>JAUDYJ010000002.1:258291238-258836238 GCA_030761175.1 Masticophis lateralis | reverse complement strand
TTAATGTTTTAATTTTTAAATGTTTTTATAATGTATTTTTAAATGCATTGTAAGCCGCCCTGAGTCTTCGGAGAAGGGCAGCATATAAATTGAATTAATAAATAATAAATAATAAAAAAATATTACTTAGAGAATGCTTAGAATTCCTTTCTTTCATCCAGTTAGAATTTTGTAGCACACAATTCTTTCTAAGTTTCTGTCTCTGTGCTTCTGTTCTACAGCATACTATATACCCCTGATTGATAAACATAGGCATTCTGTTAAGCAGAAGATACATTATATTGCTTGAAGCACATTATATAATTTTGTCATTTGTGTGATATCATTTCATGTGTGATGTCATTGCCCCTCTTCCTTCAGACCTACCCCCCTGCTCCCAAAGGGAAAAAGCTTTTTTTGGGAACAAAACAGAAAGCCATAATGGTATATTTGAAATTAACCTACTAGATTATTTACAAAGATTGCTTCCAGAAAGAAAGTAGAGACAGATAACTCAAATCATGGGACAGGGAGCAAGGTGTTTAAGTCAATCAAAGAAACATATCTAAGTCATTGACAGGTAGGATGTTGTAGCAGATAATTTTGTGTACTATGCTTAGGTTAGACCATAGGCGGCAGTGGTGGGTTTCAAAATTTTTTACTATTGGTTCTGTGGATGTGGCTTGGTGGGTGTGGCATGGCTTGGTGGGCGTGGCTTGGTGGGCATGGCAGGGGAAGGATACTGTAAAATCTCCATTCTCACCCCACTCCAGGGGAAGGTTACTGCAAAGTCTCCATTTCCTCCCAATCAGCTGGAAATTGTGAGGCAGAGAATAGATGGGGGTGGGGCCAGTCAGAATTTTTACTACTGGTTCTCTGAACTACTCAAAATGTTCGCTACCAGTTCTCCAGAACTGCTCAGAATCTGATGGAACCCACCTCTGGTAGGCGATGTAGTGCTAGGTTTTCCAAGCCCAAAATTTCAAGCCTGGTGGCATAAGGTATTCTGTTGCGAGTAGAGAAGTGGAGGGCTTTTCTCATGAAATACCTCTGAACTCTCTCAATTGTATTAATATCCAATATAGAGTGTGGATTCTAGGCAGACAAGCTGTATTTGAGAATTGGTCTAGCAAAGGTTTTGTATGCCCTAGTTTGCAGTACAATGTTACTGGAGAAGAAGCTTTGCAAGATTAGGTTGACAACTCTTATCTTGGAAGGGGCTATTTAGTTTATTGAATCCAGTACAGGATTGTAAACAAAGGTTCCTCTAAAGGTGTATCAGGAATTGAATCGGCTTCTCCCTCTCTATACAGTATTAAAAATGTGAGGGCTATTTAAGACAACTCTGAAGGAAAGTCAAAGAGTAAAAATTTAAAAGAAAAAAGCACCAGGAGTATAGCAGGGCTGAACTCTCTCTACTGTTTTCCTTTGCTGGAGCATAGACTTATCAGAGCCTTTGATAGTGAATTACACTGACTAACACAGTATGATTGTTGTTAGATACTGTAATGTGGATATATAGGATACAAATGTAAGCTGGAGTGGGTAGCCTTTTTCAGCACCTCGGCTCACTTTCTTTTTGTGCTCTGGCTTAAATCTTGCAGTCATTGTGGCACCAGATCAAAATGTGCCTGTTTGCCTGGGCATGTTACACTTTTTGTCTTTTGAAAGTGTTTTATTTATTCATTTCTCCATGTTGGATATGTTTATGAATAAGCCTGTGCATGTTTTTAAGAAGTGATTTGGAAGATGTGTTTTGGACCTCATGCAAACATAGCAACTCTCTGATAATCATTAAAGTCCCTCTCTGTCTCTCGCTTAAACCTCTTTTTCTCTTTCAAGCTTCTGTACGAGCCTGAGAAAATGTTAGCTGCTTTAATAAATCAGACTATGGAAGCAGAACGCCTGGAATTCACCTTTTTAAGGCCACTATTTCTTTTAAATATTATATTGAAACATAACCTCATTTTTAAATTTTTCTTCCTTATCCTTATCTTTTTTCCTCTAGTTCCATTTATTTTAATCCCTACAATAGAAATTTCTTACTATATGGTCAGTAATGTATCATCCTGTTACTCTTTATTAGTAATTAAAAATAAAACTTCTGAATCAGTTTTGAAACATCAAATCCCTGATGCAAATGCATTCATTATACCATCTTTTATATGTGTGTGTATTTGTGTGTGTCTCTGTGTGTGTCTGTGTGTGTGTTTGTGTGTGTGCATTTAATTACATGCCTTAATGTGTTTTAATTATGCATTAATGGTTTTGTGATATTGCTCTAACAATTAAAAGTGATCTTAATAATTGAACATTATACCTAATGGAGAGTAGGATATAAACTTAATAAATTTAGTCATATTTTTCTGAACTTTAAAAAAGGAATAAAGTTTTAGGAACATTTTACCTACTGTACTTTAATTCATAACATAAGTAAGTAGGGAAAAAAACCTATACCTTGCAGGGAAAATTATGAGTTCTTCTCTACATCTGGCTGAAATTTGTATTAGTCTTTCAAAAGAACATATATATTAATGTAGTCCTGCAATTAAATAACAATAATTCCCAGTTCTGGTACCATACTTATAAAGAGACTTCTTTTTTAAAAGTCTACTTCCATAGCAACCTCCACCCTGACCAATCAGAAAAGGACTAAGGGAGGAAAATACAGGACAAAAGTAGGCCAGGAATAATTTGACAAGTACGATGGATATGTCATCCAGCAGCATAATGCTAATGGGCCATAGCAATAAGAACTCCCTTCTTTATATCATAAATAGAAAATTCAACCAATTGTTCTCAAAAGGCACATTTGAAACCATTATAGCCATTATAACCTTTGGCAGCAACCATACTTATGCCATTAAGTTATATGGTGTCAAGGTGTGTATTTTTATGCTTGCAGCTGCAAATTTACTGTTGCATTCCAGTTACACGTGTAATATACATGTCTCGGGAGCAACCAGTCTATTCACAAATGCTATATTTCATATGTAGAATATTCCACAATAGGAAACATGATAAGAGAAGAAAAAAGGCAGTAAAAATGGCTATATTTTTGAAGATCCAACAGGAGCTACAAAGTATTTTACAATTTGAAACCATCTGCAACTTAACAAGCTTGTTCCCCACTTTTATGTAATGTTCAACTACATGTCCAATTTTTTTCTTAACTTTTTGTTCTTAACTGATGGCTTCTATTTCTTGCTAAAAACTGAATAGTTCCTACTTTGATGCCAGTCCAAAGGCCTCTAAGACCTGACTGTTCTCCTATGTCTTGGGATAGGGTAGATGGAAACCCTTGTTAGTTGTGCTTAATATATATGTTACATATGTTTTTATGCTGGTTGCCCAAATTTTCCATCTTGTTTATTGCCTTATAATATTTTTATTTACCTTATTACATTTATATCTTGGGTTTTTTTTATATTGTGAGCCATCCAGAGTTGCTTTGGAATTGGACAGTGCTGAAATCAAATAGATAGATAGATAGGTAGGTAGGTAGGAAGGTAGGTAGGTAGGTAGATAGATAGATAGATAGATAGATAGATAGATAGATAGATAGATAGAAAGATAGAAAGATGATAGATAGATAGAAAGACAGATGACAGATAGATAGATGATAGATAGATAGATAGATAGATAGATAGATAGATAGATAGATAGATAGATAGATAGACAGACAGACAGACAGACAGACAGACAGACAGATGAGAGAGGGGGGGGGATGATAAATAACTTATTTTCATCTTCCAGTTCTGTTCTAGTCAAATTCAGACAGATATTTCAAAAACAAGAATTTATAACAGAAGTGCTGACAAAGCCTTCAATTATTGCCACGAAGAATACTTCCATAATTATGGAAAGAAAGCTGAGTAAGAGGAACATAACAGTGAAATGAGGGGAAGGAAAACGCTCAGATTTGCTACCCTCTGGTATTTGAAAGAATGACCTTGGGAAAGAAGAAGTTAAAGTGGAATAAGTACCATTCAGTCCAACTGTTCCCATTTACGAGGCCCCAATCTAAAGCAGAATGTGTCCCAATAAGGGCTAAGCTCGGCTTCAAGATGATTCTGCATGGGTTTAATTTCTGGCTTTGTGGCACAATGAAAGGAAAATAAAAACAGGAGCCAAACTGTGTGAAACCTTGATATGGCTTCTTTCTGCTAACTCCTTCCTTACTAGACTGAGCCAGCTTGCTTCGTTTCAATGTGGCTTCCAACAACTATTTATTGTATGACTAGCTTGCAAAAACAAGGGGCTTAGCTACCTTGGAGCTGCTGAAACAAGCTTTGTGTAGAATAAACAGAGTCTTCTAGGGTTTCTTCAAAGAAAGAACTCTTATAAAATAGTCACGATAAAATACTCAGAAATTCCAGAAGCGCTTTTAAGCTGCAATTGGCTCATAGATGCTTTTTACAAACCTAGCAACTGCATTATCCCAGGGGTGGCCAATCATTTGGTTTGGGAGCCATATACAGCTTTTTGATTATTATAGCTTTTGAGCCACCAAAGGTATCTATGCATTGTGCAGCATTGTGCAGCTCAAGGCATTTTTGAGATTCTGACGGACCAGGGAAATTTGAAAACGGCATGGAAAACCCAAAGAGAGACAAATTGGAGGAGGGGGCAGCTAGAGCAAGTTAGAAGAAGGTCCAGGTTAAATTTTGTCTGGGTTTCAATGCAGATATATAAAATATTGAAACTATATCTCCCAGTTTGAGGGTGCTTTGTTTTGTTTGAGTTTGAGTGCTTTGTTTTCCTGTCGTATATAATTGTTCATTATGGCTAGAAGCAGAATGGCTCTCAAAGTGTCTAGTCACCATAGAAGAAGCATGAAGGGAAAAGGGACAGAGGGTGAATGAGAACTGAGAGTAATATAAATGGTTTTTCAGTGCAGTCACTTTATATTATGGTTGAATGACTTCCATTAAAAATACATTCATTTTTAAAAGACGTTTCACTCACTTGTGCTGATCCCAGGACCACAGCAAAAGTCAAGAATAACCAAGTAGGAAGGATATTTCTCCAGTCTTTCAGGAAGCAAACATATTCATCAGTTTCTTTCCTAGTCAGGAACTTGGGAAGGTGAGATGATATGCAAAAGAAGAAGCATGGAACTGTAAGGTAGCTGTTTCCTTTTGGAAGACTTGGTTGGGATCACGCTACCATAGAACTCCATGACAGGCATGACCATTGCTGCCATAGAATTCTAAAAAGGAAAAGGAACTTTGTTGTTGTTGTTAGTTGTGAAGTCACATCTGACCCATCGTTACTCCATCAACAATATTCCTCCAGGCCTTCCTGTCCTTACCATCCTCTGGAGTCCATTTAAAGCTCATGTCATTTGCTTCAGTGACTCCATCCAGCCACCTCGTTCTTTGATGTCCCCTTCTTCTTTGCCCTCAAACGTTCCCAGCATTAGGCTCTTCTCCATTGAATCCTTTCTTCTCATTAGGTGGCCAAAATAGGAAGAATTTAGCTAATCTGAAGAGGTTCTTGGAATATTTATCCTAATCCAAATGGAAATAACAGAATAACAGAGACAGAAAGGACCTTGGAAGTCTCCTAGTACAACCCACTGCTCAAGCAGGAGATCTATACTATTTCAGACATATTTCTTGTCTCTTTTTAAAAGCCTCCACATATTATCCCCAAAGATTTTTCCCAAAACATGTTCATTTTCTGAGTAAGTTTGGAAAAGGCTTGCAAAGGATATCTGACTATTTTAGAGCTGTTTATGAAACAAAATACCTCAAACAAAAACAACCAGCACAGCATTCAACAAGACCTACCCTCCACAGAATCCTACCTTTCTATATCAGTAGAATCAGAAGAAGAATGTTCCACTAATACTTCAGGAAAAACATGACAAATGACTAGCAAGGGATTTAGCTATCACTGATCCTGAAAAGAAGTTGTCAAAAATTGTATTTGAAAAAATGTTGTGGAGAGATTTGTATTTGTCACAACAGGCATTCTCAACTGGAAAAGATGAGCATTAATTTGTACAGTATAAGCCATGGGAAGATAAGAGGATTTTATAGGATTAGAGGTTTACTTATTGACTGAAAGACCAGGAACTACTGAATATATCTGAATTATCTGATTATGTGCATCAAGTCCTTGCAGATTCTTAGAGACCACCATAATTTCTTCATGGTGATCTGTCTCATGATGACCTCGAAGACTTGGTCTTTCAGGTTTTCTAATGCTGCATTCATTACCATTGTAACTGAGATGAGTCTACGTCTATTATGGCTGGCCATCCTCTTCTTCTTCTTTTTCCTTCCACCTTTCCCAGCATTAGAGACTTCTCTAAGGTGCTCGGTCATTGCATAGTGTGACTGAAGTAGGGTAATTTGAGCCTTGTCACCATAGGTGGTATTCAGCCAGTTCGTATCAGTTTGGGCGAACCAGTAGCAGAGATCGTGGTTTTGCCCCAAGGGTGGGTTCTAAATTTTTTTACTACTGGTTCTGTGGGCGTGGCTTATTTTGTGGGTGTGATTTGATGGTCATGTGACAATTCTTTAGGATTTAGCAAAGATATTGGTCTACCAGGCTTTTAACTGCTTGCAGGGCTGTACCGGTCTACCCATTTGTTTTTGGAGGCACCAGTATATTAACACACTGCCTTTTAACACTGATCAGCTGTAGGGCAGCCCTTTGAAGCCCCGCAGCAAGAGTTTAAACAGTTTTTTTCCTTCTAGCCGATCAGCTGGGACTCGGGAGGCAGCGAATAGATTGGGGGTGGGGCCAAATCAAAGGTAAGAATAATGTGGGGGCGGGGGCAGGAGGGCCCAGCTCCCGAACAAAAAGAACCGATTCGGTGGCATCATATTGTCACCACTACCGGCTCGGCCGAACTGTCCAATTTAAGCCCAGTTTTGAGGCCGGATGCATACGCGGAATGTGCATGCACATGCGAACTGGTAGCAACAAAATGTGAAATCCATTGCTGCTTGTCACGTGTGCCCAAAATGGGAACTCTGGTTATTTTGTTCAAGGTTACATTTATTTGAATTCTGAGGAGTCTTATCCAAAACCAAAGTTCATTACAAACTGCCTAGATCTCATCATGTAAGACCAATAACAATATTTGAATCATGATATACAGATACTTTATTCACTACAAATCATAACCCTTCCCAATATTATATAATACTCATCTACAAGCGAGTTCTTTTAGTCTTGATTCCCAAGAATGTTATTTCCAATCCCTTTGATCCTTCCTACAAATTTTTCTATAACTACTAGGCTCAGCTGTAGGGAAAAAAAAAATTGAAACCACATCTAGTCCAGAGTACAAGTGCATAAATCATTCCAAAACTTGTTTTAAAATCTTTCTAAACTCTAAAGACCCATGAAACTCAAAACAAAACATGAGTGTGTTTTGTTCGAGATTCTAAACAAAACTTGCCCATTCAACTGCTTCCAACTCTTTTAGTTGTAGGAACCGAAGTTTATAGTTTTATTTTGTGTCTTTGTATTTATTTTCCCTAGCCTGGCTTTTCCTAGAGCTGGGATTTATCCACGGTTTGTTACAACTGACTTTAAAGCTGCACTTTCCCCATGCTTATGGTTTACCTTAACTGATTGAAAAAAATTATTGATAAAATAATGGAACACTGAACAACAACAAAAAAAGTTTTCAGCTATCAAAAGAACACTAGCAAGGTTTCTGAAGAAAAGGAAATTGGGTTACTTGTTTGTTTTGGGATTTTTTGGGGGGGCAGGTAGGGGGGTTAACTTTTCTTCTAGGGTTTGAATGAGCAACTCCTACATTTATTTATTTATTTATTTATTTATTTATTTATTTATTTATTTATTTATTTATTTATTTATTTATTTTGCAATCCATCTTATTATGAGGTGACTTTAAGAGACTTACAGTGTTAAAAAGTATACAACAATACAACGAGATATGTACAATGAAACACTATAAAAGATCAAATCATCAGCTATAATTAAAATATGGGGATGAAGGCTGTGGGATGAGCAGGAGGAGGTATAGGGGATCTGTTGTTACTCTATCAACCATCTCCAGCGGGATCTTCTCCCACTGGAGCTCCAGACCAACTGGAAGAGCCAGGTCTTTAAGTTCTTGCAGAAGGTCAGGAGGACAGGAGACAACCTCACTCGGAGGGGAAAGATGTTCCAAAGGGTAGGACCAATGGCAGAGAAGGCTTTTCTCCTGGACCCTGCTAACCAGAATACCTTGGCTGATGGGGCCTTCAGCATGCCTCTTGTGCTGGCATGGGTGGGGCAAGCCAATCCCAATGGGATGAGACAGTTCCTCGAGTAAGTTGGGCTCATGTCATGAAGGGCTTTAAAGATGGCAAACCTATGGCAAGCGAGCCATTGCCTGTTGCTCTTCCAGATTCTGGTGTGCTGGCCAGCTGTCTTCATGAGCATGGGAGCACTGGAAGCCAGACGAGCAGCTGCCTGGTGTACATGGGAAGATGATCTTCCAGTTTACGGTGCATGCATGTGCACTGGCCAGCTGGTCTTCGCATGTGCATGCATGCTAGAAACCAGAAGATTATGTTCCCAATGCATACATGCACACCAGCAGCTGCTCTTCCAGTTTCCAGCACACACACACACACACACACACACACACACTCCCATTATGGCACTCAGTGCTGAAAAAGTTCGCCAACTGCCCTATGCTATTTTGCTACCGCTAATAAAAGCCAAATTAGTTGAAGGGCATTCCTTCCTCTGTGAAGTATGAGCTGCTGGGAGCTGCTGGGAGTGGACTGTCAAGGAAGTTAAGCAGTTTCAGTTTCAGGTTCAGTTTATTGCATTTCTATACCGCCCTTCTCCCGAGGGACTCAGGGCGGTTCACAACCATATTAAAACAGTCCACACAAAAATTAAAACTACTAAAATAAGTTAAAGCTATTCGGCCGTTATTTAAAACCCCATTATTAAAACCCCGTTAAAACTAATTTAGAACCCACTAAAATTGATCTATTCAATCAGGCCGGCTTGGTGAAACAACAGAGTCTTCAGAGCCCAACGGAAGATGCGGAGGTCGGGAATCTTTCTTATATCCGGGGGCAGTTCATTCCATAAGGCAGGAGCTCCCACAGAGAAGGCTCTTCCCCTGGGGGTCGCCCGCCGGCATTGTCTGGCTGACGGCACCCTGAGGAGGCCCTCTCTGTGAGAGCGTATTGGGCGGTGGGAGATATTCAGTGGCAGAAGGTGGTCCTGTAGATATCCTGATCCTAAGCTAACCAAAATCATGAAGATTCACAGTGAAATAAAAAACTGCTTGAGACTGCAACAAAATGAACCTGGACATTGCATTTGGGAAAGGAAGACCATTTCTGCACTCGAGCATTTCTGCTCTTAAAAACACGTCATATTTGTTTGGTAATGGGCTAAACTAGGCAGTGCTGATAAGAGTTAACTTGGCAGGAGTGAAATACAGGGAGGGTCAAATGCTGGAGCAAAACTCACAGCTCAAGATTAAATAGCCAATGTAGACTCCGATCATCTTCCAATTTCAGAAGCTAGCTTGTAGTTGCATGTCTGCATACCAGGTGAATTACTGCTTCTATTGGGTTTCTTTTAATCCTTTGCTATGATCTCATAACATTGATGTCAGTAGTTTGCAAGATTAAGATGGAAAAAACAACAGAAAATGTTCACACCCCAAAGTTGCCAGTAAAACTATTAAATTATAAATGGATAAACTATAAGTAATATACTGTTAGAATAATATTGAATGAGTTGGCTTGCTGAAATTTGGGGTGCATTTGTATTTTTGGCTTCTTTTCTGCCCTATGGATGTTGAGCTTCAGAACGCATTTAAACACACATTTTCCTTGTTTGTAGGAGGGGTGATAGCTTCTTTTTATTTTGCCTTTTGTAGCACTGATGTTATTAGAGCAAAGACAAAGGGCTTGTTCCAAGCTCCTATTGTTTCTCATGGACGGAATACTTGAAACATTTTGATTGTTTTTCCATTGGAACATGGAATCATCAAGCCAGGTTGAATTTTGTTTTGTTGGAACATGATCAACCTGGACCATTTCCATGGGACATCTCAGATAAGGTTCTTTGCTCCCAAGCTTTAAAAGCAATGCATTTCCTTTTTCGCACACATCTTTAGCCATGAGCAGAAACAGAACAGAGAAGATTCTTTAGAAATGGAATGGAACGGAAGAAAATCAAGTTTATTTATTTATTTAATTTATTTATGTAGTTTGTCAAGCATGTATGAGAAAACAAGTGTAAGTATGAACATAACATATAAACATATAAGTATAAACATGTATAAGTATATACATAATAAATGAGTACGAATAAATGGGAACAGTAGGACAGGGATGATAGGCACGCTGGTGCGCTTATGCACACCCCCTTACAGACCTCTTAGAAACGGGTTGAGGTCCACGGTAGACAATTTGAGGTGAAAGTTTTGGGGATTTGAGGATGTAACATAGAGTCAGGTAGTGAATTCTAGGCATTGACCACTGATGCTGAAGTCGTATTTTCTGCAATCGAGTTTGAAAGAGTTTACTTTGAGTTTGTATCTATCATTTGCAATATTAATATTAATATAATTAATATTAACATTAAGTTGCAGGAATTAAGCTTAGAATCTTAACTACATCCTTCTTCTCTGCAGATCCAAATTATTCAGCTGAAATGAATCTGTAACTCCCTTTTTATTTTTTTCATTTATCACATGAATTTCCACAAGGGAAGGAGGGGGGGTGAGAAAGGTATAAATCTCCAAGAAGGTATCTCCATTAAAGCCCCACCCCTTTTGAACACTGCTGCTTTATTACTTTTTTTATTCTCTTTTTATATTTTTGTTTCAGTTCATGAGTTAAAATTATAAATGTGACATTTTTATACCAGGATATGGCATACTGTAATTGCTTCATGCAAAGAAACTGATACCGTGTTTCCCCGAAAATAAGACCCTGTCTTATATTTTTTGAACCCCGAAATAAGTGCTTGGCCTTATTTTTGGGGCAGTCTTATTATTTTGGGGCATGTGGAACAAAGTGCTCCTCTTGCCATCTTATCTGATTTCCCTAACCCTTACCAGAGGAAATGGTGGAGACTGACTGTGCATGCATTTAAATATTTTCAGGAAGAACGTATTTTTGTGGGGGGGGGGGGATATTTTAGTGCATGAACTCAAAAGCCCAATTGGGCTTATTATCCGGGGAGGTCTTATTTTTAGGAAAACAGGGTATCTGTTTGATTCTAATCAGTATGAAAACTGCACATTTTTCTGTGCAACATTTAGAGCTAGATTTTTTTTTACAGTGTGTTCTGGGCAAACAAGAAGAACTTTCAAACCATAAAATAAATGCCACATTAGGTAGAAATTGCTAGTGTTGCTGCAATCTGATGCTCTAAAGCGAAAAATTAAGAGGCTAAACCACACGTTGTTTTGCTATATAATTCTATTTGAATAATAATCATTATGGAATATCTGATAATCCAAGAACTAATTCAAAATCAGATTGAAGGCCAGACTTTAAGAGAGATTGGAAGAACAAACAATATTTAGAATAGCAGAATTGGAAAGTACCTTGGAGGTCTTCTAGTCGAACTCCCTGCTCAAGCATTGATCAATATATTGATTCAGACAAGTGGTTGTCCAATCTTTTCTTTAAAACTTCCAGTGTTGGAGCATTCACAACTTCTGGAGGCCAGTTGTTCCACTGATTAATTGTTCTAACTGTCAGGAAATTTCTCCTTAGTTCTAGATAGGTTTTCTCTTTGATTAGTTTCCATCCATTGATTCTTTTCCTACCTTCCTGACTGTAATCAGAAGTACCAGGAATAAATCTCAATGATATAATTTGTGACAGGATGTAATTGTGCAAATTGTGCAAATGTATCATTTACATCAACCATATCATGGTGGTGGACTTCCGGGTGGGACTTCGTCGTCGCCGGGCGGCTCCTGTGTAGCTGCCTGCTTCGACCCGCGTTAGAGCCGCAAAACAGCTGTTGAGCGGCTCGGAAAATCCCCCTTTCGATTTAGGAGGGGGCAAGAGCCAGCGAAGCTTAGGTAGAGCCCCAGAAGCACCTCCAGGGGTTTTTTTTTTGCCCTGGAAGGTGCTCTGTGTGAAGGCTCCCTATCCACTTCGCTGAAGCTCCGCGCGCCGAGGGACCTCTGTCAGCGGCAGAGCGAGATGACTGGAATTATCCCATCCTCTAATGACAGATTCTGTAACGACTTGAATTGGTGAGAATTTTTTTTTTTAAAGGGGAATTTTTTAAAAGAGTTTTTAAGCCTGCTGAGGGCTAAAGAAAAAGAAGTAGCAGTTTAAAATCTGGAGTGAAAGCAACGGAAAATGGCACTTGGCTTAAAAAGCAGAAACAAAAGTAGAAAGTGAAACTGATAATTAACAGCTTTAGCCTCCCTGGCGTTAATTCAAAAAGATTTTAAAGACCTTAAAGTGGAAAATAACTTTGGTTGTTCCCCCTTCCTGCAAAACTGGGGAGAAAGACTGGACTTTTAGGGAAGGGAGGAAGATTTTCTTTTTTTAAGAAATTAAGGTGTTCCCCAGGCATGGCTTCAAAGAAAACTGGTGGGGATTCCCCTCCTCACCAGACAAAGGAATTACCAGCCAAGCCATTAGCTCAGCCTCAGAGTACAATGCAAGGAGGAGGGAATGAGGATTTGAAAGCTTTCATGGCCAATTTAATAGCAACTCTTGCTAACCAGATTAAAGATTTGAATGTGAAGATTGAAAATAATCAAAATGAAATGAAGCAATTTGTAAAGGAAAAAAGTGATAAGTTGAATCAGAATGTAACTACAGTAGTAACGGCTCTGACTGATGCTTTGGTGGTGGTTGAAAAAAAAGTGGATGACCTAAATTTAGATGTGCAAAAGAATAAGAAAGATGCAGAGGAGAAATTTTTTAAGGTGGACCTAAGGAACCAGAAGATGGAGGATGAAATTACCATGCTACAATTTCGAAATATGGAGTTTGCCATAAGATTAAGGGGTCTGAGGGAGAACAACAGACAGGACTTGAGGGCTGCTTGTGTGGATATATTGGTCAAAATCTCAAAAATGGAACCCGAGCTAATTGAGAAAAGAATTGACAAGATTTACAGGGTTAATTCCCGAGTAGCGAAACAGAGGAATTTGCCCAGAGATGTTGTGATTTATTTTACTGACAGAACGCTGAGAAATAATATTCTGCAAAGTTCTTTTCATACCAGTATTCAGGCGGAGGGCAATCAAATTGGAGTTTTTAAAGAGCTACCACCCAAAATGTTAAGAGATCGGAGAGACTATGGTTTCCTGGTGAATGAATTGAAAAGGCGACAGATCCCATTCAGATGGGATGCACCAGCTAGAATTATTTTGAGATATGAGGATGTTAGATACCGTTTGAATTCGTTGGCAAAAGCAGAACATTTTTACCACAACATTCTCAAAAGATCCCCAACACCACCATGTTCACCCACATTGTTATCAGTTGAAGGAGCCTTTCAACACAAGGATTATGAGGAAGAGATTTTAGAACTTCCAAGGGAACAAGAACAACAGGTACTCCAAGTAATGGCAACGGAGGAAGTTTTAGGAGCAGAAGGCGGTTTAACAGAGGACTTTTTTATTGGCCTCCCAGAGCCAAGAATAAAACATTCCAGAGCGACAAGAGAGGTGGATCCGGACCTTGAATTGTTGATGCAAGAACCAAAAGACCAACGTATAACTCGTGCAGCGGAAAAGCAGAGACAAGAGAAGCAAAAACAACAGAGGTCCGAGGTGCCACAAGAAGTGAAAGGGACGAATGAGGCATCACAAAAATCCGAAGCAGTGGGAGGAGCAAGACCCAAGACTTCTGTTGTTGAACAAAGTCTTAGACAAGTGCTCGGAAAGCTTCGTGAATCTTCAGATGGCAGTTAGATTCTTATCGTGGAATGTGAATGGTTTGAATTCCCCACAGAAAAGAAGGAAAATATTTCATTATTTGAATCAATATAAAAATGAGATTGTTTGCCTCCAAGAAACTCATATTAGAACCCAGGACCAAAAATATTTGACAAATTCAAAATTTGGAGCACATTTTATTTCTTCTAATTTGGCAAAAAGGAATGGACTAGTGTTGTATATTTCTAAAAGAATACCAGCTAAACTTGTAGAATCGGATGATCAAGGAAGATATATTGCGGTTGAAATAAATGTACAGAATGTTCAGTTCCTTTCGATAGGAATCTACACCCCTAACCAGCAGCAAGAAACTTTTTATAAATTACTACACAGTAAAATATTGCAATGGAATTATAAATCCTTTTTGATCATGGGAGATTGGAATGGAGTGATTGATATAAATCTTGACAAGAAGACATTGGCTAAGAAGGGGAATAAATTACCACAGACTTTCTTTGTATTGAAAGAAGAACTACAACTGAAGGGTGTATGGAGAATACATCATCCGAAGGAACAGGATTTTACCTTTTTCTCTGACAGACATAAATCCTTTTCTAGAATTGACTTCATATTGGTTTCTACTGATTTATTTGCTAACACGACTAAGACTAAGATTTTTCCAAGAACTTTGTCTGATCATAGTTCCGTATGGATGGAAATGGTTTTTGGTAAGAGGGAGAGAAGATCCTGGAGACTTAATGAGAATTTATTTAGGTATGAGAAGAATATAGAGGATCTTAAAAAACATGTGAAGGAATTTTTTCAGCTGAATTTGAATAAAGGTACACCTATTGAAGTTGTCTGGGATGCAAGTAGGCTTATATGAGAGGTGTACTGATTTATATGAATTCTAAGCAAAGGTCAATACGACAAAAGGCAAGAATAGAATTGGAGGCCGAAATAAAGGGAAAAGAACAATTGCATATAAAAAAATCCGACTGATGAGAAGCTACAGCAAACTATAAAACTTCTGAAAGACCAATTTCAAATATTGATAGCTGATCAGACGGCGACTAATTTGCAATTTGTCAGACATAATACCTTTTGCAATGCTAACAAGCTGGGCAGATGGTTAGCATATACTTTAAGAAAGAAACAAAGCTCTCGTATAATAGATTCTATTGAACACAAAGGCAAACAGGTTTTTCAACAGACGTTAGTTCATCAAGCTTTTTTAGATTATTATTCTAATTTATATCGTAAAAATAATATTCAAGAGGATCTTATTGATGAATATCTTGGAAAGATTAGAGTTGCAAAAATTTCACCGGAACAAAGAGAAAGACTTAATTATTTAATAACTTCTGAAGAGATTTTGTTTGCAATTAAACAACTGAAAACAGCTAAAGCTCCTGGGACGGATGGCTTGACAGCAGTATATTATAAGAATTTACAATCAGAATTAGTAGAGCATCTTAAGGACTTATTTTGTAGTATACAACGGGGGGGGGGGGGGGGGTAAAATACCCCCCTCCTGGAAGACGGCCTTTATCTCACTTATACCAAAGAAGACGGTTCTTCAAAACCAGAAAATTTTAGACCAATATCTTTCCTGAATACGGATTACAAAATTTTTGCCAAAGTTTTGGCCAACAGACTGATGCCAGTTATTCAAGAGGTGATTCATAGTGATCAAGCAGGTTTTATTGAGGGGAGATATATGAAGGATAATGTGCGGCAAGTCATAGATTTACTGGAATATCTTGAGAAGAGTAAACAGATCCCTGCGGTGCTGGTATTTTTGGATGTGGAAAAAGCCTTTGATCGAGTCAATTGGGACTTTCTAGTAAAGACTTTGCATAAAATGGATTTTGGAGATCAGTTTGTACAAGCAATTGAGGCAATCTATCAAGAACAGACAGCACAAATGGTTATTAATGGAAGTTTAACTACCAATTTTCAGATACAGAAAGGAACTAGACAAGGTTGCCCGTTATCTCCATTGTTGTTTATTCTAACCTTAGAAGTCTTGTTGAATTCTTTATGGGATTCGAATAAATTGAGTGGAATTGTTGTAAGGCAAAAAGACTACAGGACGAAAGCATTCGCAGATGATCTGGTTGTAACCCTAACACAACCTTTGGAATCAATCATTCAGATGAAAAAAATTATTGATGAGTATGGTTTGGTCTCAGGTTTTAGACTAAACCAGAAAAAGACTAAGATGATAGTTAAGAACATGTCGGAACCACAAAGGACTGAACTGGAAAGGGTGGCAGGTTTTGAAATAGCTATAAAGGTGAAATATCTAGGAGTCCAGGTTGCAGCGTCTAATATAAAACTTTTTCAAAATAATTATGAGGTTTTGTGGCATAAGATACAAAAGGACCTTGAAATATGGAAGAAACTGCAACTATCTTTACTTGGAAGAATAGCAGCTATTAAGATGAACATTCTACCTAGATTTCTGTTTTTATTTCAAATGTTCCCAGTGCTTAAAAGTGATAAAATACTGGCTGAATGGCAGTCAGGTCTAAACAAATTTATTTGGAATCAGAAAAAGCCAAGAGTTAAGTTTAAAATTATGCAAGATGTTCGTGAAAGAGGTGGCCTTAAAGTTCCAAACCTACGTCTATATTATGAAGCTACAGTGTTGATACAATTGGGTGACTGGTTTGGAATAACGAAAAATGACATTTTGAATTTAGAAGGCCACGATTTGGATTTTGGTTGGCATGCATACTTGTTTTATGAAGATAAGTTGGATGATGTTTTCAAAAGTCACATATTGAGACGGGCGTTGATGAGAGTTTGGAAGAAGCACCAGTTTCAGTTGGATTACAAAATACCTTTGTGGTTGGATCTTGGGCAGATTATGCCAAATATAAAGTCACTCAGGGGGTTGTTATACAAAGAGATACTTTTTAATGATGGGGGCAGATGGAACTTGAAATCCTTTAAAACTCTGTTGGAAGATGGGAAGAACTTAACTTGGTTGCAGTATTCTCAACTTCAATCGAGATGGAGAGAAGATCAGAAAATTGGATTAATGCTACATGAAGAAGATTTGGTGATACAGATGAAACAGAAAGGACCGATGCATATTAAGAGGGTGTATAATTTACTGCTAGAAAGAGATTCAGAGAGTGAATTAGTTAAGGACTGTATGATAAAATGGGCACAGAATTTTGCAGAACCAGTGATGTTAGAAACATGGGAAAAGATCTGGGTCCAGAATGTTAAATTTACGCAGGCACAGAATTTGAGGGAAAACTTTTATAAGATGTTTTATAGGTGGCATTTAGATCCTAAGAAATTATCATGTATGTATCCAAATGTTCAACCCAAATGTTGGAGGTGTGATTGTTTGGATGCTACATACTTTCATATTTGGTGGACTTGCAGAAAAGTGAAAGCTTTTTGGATTAAACTCTGGTGGGTTATGCAGAATGTTTTGAAAAAGAAGCTCCAATTTTCTCCGCAATTGTTTTTGTTGGGTATAGTTAAGGATTGCTCACCGAATGAAACAAGATTGATTTTATACATGATTACCGCAGCTAGGTTACTGATTGGACAATATTGGAAAAAAGATAGTGTACCTACTATAGAAGAATGGACTTTGAAGATGGCTAATTTTGCGGAAATGGCAAAGATTTCTGCATATCTAAAAGATAGGACCCATGAAGTTTTTGTTCGGGACTGGAAGAAATGGGTGGACTATGTGCAGAATAAATATCAAATTAAGAAGTATCAGTTAGTATTTGATTGAGGATACAGGGGTTAGTTGATGTTTGGGTATAGGTATTTGGGGGATGTATATGTTGATATTTAGAAAAAATGGGTTGATTATGTGTAGAATAAGTATTAAATCAAGAATCTTCAGTTAGCTTTTTGATAGAGGTTGAAGAAATAAAGGATTATTTTTATTGTTATTATTATGTTAAATATACATATTATATTGTTTTCTAGATACTAACTTGATATAAATTTATATATCTTGGTTATACTGCTGTCCTCAACAAAAAGAAGGGGGAAAAAATTTTATGTTTGTGTTAGGTTCAAGGGGGCATTTATAAATTTTATAAACTTTATTTGTTTAAGTTCTCTTCTTATTAGTAAAGAATTTTGGATTTATCTTATTTTTGTTAAATTTATGATATATATTGTGGATCTCACCTATATCTAATGTTTAATAATGATTGAAATATACTTATGATTTGTATGTAACGGAAGTCGGGGGGGGGAAGGTTGGGGGAAAGGGGGGGAGGGGGGAAAATGTGGGGTTAAAATTGTATTGTAAAACTTTTTCAATTAAAAAAAAACCATATCATGGTGGGATTGAGGTAAATACACAGTTCATACGTTTTATTAAAGACACACTTGCTCTCAGCTTAGTTGGTGTAGGCAGAATATTCCTTGGCCCTCTAAAATAGTTTTGTGATTTTCTTTTCAAAAAAAGTACATCACTTTCTCCTTTTTTGTTTTCTTTCTTTCTTTCTTTCTTTCTTTCTTCCTTCCTTCCTTCCTTCCTTCCTTCCTTCCTTCCTTCCTTCCTTCCTTTCTTTCTTTCTTTTTTTCTTTCTGTTGTTTGTTTTGCTAGATCAGGCTTTTCTGTCAACCTAAATGCAAGTCATCCAACAGTATTGCCCACAAGGAATGGTCAAAAGAGTGAAGATGGAACCACATATGACACATAAAAACAGACAAAGCTTCAAACATATCGTAGCAGTTGCCATCCTGACTTATTTTGAAATCCCTGTATGCCTCCTGAGGAATGGCCTTTTTGTTTCTTTTTGTTTAGCTTTTTTATTGCTTATTTTGAATGATGTGTAAATGTTATTTATCTACCTATTGATGGTTGATTTGTCTGAGTGCTGAGCTTCTAGGAATTTGCTACTTCTGTCATCCCAGATGCAGTTCATCCAACAGGGATGTCCACAAGGAATAGTTTAAAAAAAAAAACCAAGATGGCTAGAGCTGATGTGAATTGACAGGGTTTAACTTGGTCTAGGATGCTCACAGCTTCCTAGTTAAAACTACATTGTCCATACATTGTGCAATTAAGAATTTTCCCCATAACTTTTGATTGCATGGATTTCATGGATGCACTTTGCTTGTATGTCCATAGGAAATGAAAAGAACACTCCTCATGAGTAACCAACAGTTGGATAAGCAATAGAGCAGCAAACAACACCTTTATTAAGGGTGTTGTTTACTGCTTGATTGTTTGTCTAGTGTTAATCCTTAATTAAGAAACTACCAATTTGAACAAACAATCAAGCAGTAAGCAATAGTCTACTCAAGTAACTACCAAGGAGAAAACAAAATTCCACCAACTTTGACAAGGCAAACTACTGTATATAAACTCCCCCATTCCCCCTAACACTGAAGATGTTACCTAGCTGGGTAATTAAATGTCTGAATGAAAATAACCTCAAAGAGACCAAGAACTCCACAATTCAACCCTGAGCTATATACATTCTTTTCTCTTGGAATACCAGAATGCCTATGAAAGCATTCTCTTAAAGGCATAAGTTGAGATCTTGAATGATAGATTCCTTTTCCAGAGTTTGTTTATTATCCCATGCATAATAAATAATTGCAATTGCAAATTTGCAAATAATTGCAAATGCAATTATTTGGCATTGAATCACTTGTGCTCTTTGGCCTAATTTCCAAAATTATTTTAGACAGAAAATTTAGATCACTGGAAAAATTTATCTGTCTTCTTCTACCATCTGGTCAGATAGGTAGGGGAGAGTAAAGAGTTATGCAGAAAGGGAAAAGAGAGAAAAAAACATTTATCATCCCATAGTGGGATCTGATGTCTCAACATGAACTTTGTAGCATTATGAATTCCAATAGAAGAATTATTTCCTCATCCCTAGATTATTCAGATCAAAATATGATTCGATTAACATTTGCTGGGGTTAGAGGAGTTCATAGTCCTATGAGATGCATGTCTGCTTGGGGGAACATGAATGCAGCACAATATAATGGAGAAAAAATAACATCTTACGAATACACCTTCCTCTATCTGTTGACTACCTAGTGAATAAGTTTTTTTATATAATATATCATTACAACAAAAACGATCACAGCTGAATATTGTTTCTATGTGGGGCAAAGTTTTGTTGTTGTTATTGTTTTAGAAAAACAGCTGCTTTCAATATGATGGATGCAACAGAAAGAAAGCAAAAAAAATTTTTTTTTTTAAAAAAAAAAAGAGGTGAAACCCATTTTCTTGTTGCTATTTTCACCTTTCAAAAGACGGAGCGGTTTTCTCACAAGATTGTGGGGGGAGTGAGATAGAATGCAACTTTGTCTTAGAAGAACCAAATTACAGTTCATCTCTGTATTATTGAGTGCACAATAAAGTGTACAGAGTAGAAATGCCAAACTTTTGTGCTGGTTGTATGAAGATGAGAAAAGCTGGTTGATGTTTTCTGGCCTTGAAGTCTCCAGTGTGTGTGTGTGTGTGTGTGTGTGTGTGTGTGTGTGTGTGTGTGTACCTTTACTCCTTTTTTGTTGTGTGCACATGGATCATTGGCTGTTTACTATAGAGCTGATGTGGGTTGAAGAGAAGCCTGAGATGTTTTATCTGTTGTTGGGGCTGGCTTCAATTAAATTAATGGATCCATTCAGCTCTGTCTTTCCCCTTTCAGCTGGTGAATACATTAAAAAGATCTTAAGTCTCAAGATGGTGCATCATGGCATTAGCTAGAGCCTCCATGCCTGCTGTCTTCTTTTTCTGTAAATCAAATAATTAATGAGGACTCTATCTCAATAGGGCACTTAAATATTTTGTTGCAATACGGGAGAAACTCGCTTTTTCCTCCTCTTCCTTTTTTGCTCAAGGAAGAGCTTTTATCTCCAGTCATATGGGACCCAGTAGACAGAATAGTGACCATTTTTTGTAGTACAATCTTTATTTTTTAGAGATATCATTTTAGGACAGGGGAGTCAAACTCAAGGCCTGGGGGGCAGATTTGACCCACAGAATACTTAGATCCAGCCCATGGGGTGGCCCTGGAAATAGCGAAGGACTGGCCCATGTTGCTTCTGCCAGCGGAAACGGGCTTCTAAGCTCCATTTTTGGCTGCCTCAGCCTCCTGCAACCCTCTGTCAGTGAAAATGGAGCTCAGGAGGGCCACCCAAGGTCCATTTTCACTGGCAGAAGATTGCAGAGACCAGGGCAGGTGAAAATGGTGGTCAGGAGCCCGTTTCGCTGGCAGAACACTCAAGCCACCACAGGCATCCCTGACATGAGTGACATTGAGCTGGCCATGTCCATTTTGGCCATGCCCACCCTGGCCCCTGGAGGTCAAACACAACCCTGATGGAGCCCTCAATGAAATTGAGTTTGCTACCTCAGATTAAGGAGAATTTATGCATACTGGTTAGTTGTGTAAATTGCATGCTTACTGACATGCTCTATTTAAGTTTCATCCACAGTAAGTGTCCAGGTCTGCTATTGGCTTTAATATCCTGATGTACATTTTTTGGACTCAGTTTTCATAGTCACTTATCAGTGAGAACTCTGGACTATCTTAAACTGGCTTAAACAATCCACCAGAATTATTGTCAGGTGGGAAGTGCACAATTTTTTAAAAAAAAATTAGCTTGTTGTTACTGTTGAGAAGTTCTTTCCAAGTATTTGATAAGCATTTGCCAACTTTGAATCCCTTATTTTGACTCTTGTGCTCTGGATTTTTTTCAGGTTTTTGTTTGAAAATGCTATCTACTACATGTAGTCCTTGACTTATGACCACAGTTGAGCCCAAAATGTCTGTTGTTAAGTGAGACATTTATTAAATGAGTTTTGCCCCATTTGACAACCTTTCTTGCCACAGTTGTTAAATGAATCACTGCACTTGTTAAATTAGTAACACGGTTGTTAAGTGAATCTGGCTTCCCCATTGACTTTGCTTGTCAGAAGGTTGCAAAAAGTCATCACATAACCCTGGGACACTGCAACCGCCATAAATATGAGTCAGTTGACAAGCATCTGAATTTTGATCATATGACAATGAGGATGCTGTAATGGTTGTAAATGTGAAAAACGATCGTAAGTCTTTTTTTTTTTTAGTGATGTTGTAACTTCGAATGGTCATTAAGTGAACTGTTGTAAATTGAGGATTATCTGTATCTAATATCACTTTGGCCTCCCTTCTCAAGGCTAAATTATTGCCACAATGTAAAAAAGATTGAGACTCTAGAAAAAGTCCCGAGAAGAGCAACAAAGATGATTAGGGGACTTGAGGACAAAACATATAAAGGACGGTTGCTGGATATATCTAGTCTTATGAAAAGAAGAACTAGGGGAGACATGATAGCAGTGTTCCAATATCTCAGGGGCTGCCACAAAGAAGAGGGAGTCAAACTATTCTCCAAAGCACCCGAGGGTAGAACAAGAAGCAATGGGTGGAAACAATCAAAGAGAAAAGCAACTTAGAACTAAGGAGAAATTTCCTGACAGAACAATTAATCAGTGGAACAACTCTCCTCCAGAAGTTGTAAATGCTCCAACACTGGAAGTTTTTAAGAAGAGATTAGATAACCATTTGTCTGAAGTGGTATAGGGTTTCCTGCCTAAGCAGGGTGTTGGACTAGAAGACATCTAAGGTCCCTTCCCACTCTATTATTCTAAATATTGTTTGTTCTTCCAATCTCTCTTAGAGTCTGGCCTTCAATCTGATTTTGAATCTATCAACAGATATGCCATCTAGACTTACGTTAATACATTTGCTAATTAAGTATAATTCAGTAGTTTGTTGTATAGTTTGTTGAAACCAAGATAAAGCATGCTAATAGTATTCCCATCATCTACAAAGAAGTCATTCAGTGAAACAATCTAATACCATTTGTTCCTAATAAATTATAGCTGACTTTTGGTAAACACTGCATTGTTTTCAAGACACTTATAGATGAATCACTTTATACTTTGTTCTAAACCTTCCAAATATCCTTTTAAACTGTCATATTGTTTTTAGAGCCTCTTTTTCTCTTTTTGAAGCAAGATTTACTTCCCTCATACTTTACCTTTAGCCATTTTCCAGAATTTCCTAAAAATAATAAATATGATCAGATCAAGGAGAGATTCAGCCTAGAAATAAGGAGAAACTTTATGACAGTGAGAACAATCAACCAATGGAACAGCTCGCCTTTGGAGGTTGTGGGAGCTTCATCACTGGAGACTTTCAAGGGGAGATTGGATTGCCATTTTTCAGGGATGGTGTAGGGTCTCTGGCTTGGGTGAGGGGTTGGACTAGATGACCTACAAGGTCCCTTCCAGCTCTGTTAATCTAATCTATTTATCTAGATAATTAGGAATTTTCTTCAGCATTTTAGGGTTAAATCTATCCAGATCTGGAGGTGTGAACTCAGTATTTCTGTCAAACTTAAGTTGACATGCTACATTCTCAACCTGTTCTTCAAAACTGCCCTGAGGAACACTCTCTCTTCTTAGAGAAAACTGAGTCATAATAACACTATTAAAATATTCATATATTAATCCTCTTATAACTGAAATACATCAAGACATTTGGAGGTAATCTCTGTCTCATCATTCAGCTGGAAGCCAGTGGAGAAAACAATAAGGCTGCGAGCCTGTCAGATGGATCCAGCCTCAATTGTTGTACAAAATCTATATTAGAATCATCTGGGGGTTTTTTCTCTCTAAAAACTTATCAACTTTTAGCACCACTTTGTTCCTACCTAAAATGAAGTTATATATGAAAATAAAATGCCAATTATAAAACACTTTTTCTCCTTTCTTGGAAAATAGTCATAATAATTTTCTTCAACTTTCTGAGCTCTGCCATGCATGCCTTGCCTGCCATAATTGCAGTGCAGAAAGCTAACACAAGGACTTGCCACAAAGCTGTCATTTGAGGAGTAATTTCTTGAGGCACTCTCTGACCACTTGACCCCTCACTTTTACCAGACAGATAAATATGGAGAGTTTTATCATAAATACCTGGGAGTTCTTTAGGTCAGCTTCATGATTATACCAAGGAGCAGGTTGTTCCCTGCGTGGTACAACTGTAATTATATAATAATTATATATAATCAACCGATAGCGCTCATTTGCTACTGCCGACAAGAAGCAATGGGAGTTTTTCCTCTCCTCCCGCTAGGAGTACCATGAAATGATTGAAAGCTGAATCTGCTCCCTTAGGACTGAAAGAGTTAAAACTATTTTTGATTTTTTTTAAAAAAAAACATAATAATAACATCATGCTGTTCTGCTGTTCTCCTTTGGCTGTTACGTGTGTTCCAGTTTCAAAGAATGAAGAAGCCTCATGGCCATAAAGTCGTGTGCGGCCTCCAGCAAGATCTTGTTACTAATTATTTTATTTATTTATTTACTTTTGGAGCCCTAGACAACTTTCAGAATTGATACCCTAGGCTGTTTCTCTGCAGATCAAAGGCAATGTGTGAAAAACATCCAGGCATATGGCTAAATATCCTAAAAGCGTTGTGGGTAAATATTTCCTTAAGCATATAAGGCAGCTTCAGCTGGATACTCTCTGACAACAGAAACTTTATATTCTGTTCCAAAGACATATATTAAGTATGTCTGGTGTTAAACAGCAGGCACTAGTAGACTCCCTTGTCACTCATGGTAAGAAACTAATATCCAGCCAGTGCTGACAGGTGAAAACCTTGTGTTCTTACCTATTAAGTGGCTGCTTGCACTGAAGCCTGTTTCAGACCAAAGATGATGATTCTTCTTCCTTTGATCAACCAACAGTCAAGTTCTAGTTAAATTTGTTGGCTGATGTCTTCAATCTAATCCTAAAGACAAAGGGGGAACAGCAATCTTGCTTGCAAGACTTTTCATTCTTGGCTTTCAGGAAAAAATCTCTCAAAATAAGTACTCTTCTCAGGAGTCAGTTCTTGCACTAAATCAGTCTGGTTATCTGAAATTATTGAAAAAGCAATCATTCAGTTTTCTGTGTCTTGTTGCTGCCATCTAGTGGTCAACCAGTTTTTCGCTATCCAGATGGGATAGCTTCACTTGTACAAGCTTTGGGTCCAAGGCCAGGTTTTGTAGTACAAATTGGGGGGCATAAATTAATATATTCATTGACTCCTAAAATGCTTCAAAATAGGTGAGGTTTATATATTGGGGTTTATACATTTGTATTCAATACATCTCAAGGACAGCAAACTGGGAAAGGGTGATGTACAATTTTGTCTCATGCAATGAGAATCTGTAAATTAATCAGAAAACAAAAGAAAATGAAAATAAAACCCAGGAATCAGGAATCAGTATGGAGATGCAGTCTGTGAGATGCCACAAGAGACACTCCCTGCATTCAAAACAATATTTATGTTTTTAAAAAAATCAGTTTAATTCATCATGTTACTGAAAAAATAGAATCTCTTAAAAATGTTCTAATTGTAAACTTGTCTCTTTATAAAGTAGAAAGTAACACAGATGAATTTTTATTGATTGGTTGACTGGCTAAATGAATGAATGAGCAAATGAATTAATTTGTAAAACTCCCCATTAGCAATAGCTGCCCGGGTGAAACATATACATATTAAAATAGAATAGCATACAGTATAAATACAATAAACCATTTTAAAATACCTTATATTAAAATGCAGCATCACACAAGCAATAAAATATATAAAATCGTGCTAAAATCTGAAAGCCACTGTAATGTTTATGAAAATAAAGAAGTCTAAGGACCTCAAATGAAATACTTCATTTTCCATTCAGGATGAATGGTCACCTATCCATTTCTCCATCCTCTCCACTGCCCCCTCTACCAGTACATTGTCTCACCAATTCCTATGGTTGTGCTTGTATTATAACACAACAACAGATAATAATAACAACAATAGCACTTAGACTTATATACCACTTCATAGTGCTTTACAGCCCTCTCTAAGCAATTTACAGAGTCAGCATATTGCTCCCAACAATCTGGGTCCTCATTTTACTCACCTCAGAAGGATGGAAGGCTGAGTCAACCTTAAACCTGGTGAGATTCTATCTGCCAAACTGCTCGCAGCCGATGATCAGCAGAAGTAGCCTGCAGTACTACACTCTAACCACTGTGCCACAGTGGCTCATAACAACAACAACAACAACAACAACAACAATACTTGGTTGTTACCTAGGATGCTGGCAGCAACCAATATCAAGCATCTGTGCCAGTCAGTAATATTTCTGATACATTTTTAAAGGTTCAGTTGACTGAGTTTCTTGTTTAATGAATAATAGAGATATAATAATAATAATAATAATAATAATAATAATAATAATAATAATGCTAAATTAATTCACTGATCATTATGTAAAAAATACAATTTACCTGTAATCCAAAAAGTCATGGCAACATAAAGTGGAAAAAGTTATAGAAAATGAGAAGGTGAAGATCTTGTGGGACTTTCGAATAAAGATAGATTGTCACTTGGAACACAACACACCAGATATCACAATTGTTGAAAACCAAAATGTACAATTTATTGACATCACGGTACCAGGAGATACGAAGAAAAAGAACTGGAAAAAATCATGAAATATCACGACCTGGCCATCGAAACAATATATCAACAAATTGCAAACTGAGTTTCATGTTTAAATAATAATAATAATAATAATAATTACATCCTCCGACGATATCTTAACAGTTCCTAGGTCCTTGGTTAGGACTCGAGCTGCTGAGCTATTAACCAGCCTCAAAGACTGTGAATCTCACTACAGATTAACCAATAATAATAATAATAATAATAATGAAAAAAGTCTGGTTCATTGATATTGCATGAATTGAAGAGAAACAACTAGAAAAAATAACGAAATACCATGATCTGAAAACTGAAGTTGAGTTATTGTGGAGGAAGAAATCAATGGTGATACCAATGGTGATAAAAGACAAGCTTGGCTTTTACAAGCCCAGAGGCCTCTTACAAGCTAAGAGGTCCAAGAGGTAGAGGAAGAAGCCTGAGTAGGAAGGTAGACAAAGAGGCCTGAGAGGTAAATAGAGAAATAGACCTGAGGGCCCCCAGCCATAGACAAGCAGTGAAGCCAGGGAGAGTAGGGAATGAGCCAGGGAGTCCCCACAATGCGAAAATAAGCAGCAAGTGACAAGCAGCAAGCGGCAAGACTAACCAACAGCTGCAATGAAGCCAGAGAGCAGGGAGCGAGTCAGGCTAGCTACTACAAAGGGAGATTAATTTCCTGAAGACCAACCAGGCAGCTAGCAGAGGGCGAAGCTCCCACCGGCTGCACATGCATACAAGCTTGCAAGATGAACTGGGAGGAAGGGAAATTGACCATCTGGCCACACAGTAAAATGCAGCAAGCAAGAGGTGCTCCTTTGCAAAGTTAAACCTGCAAGAAATACTGTGCAAACCCACCATGCCAGGAAAACACTCTACTGCCAAACCTCCAACCAAAAAGAGGGAACTCACTACTGACTCTGTACAGAAGCAGTAGAGGAAGATGAGAATACATGAAGTGCTCCCTATGTGATACGTATGCTCATCACAAGTGCTTGGGGTTAACAAAAGGTATAGCCCAGTTCCTGCAATCAGCTTCATTTAAAACCTTGCAGTTTGTGTTTCCACTATTCTGCCCATCATGTAAGCCCAGTATATATTGTTCTACTTGAAAGAGTGGACACCATAGAAATGCGATTAGCATCCCTTGAAGAAAAAGAAAAAATGCAGGAAAGCAAACCACAAATATCCCGAAATCCTATCCCAACCCAACTACCCTGGCCTCAGGTAACTACTAATCCTGAGAGTAACATCTTCATCCTTGTCAAAGATGCAATTGAACACAAACAAAAGCATCCCAACACAATCTTATTTGGACTGGATGATACCAACGAATCCAATGACATCACAAAGATTTGTGACATCATCAACAACTTCATTGACGTTTCCCATGACAGCCCTGAGTTCAAGAGTAGCGATGGCTCAGCGGCCCCAAGCTTCTGCAGTCATTTGCAAGACTGAAACTAGCAAACACAAATTCATTTCACAATAAACTAACTCGCTAAAAGCTGCACAAGTCATAAGAAACTTCATTCATGGCCCAACCTGTCCATACTAAAATGTGCCTGTGCCCACGGGCTTCACTTGGAGCTCAAGAGACACCAGGATCAAGGAGAGACTGACCTGTACATAGACTACTGCACTGACTGTATTAAATGCATGACCAGTGGTCTGCATCTCAACACCCCCCCCAACAATTTAAATTAGGCAGGCATACCTCCAACTTCTTCCACGTCCACCCCTACAGGCCTAAAATGCAAGTTACTTAACGCAAGAAGCCTCGTAAACAAGATGCCTGAATTCCTCCTGCTCTTAAATGCGGTCCTATTTGACCTTATTTTTGTCTGCGAGACGTGGTTGAATGTATCTTTTCCAGACTCCCTTATTACACTGACTATCACATTTTCAAGCCTGACCATGAAAATTGTAGAGGGGGTGGTATTGCTATCTTCTATAAAAAGTCCCTTGGTATGAAAAAGATTTTTGTTACACAGGAGCTTGCTCTTCCTGAGACCACTGTCTGCAAACCGTCTTTAAATACTACAGTTCATTTCTTGCTATGTTATAGAGCCCCTGATTACAACCTTGGTCCTACGAACAACTTAATTGCACTATTAACATGGGCAGCTTCCTGCCCACATCCCTTTATCTTTCTTGGTAACCTCAATTTGCCTCTTATTAATTGGACCTTAAATGAATGTACAATTGAACCTATACCTGCAACCCTGTACAATGCTGTTACGATCCTGGGGCTGGAGTAGTTGGTAACAAACAACACTAGGTTCAATAATTGCTGAGATCTCATCTTCTGCAATAGCTTAAACTCAATTTATGGCCTACAAGTCAAAGAACCTTTTTCCAACAGTGATCACAGAATGATTGATTTGTGTCCTTGCAAAGAGGGTCATAATGATGGGACTCCAAATTATAATTTTAGAAAAGCCAATTATGATTTCATAGCTGCCGACCTCTCATCTCTTGATTGGCACCTCTTGTTCACAGGTTGTAATACTGCAGAAGACTATTATAACATTTTTTTTTGCTTGGAGTCAATAGAGTCATTAACCTATAAGTACCAAAAATAACCCCTAAAGTAAAAAAATAAATAAATTACCCATGACAATAAGAAAGCTGCAATCCAAAAAAAAAATCTCTTTGGTGAGAAAACAAAACTGCTTACGTAGCTGACTTTAAAAACTGCTACAAAGCCTTATGTTGCCAGATAAAGGCAGAATGTACCAATTACCATTGCAAACAGGAGGAAGAGTTGTTAAACTCTAAATCCACCTGAGCCTTCTATAATTTCATTAGTACCAAACTTAAAGACTTGAAAACTAGCCCACCCCTAAAAGGGCCTAAAGGGGAAGACTGTAATGATGAAGCTGTTAAGGCCAGTCTTTTTAATATGTTCTTCAGCTCAGTCTTTGTTGACAGGAACAACTGCAGGGGCCCCTTTCCTAGTCATATCATAACAAATTGTAACAATTATTACATATTGATTTTACACTAGATATTGTTGAAATGGCATATCTCTATCAGTCAGCCCTGATAGATTATGTGCCTGAAAAAGCTTGTCACTGCCCTAGCTGAACCTCTATGTACATTCTATGAGGTTTCTTTCAGAACCAGCTTCTTGCCTGATTTATGGTCATTAGCCATGGTCATACCTATTTTTTAAAAGGGAGACCCTAGTCTAGTAGAAAATTACAGATTGATCTTGCTGTGTTGCATCACATGTAAAGTCATGGAATCAATTAAAAATCAATCCATTATCCTCCACTTAGAAATAAACAACCTGCTTTCCAATAAGCAGTTTGGTTTCAGGAAAAACAATTGTCTTGCAATCAGCAACTTCTACACTGCAGAAACATTTGGACCACACATCTTGACCAGGGTAGAGCAATTGGCGCAATTTACATAGATTTTTGTAAAGTCTTTTATTCAGTGGTGCACAACAAACTACAGTTCAAATTAAGTTCTTATGGCTTCTCCAGATCCCTGCACAAGTGGATAGCCATGTTCCTGTCAAACAGGCAACAAATAATCAAAATAGGGAGGGCCCTATCAAATCTGGCACCAGTTAACAACAAAGTCCCCCAAGACAGCATTTTAGGACCCACACTCTTTCTGCTTTACATCAATGACCTATGCGATCATATTATAAGCAGCTGCATCCTTTTTTCCGTAAAATTATTTAACACCACTGACAATGCTGCTGCCCTACAAAGCGACCTTGACTATGCGTCAGAATGGTCGCGCAATTGACAACTCCAAATTTCAACTAATAAATATTCTATCCTACACATTGGTAATAAAAATCAGAACACCAACTATAAGTTGGGTGGAAACGATCTCGTAGATGACCCTCACTCTGTCAAGGACTTAGGAGTACTTATCTCAAACGATCTAAGTCCCAGAACTCACTGTAACAACATTGCCAAAAAGGCACTAAGAGTTGTTAATCTAATTTTGTGATGTTTCTTCTCCAGTAATATTGTATTGCTAACTAGGGCATACAAAACCTTTGCCAGACCAATTCTTGAATACAGCTTGTCCACCTGGAACCCATATTGTATTTTGGACATTAACATGATTGAGCGGGTTCAGAGGTATTTCACGAGAAAAGTACTCCACTCCTCTACTCACAATAGAATTCCCTATGCCACCAAGTTTAAAATTTTGGGCTTGGACAATCTGGAATTGTGCCACCTGCTGTCCAATTTAATCATAGTACACAAAATTGTCTGCTACAATGTCTTGCCTGTCAACTACTTCTTCAGTTTTAACAACAATAGTACATGGGCAAACAATAGATACAAACTCAAGGCAAACCACTTCAAATTCAATTGCAGGAAATACGATTTCAGCAACAGAGTCGTCAGTGCCTGGAATGCTCTACCTAACTCTGTTGTTACAGCCTCAAACCTTCACAGTTTCAACTTCAAACTGTTTACCATGGACCTCACTCCCTTCTTAAGAGATCCATAAGCATACCAGCGTGCCTACTGTCCCTGTCTTACTGTCCCCATTTATTTGTATTTACTTCCTTTGTTTATGTTTATGTTCATATCTATACTTGTCATCTTGTACATGTTTGACAAACCAACAAAGAAACAAACAACAAAACAAATTAATACCAATACTAATAGGAGCTCTTGGACCAATACTCAAAGGGTTGCCTAGATACGTGGAATTTTTGAACTTATCAGACTTGAATATTCTGACTTTGCAAAAAACCAACTTACTGCCAATATACTCAGATGTTACCTTAACAGCTGTTAGGTTCTTGATTGTTAAGCTTTTACCAGTCCCAGACTGTGAATCGTATTGAAGATTAAATTATTTACTTTATTCATTAAACATGAAATTCAGTCAACTGGACATTCAAAAATGCATCCCCAAATACCATTGACTGGTGCTAATGGTTAATACAGGTTGCTGCCAGCATTCTAGGTATCAACCAAGTACCTTCTTAAGATGTATGATGTTCCAAGTAGTGCAGTTTTTTGCAGTTCCACTGGCATTATTGCAGGAAGCTACAATTTGTTGATGTATCTTATAAAATTCTTGGATATGGTACCAAGTGCCCCGATGACAATGGGTATCACTATTACATATTTCATCGTAGCTGTGTAGTTTCTATGGCCAGGTCGTGATATTTCATGATTTTTTTCAGTTCTTTTTCTTCGACTCTGGCATCTCCTGGTACCGCGATGTCAATAAATTGTATGTTTCGGTGTTTGACAATTGTGATATCTGGCATGTTGTGTTCCAAGTGACGATCCATCTGTATTCAAAAGTCCCACAAGATCTTCACCTTCTCATTTTCTATAACTTTTTCCACTTTATGTTCCCATAACTTTTTGGATACAGATGATGATAATGATTTTATTCATTAAACATGAAACTCAGTCAACTGAACATTTTAAAATGTTGTTATTATTATTGTTGTTGTTAAAATAACATATTTGTATTTCTATTTATTTCTTAGCTGCTGATACAATGTCTCCATCCCAGCTTCTAGCTCTGTACTGTAAGTTTAGAAAGGAAAAGCAATCAGAAAATGGCAGAAGAAAACATCTTTGAACATCTGAATTTCTGGGTTAATCCAAAAAGAATTTTCCAAGGCTCCTCCCTCTTTAGACACTTCAGTGGAGTCCAAATTTCAAGGGAAATGCCTCATATAATGTCCAGAAACATCAACAAAGGATCCATCACGAGCTATTAAATCTGCCACTTCTTTTACAAAGAGCATACAGAAGATTCTCCTGAAGAACCCCTTTCTTAGGCTCTGCATGCTCCTACTATTTCACAGTTGTTTAGCCATCTTGCAGTAAGAGAGTTGGCTTGGTCATTCTTGTTCTATTGGCATCTCTTAATGCTAAAGATAAGGTTGACAAGATGTCTCCCTCTTCATTGCCACAGCCATCTGCCAGAGCCTGGGGGAAAAAAAACCTTAATCACCAGTTTTCAGAGAGAGAGAGAGAGAGAGAGAGAGAGAGGGAGAGAGAGAGAGAGAGAGCAAAACTCATCCCATTATTTCACAGCATTGAAATATCAACTGAAAGAGAAGTTGCTACTTTTTCTCTTCTAAATAACAACAAAGAAAAACTATAAAAGAAAAAAAAATATGTTCAAGGCACAACGACCTTTTCATTGAAATACATTCAATAAAATGAATTTTCTTTTCTTTCTGTTTTTGCTGCATTTTTGAATTTCCTTAGCAAATGAAATAGACTTGGAAGCGGCCATGTTAAGAAAAGAAAAAACCCCAAGGCTGCCTTTGGCTTTCATGAACTATTTTCCTAGATAGGTGCATTGAAAATCAATTTCATTTCTGATCATAATCATTCTCCGTGAATATCTTTGAAATAAAATAAAATAAAATACTAAGTGTAGTTGGGTGGTAACGACCTTGAGCTTTTCTCTCTTTTTTTTCCATATGTACTTAGTATAAGTCTCTTTTATATTCAGTCTACACAACGGAACATCTCTTCTTCTGCAATTCAGTTTAGGGTCACCGCGCACACAACATCCATTAAAAGGGAAAAGGAGGACATGCTACAGAATGGCCTAATTAATTTTTCATATGTTACTGGACATATGCAAGTGAAAAATGTAGAAACAATTAATACATTAATACATGCATAGAGTTTTATTTTTCTATATAGTATTCTGACTTTCTGTTTAGTCTAATACAACACATCACAGTCAAGAAGGTTGGGATCAGAAGACCTGGTTGGCTAGAAAGACTGCTGTCCATCTGCTGCCCCCACCCACCATCCCGGATGGTAATGGCAAGGTCTCTGTTTTCCCTTCTGGCAGTCCTTTGTCTTTAAAATATACTTTACTTAGAGATCCTTTCAAATTGAATCTGTCTTCAAATAAAGGTTATTCTCAGACTAGCTTTTCTATTAGCATTAGTGGAGTAAAAAGCATGGTAATCCTACTCCAGTTTGCTTTGCAACCTTTCTTAATATAAACAACTGAGTAGAGAATTAAGGGACACGGTGGCTCAGTGGCTAAGACACTGAGCTTGTCAATTAAATGGTCAGCAGTTCAGTGGTTCGAATCCCTAGTGCTGCGTAATGGGGTGAGCTCCTTGTCCCAGCTTCTACCAACCTAGCAGTTCTAAAGCACGTAAAAAATGCAAGTAGAAAAATAAGACACTCTGTGCACCTTTGGCATTTAGTCATGCCAGCCACATGACCACGGAGACGTCTTTGGATGGCACTGACTGTTCAGATTTGAAACGGATATGAGCACCACACCCTAGATTCAGAACGACTAGCACATATGTGTGAGGGGAACCTTTACCTTTAGAGAATGAAGACAAAACCAAACCTCCCTTCCTTCCTTCCTTCCTTCCTTCCTTCCTTCCTTCCTTCCTTCCTTCCTTCCTTCCTTCCTTCCTTCCTTCCTTTCTTTTTTCTGTAGCTTCTCCTTAGAAGGAGCCCTTTATAAGATTATCTAAGTCTAATATTAGACTCAATTCCATTAGTCAATTTATGCTCCAAAATATATTCCATAGCAGTGCCATCTTCACCTTTACTGTAACGCCCGAATCATCCTCATTTCCAAAAGATACTATTTACTGATAGTACTATTGAAAATTACTGTAAGGCCAGAGAAGATATATATCCGTTCCCTTGCCTTTCTTACAACAAACCAGCTTCATATATCTACCAGCTGCAATCAAACCTGAACAAAAGTAAAACTTGCCACTTTTTCATGTGTATTTAAGAATGCTGCGCAGTGTTCACTAATGATGGCTTGAAAAATAACAGCAATTATGGACACACTGAAAATCTTCTAAAACAGAGGTGTCAAATGCATGTCATCACGGTAGTGGCACATGACATATCGGGACTTTTTTCCCCTTCACTAAACCAGGCATGAGAGTGGTTAGCATATGACACATCCAGCCTGTGAGCTGAGAGTTTGACAACCCTGTTCTCTTGCAACCATGGGAAAAATGGTTGGAAAAACAGATAGCTAGTTGGCTTTGTGCCAGCCCTTCTCTCTCTTAGCCAGTAGTGAAATCCAAATTTTTTTACTATCAGTTCTGTGGGTTTGACTTGGTGGGTGTGGCTTGGTGAGCATGGCAGGGGAAGGATACTGCAAAACCCCCATTCCCACCCCACTCCAGGGGAAGGATGCTGCAAAATCTTCCTTCCCACCTCACTCTGGGGTCAGCCAGAGGTAGTATTTAGTGGTTCTCTGAACTATTCAAAATTTCCGCTACCAGTTCTCAGAACTGCTCAAAATTTCCGCTATCAGTTCTCCAGAACCTGTGAGAACCTGCTGGATTTCACCCCTGCTCTTAGACCAACCCACCTCATTGAGAGTCTTAACAAAGCATCATCATCAATCGAGTGGCATTTATCATAGTTGACACATCTATGGAATTAAGTCTAAATTCCACATTTCAGTATTTGTATGTTGAAACTTTTGATCACTTTTCATCCATCTTGTAACTAATTAAAACAGTAGGTCCTTTTCAGAGCTTTCATGATGTACTTATTTCTTCTGATCCATTTGGCAATAGTATACAATAGGACAAGTAATAGTTGGCCGTTAAAAAAAATATCCCTGTTTTATATTCATGCCAGCAATTAAATTAAACATGACAGAACTAGTAAGTCTGGATTTTTTCATGTTGGGCAGGTTGCCTTGAAGTATTTTTCCCTTTGGATCCCAGTAGGTCTATCTCCCATGAAACTAATTCCCCTTTAATCCTGTAGGTTCTTAAATCTGAGCTCTGTGTAGTTGTAGATGTGGTAATACCAGAGAAACTCTTGGCCATTTTTCAGAAAGCAGCTGTGATTTCCAAGCTAAACGAGTGATTACAGCAAAATATGCTATCCCCTAATGTTACTGAATGGCTTGCCTGGGGTATCCTCTAACATAACAAAATTTAAGTAGGTATCACTTTAGTCAACAGTAGGAATTCGGGGGGGGGGAGTTTATTTTATTTATTTCATCATGTGTATATAAACCACTTTCCTGGAAAGGACTGCTTTCTCAATATGCCTAAGAAAGCTAACTCAGCTATTGTTTGTGATGTGTTTGATGAAAACGCAACAAGATAAAGAATGACCGTCACATTCTTTGAAAGGTCTCCTCTCTTCTAATATTGATCTTGATATATATTTACAGCCATATGATTCCCAGACAGTGGTGGTATTCAACTGTTCTGCCCCAGCTACGGACCCCAAAGAACACAGCACACACTAAGTCCATACAAACCTTAGTTTATTAATTAAGGACTACTAATGAGCTTTCTTAGTAGTTGTTCAAACACAAGTACAGTTTAAATCAGTCTTTTCTGTTAATTTAACTTCATTAACAGCCAACAAGAATCCAAAGAATAATAACTCAGTTCTGAGGCACAGTATTTCAGATAACCGTAACCTTACTGTGGTTGGCAGAATGCCCAGAAGCAATTTGCAGGAAAACTGACAAAAAAGAAACAAGAGCCAAATCAAATGTTTCTGGAATCAAGATGCGAAGGAATATGAACGAAGTTGTTTCCTGAAAATTGCATCAGTCGTCATCCTTCCTTAAATAGGCTAGGGGAGTGGCCAATTAGTCCCAAGCCTTACTCTCAAGGAGACCTCCTCCTGAGGAGCCACTCCTGCCTTTTAACAGCTCTGCGAGCTCGTGCATCAAGAAGAGGCTCCTCCTCTTCTTCCTCTTCACTCATGGGAGCTTCTGGAGGTTCTGAAGGCCCTGGCTGAATCCCTGCATCTGGCACCATATCTTCTCCAGCCTCCTCATTGTCTGACTCAAGCACCAGCTGCACCGGCTACTGGCACAGCACCACACCAGCCTCCTCGCTGTCGGAATCAGCTACTAATTGCACAGGCCACTGACAGGCCACAACATCAGCCGATTCGGGCGAAACGGTAGTGGTGGCTGCAGGAGGCTCTGCCCACCTGCTCAGACATCATCAGATCCTGTTTTTGATGCTCAGTGCATGCGCGGAAGGCTCTGTGCATGCACAGAGGTGGCGCATGTGAGTGAAGCGAGTGCTCACATTTGCGAATCAGTAGCAAAGGTAACAATACCACCCCTTTCCTAGATATTAGTAGATATAAGTAGGAATAGGCAGACTTCAGGACTGTTTTGCCATGATGCTGTGATCTATCCCTAGAAGTGTGTCTTGGAAGAGAAGAAAATGTATTTCTTTTAGCGAGGTAATGTTTAGACTAGGTATATTCCATCATAAAAATTACCATAATTACAGATGGAGCACAGCCAAGAAAACAAATCAATCGATCAAGCAAATCAACCCAGAGTTTTTATTTGAGGTACAATGAACAGGCTCCAATTATTCTAATCAGGCACATTATGCAAAGACCAAGCTCTCTGGAAAGCACTCTAATGCTGGAAAAGATGGAAGCAAAGAGAAGAAGACAACTAGCAGAAAAATGGATGGACGGAATGACAATGACAATGACTTGAATAGCCTGACTAGGTGGCTCAGTGGCTAAGACACTGATCAGAAAGGTCAGCAGTTCGGTGGTTTGAATCCCTAATACACGTCTACTGCATGAGCAGGGAGTTGGACTAGATGACCTCCAAGGTCCCTTCCAACTCTATTACTGTTACCTGTTGATGGCGTATACTCAATCAATCAAAGATGGGGTAGTAGGGCCCTCCTTGTTCTTTCGGGCTTTTGACAGTTGTTGACTTTGGTATTTTTCTGGAACAATTGCAAGGATTAAGAATTGTTTGAATGAGGCAGAGAAGAAGGCTTCTGAGTCACATAAGATTCAACATTGCAGCACTGCTTTACACATCTATATTAAGCCATTATGAGATATCAGTTCAACAATCAGATTACTCACAATTGGACATCACCAAACTGGGCACAATTGCAGGTGGGACTGAATTCCTGTCTCAATGTTTTGAAATTGTTGAGAAGCTGGATGGGATGAAACACAAGCCATGTGAGGACTAAACACAAAAACAGATAGTTAATAGAGGGCTTTGAAATTTTGTCTTTTGTTGGGGCTACTGGTTATCTTTTAGAGTAGATAGATGATAGTTCAGATTGGTTGATTGATAATATATTGTCATATTTGTAATATTTTTTAATGTCATATAGTAATTTTCAAGCACTGGGGAAATCAGGAGATTCAATTCAAATGAATATAAACATTTATTGCGAACTTAAGCTCTCTACAAAAATCTGAGCTACTAACAGTCAAGGGAATTGAGTAGGAATAAGAGGGCATTCAAAGTGGGCTGGACTTAGATCTCTTGTGGGCACGCAGAGACTCATGACTTATGGTGCATTTGACTCATCCCTCAGGGTCAGCCTGGTCAACTTCTATAATAATTTAGCAAATAGAGATATAGAAGTTGTTAAAATTCTGGACTGCTTTTGCTATTATTGTTTAAATATATGTATAAGTATTCAACCAGGGGGCCAGTCTATGTTTTTGTTACTTTGTTTTTATACACATTTTTTTCTGGTTTTCTGTTGTTTCTATTGTTTTGTCTTTCTCTGTCTCTCTCCCTCTTTTGGATTTTGGATTCTAACTTTGGAAATAAAATTAAAATTTTATTTTAAAAATTCTTTCCCAATTTTTTTCATCCTAAAAAATCTAACTGGGGGAGGGGGGAAGGGATATTTCTAGCACTCTTTTAGCTCTGAGTCTGAGAATTAGAAGACTTAATGACTCAGAAATCTGACTGTTAGTAGCTCAGATTTTTGTAGAGAGCTTAAGTTTGCAATAAATGTTTATATTCATTTGAATTGAATCTCCTGATTTCCCCAGTGCTTGAAAATTACTATATGACATTAAAAAACATCTGTATCACATATATTTTCCATTTTTGGTGGGTGCTCTGAAGTCCAGTAGTGTAATATATAAAATAGCCATGTCCTAACTGCATTATAGCAGAGATATTGTGGCCAACACCATTTGTGAAAAGCATTTATATATTACAGCATATATCAGCTCTAATGACCATGAAATATTGCTAATCATTGGATTTCTACAATCAAGTACTATAGTTGTCAGATATGAAGAACTGTTAATTGAAGTCAAATGGCCCAGGACATAGTGTTGCAAGTTTATTGGTGAATAAATCAATGCCAAGTGAATATTGAGAACCTTAATGTTTTAACATCAAAGACAAGCTATAAAACAGATCTACCATATGAGAACTGCAAAAATCCAGATGTCCACTAGACAGCAGCACAATGCTATCTGGATCAAGTTGAACCATCACATATTTGGTAAATGTTTAGCTAATATTTCTGGTCTCAGATAATATTTAGGAAATAATTGATTATATATGAAGTATACTTTTTAAAAAATGAAGCAAATTAAAATATAGCCTTTGGGGAGAAGTATACTAAATTCAAAGGTTTTCAGAAGTCCTATATAAGAGTGAGATTTTACATTTCTTCTATTTTAATTTTGGATTAAACTGAATTTCTTCTGCTCTGGATAAACCTTTAATTATCCATTCCATTCATAACCTATTATTATAGGAATGTAAAATAACCTCATCTGCAGCATTTTTACTTTCCTCCACAAGTCAGATAAATGTATCATCATTCAAGTGACACATTATTAAAAAGCACCCTTCAAATAAATGAATTATGCATCTGTATCCATTTACTTGTCCTAGTGAGATTTAAATTAACAATTAAAATGAGAAATACTGCAACAGAATTAAACTCTGGTACAAGTATGCAATAACATTTAACGTGCATCTTGTTAAATTTCATACTGTGTTTTTAATCAATTTCAAGAGAAGGAGAATCTAGTACATTGTAGCTTTAATCCTGAAACACTTACACTCCCTGGCTCTGAAGAAAACCAATTGGCTTAAGTGGAACTACTTTGCAGTGCATGATTTGATAATCTAACAGCCAGATCAACAGCACTGTTAAAATGAAGTGCCTGGATTTAAGCCTACTTAGACCCATGTACTTCAATAGGATTAATTCATCTTGTATTCAATCTTGTTTAACCTGATTGGAGACTAGGGTGCCCTTTGCAGCTAATTTAAATCTCATTCTTATAAACAATAACACAGACTCTGGACAATTGTAGCATTCTGCATGAAAATAACTCATGCAAAAGAGAGCCAGGTTGATCTAGTGACAAAGCTAGAAAGCAGGAGACCACGAGTTCAAGTCAGAGGTGGGATTCTGCTGGTTCTGTCCAGTTTGGGCAAATCAGTAACAGCAACTGTGGGAGGCTCCACCCACCTGCCTGGATGTAATGTGAGAGCACTGCACATGCACTCACATTTGCAAACCGGTAGGGAAGGTAAGTGAATCCCATCTCTAGTTCAAGTCCCACCATGGAAGCCACCTAGGTGACTTTGGCTGACACACTGTCAGCCCAACTCACCTCACAGCATTTTTGTTGTGGGGAAAATAGGAGGAGGAAGGTATGTTGCATATGTTCGCTGCTTGAGTTAGTTGTAAAAAATAATAAAGGTGGAATACAAATAAATAAATAAATAGAAAGGAGCTTGAATCCTGAAATAGGCATACATAAGAGGGGCACAGTGGTTAGAATGCAGTATTGCAAGCTTTCTGTTGACTACCTGTTGCAGTTGACCAAGTGTTGACACCATGGTAGAAAACATAAAAGAACATTACAACCACTGCTTTCCTTTGTCCTAAATGGATACCCTTATCCAATCAGAATTACTGCTGCTAAGAAATCTTTGCATCACACATATGTAACATGACCTACCTTAAATTCTCAAGAGGGTTGCAGTATTAAACAGCCCAATCCAATCTTAGATCAGTTCTAGATTTCTGGCATTCTTTTGCTCTCTAAACAAAGAAGAACTTCAACAGATTCCCAAACTTCAGGCGATAGTCACAAAAACAGCTTCAGGTTAAATTTAGCAGTTCAAATCTCACTGGCTCAAGGTTGACTCAGCCTTCCATCCTTCTGAGGTTGGTAAAATGAGGACCCAGATTGTATGCTGACTCTGTAAACCACTTAGAGAGGGCTGCATTGTGAAGCGGTATATAAATCTAAGTGCTAATTCTATTATTTTAAAATATGGAGGATTTTTTTTATTTGTTTGCTAAAAATGTTGAAGGAGAAAGAGCTACAGTCACAGGCAATGGTACCTAATCATGATAACTTCACAATGATAAAATGGGGGAAGGCTTAATATTTATATGAGCCCAAAAAACAAAGGATTCAATGTAGAGTCAAGGAATTGGTTTTAAAAAAAATAGGAAGAGTTGGGACACAAAAACTGAACAATCTAAAACAGACCTCTGGACTTCAATTCCCAGAATTGAAGTCCAGAAGTTATCCCAGAATTCTCTGCTGGATAGAGAATTCTAGGAGTTGAAATCCAGCCATCTTCAAGTTTCCAAGGTTTAGAAATACTGATCTAAAATAAAATCACCACTAATTCACATTTCTAATATTCTAGATGGGAATGGCATAAAATCCTAGGAAATAAATAAACTCCTTCCAGAGTCTTCCTCCTGGAAAAATCAAGCTAGAAAAAATACTGGAACAATTTCAAGCTCCAAGTCAACCATTATTTTTTATTTCAGCTCTTATTTTCAGTGGTACCTCACTTAATAATAATAACTGTGAGAGAGATCTTGAAGTCCTAGTGGACAATCACTTAAATATGAGCCAACAGTGTGCTGCAGCTGTCATAAAAGCCAACACAGTGCTAAGCTGCATTAACAGAGGGATAGAATCAAGATCATGTGTGTTAGATCGGCGCAGGAATGAAGACGGGACCAGCGGAGTTCATGTAACACGTTTATTAACAGGAACAGAACTGGAGCGGCGCTGCCGGAGCTCTCCTTATATTCGCTCCGGCAGCCGCACCGCCCCCTTGACAGGGATTCAAAACTCCCGCCGGAGGATGCTTCAGCCAATCCCCGGCGGATGTCCTTATAAGGACATAACACTCCTCCCCCCCTAGATCTTAAGCTGTCCATCAACAATAAAGTCACGTAAGTAGGCGGGCCGATTGCGTAGTCTACTAGACCTGCGCAGTCCATTCGTTGGCTGGCCGCCCTCCTGGTCGGAGGGTGCTTCTGCGGCTCCTGTCGCCGTCTCGGGAGCCGGGCTGGATCTGGCCGTCGAGGGCGCGGGCGGTGCTCCCGTACCTCCGGCCAGGTCGCTGACCTCCGCCTGCGGGCGACGCTGGTCTTCTCCATCGCTGCTCCGATCGTTGGATCTCCGCTGTTCGACCGGTCCGGAACTCCTGAGCCACGGTAAGCCCTTGGGGTGCCCTTCGGTCCTCACCGGGTCGGGGTTGGACGGGTCCGGTCGTGGGTGCCGGTTCGGCGGCGGTGTCTGGGTCGGCCCCTCAGGTTCCTCGGGTGAGTTCGGTTCCCTCCCGGGGCTGCTGGTGGGTTGGTTTGGCGTTGGTTCCTCCTCGCCGGTGGGTCGCAGGCCTCCTCCGCAGGGGTGGTGTAGTCCCTCTCTGCTGGGCTGGCGCTGCTGGTTTGGTCGCGGGGTCTCGCCCTCGCCGGGGTGGTGCTGTCCTACCTCGCGGGGGTGGCGACGGCCCTCTCCGCCGGGGTGGCGTTGCTGGGTCGGCTGAGGACTCTCGCGGCCTTCTCTGCAGGGGTGGCGTAGGCCTTCTCTGCGGGGTTGGTGTGTTTCTCCCGGTCGCCGCCTTTCGCCGTCTGGGTGTCGGTCGTCTCGGTCGTCTCGGCTCGGTTGGCGCTGGCCTCCTCTGCTGGGGTGGCGGAGGCCCTCCTCGCAGGGTTGGTTTTCGTTGTGGTTGGGGTGTTGTTGGGGAGACCCCTGTAGTGATGCATGGAGGTCTCCCTCGCCGGTGAGTCGGTGGCCGCCCTTGTGGGGGTGCTGTTGGTCTCCCCCGCTCGGTTGGCCCCGGTCTACTTGCCCTTTCTTTGGGTACTGTCTGTTGTCGGACTGGTGCGGTCCGACCTCGCAGGGGTGTTGTTGGGTATCGTGGGCGTCTGGGCTTCGGTCCCCCTGTCTGCCTTCGTTAGTGGCTGGGTCTCGGACCTCGGGGGGTCGATCCCGGTCCACCCCTGGGTGCTTCGGGGTTCCCTTCGGACATTGTCCCCGGTCTACTGGCTGAGCTCCGTCTCTGGCTGCTGCGGAGCCCGGGGCGTCCACTCTCCCGGGGTGTTGTAGGCCTCCCTCGTAGGGTTGTGGTAGGCCTACCTCGTCGGGGGCGGGCAGGCCTACCTCTTCGGGGTGTGGTAGGCCTACCTCGCCAGACTGTTGTTCGTCCACTCCCCTCCACCTTTTGCGGAGCTGGTCGATGTGACGTCTCACGACCTGTCCATCTTCCAGCTCTACCCGATAGGACTTCGGGCCGGTTGCGCTGTGAATCCTTCCTTTCAGCCATTTTGGTGAGCCGTGGAAGTTCAGCGCATAGACGGGGTCTTCTACGGCGAAGCTGCGGAGCTGGCGGCTGGCGGTTGCGGGCACCTCCGAGTGGTACTGGGGGTGCAGCCTGTCGAGGGGTGAGCGGAGTCTTCTGCCCATCAACAGCTCCGATGGGCACTTCTTGGTGGTTGCGTGCGGCGCTATGTGTTGGGTGAGGAGGAAAGTGTCTATGCGCTCCTGCCAGTCACCCGGTGCCATCTTGGTGAGCGCCTCCTTGGTTAGCCTCACCATCCTCTCGGCTTGGCCGTTTCCGGCCGGTCTGTACGGCGCCGAGAGGGCATGGCGGATGCCCAGTCCTGCTAGGAACGCCTCCATGGGCACGGACGTAAGTTGGGGACCGTTGTCGGAAACCAACACGTCTGGGAGTCCATGCGTAGCAAAGAGGCGGCGGAGGGCGCGAATGGTGGCTTCCGATGTGGTTGATGCCATGGGAACCACCTCGAGCCACTTGGAGAATGCATCAACCACGATGAGGAGGTGGCGCCCCTGCATCGGACCCGCGAAGTCGATGTGGATCCGAGACCAGGGGCTGCTGGGCATCTCCCAGGGGGTGGGCTCCGCTTGGGGGGGTGCTGGTCGGACTTCCTGACACTGGCTACATCCGGCGACCCATTGCTCAATGTCCTTGTCCAGTGATGGCCACCAGACGTAGCTTCGTGCCAGGGCCTTCATGCGGACGATGCCCGGGTGCCCCTTGTGTAGCGTCTCGAGCGTCTTCCGTTGGAGCGCGGCGGGGATCAGCACCCTGTCTCCCCATAGCAGGCAGCCTTTCATCGTGGACAGCTCCTTCTGCTTGCGGCTGAAAGGGCTGTATTCTTCTCCGCTAGGCTGCGCCGGCCATCCCCGCAGGATCCAAGATTGCACTTGTCGGAGTGTAGGGTCTCTCCTGGTGTGCGTGGCCACGTCTGCAGATGTGACTGGGCAGCTGCTGTCGTGGTCGATGTGCAGGAGCTCGAGGGTGGGAGCGGGATCCTCCACGGCGTCTGTGGACGGGCATCTGCTGAGCGTGTCCGCGTTGGCGATGGCCTTTCCTGGTTGGTGAATGAGGGTGTAGGCGTAGCCGGCGAGGAAGATGGCCCAGCGTGTCATTCGCGGCGACATGAATGTGGGTGTTTGCTTGTCGCCGGCGAGGAGGCCCAGGAGCGGCTTGTGGTCCGTGACTATGGTGAAGCTTCTTCCGTAGAGGTATTCGTGGAAGCGCTTCACCCCTGCGACGATTGCCAATGCTTCTTTGTCCAGCTGGCTGTAGTTACGTTCAGCGCTGGACATGGTCTTTCGAGAAGAAGGCGATGGGGGCTTCTGTGCCATTGGGCGGTTCGTGGCTCAGGACTGCCCCCACCCCGTATGGTGATGCGTCGCAGGTTAGCCGGATGGGTAGCGTCTCGTTGTATTGTATGAGGACGCTGTTGGATGTCAATAGTCCTTTAATGGCCCAGAATGCCGTTTCCTCTTTGTCACCCCACTTCCAGGAAACCGCTTTCCCCAGCAGGCGATGAAGCGGCTCAGCAACTGTGGCTTTCTGTTGGAGGAATATTGCATAAAAGTTAAGCAATCCAAGGAATGCCTGAAGCTCCACTTTATTTTTGGGGCTGGGAGCTTCATGGATGGCTTTAACTTTTGATTTGGTGGGGTGTATGCCCTTTCTATCGATGAGATAGCCCAGGAACTCGACTTCCTGGACCCCGATGATGCACTTATCCCGTCTCACTCTCAAGCCCTTCTCCCTGAACCGCTGCAGGACGAGCCTCAGCCGTTCAAGAAGTTGTGCTTTCGAGTCTCCGGAGATGAGCACGTCATCGAAGTAAGGCACTACCCCTGGAACGCCTTGGAGAAGGCGTTCCATCATTGATTGAAAAATCCCCGGGGCGGCACTGACTCCGAATTGGAGACGGTTGCACTTAAATGCCCCCCTGTGTGTGACAATGATTTGAGCCTCCGCCGTTTTAGAATCCACTGGCAGTTGCTGGTAAGCCTGGGCCAGGTCCAGTTTTGCGAAAATCGTGCCCTTGCCTAGTGAGTGCAGGAGGTGCTGCACCACTGGCACAGGGTATGCGCTCTGCTGCAACGCCTTATTTATCGTCACCTTGTAATCAGCGCAGATGCGCACAGATCCATCCTGCTTCATTGGGGTCACAATGGGAGTTTCCCATGAAGCATGATCGATCGGTTCCAGGACGCCTTGGGCGATCAGCTTATCTAGCTGCTCGTCTACTTTAGGCCTCAAGGCGAAAGGAACCCGGCGGGGCTTGAGCCGAATGGGGGTTACACCCTGATCCAGATTAAAGGAGATGGGTTTCCCTACGTACTTCCCCAGCTTACCATCGAAGACTTCGCTGAATTCTTCGATGATGGCGTCGAGTTCATCTACCCTAACCTGGTGGATGCCTCCGATGGAAAGCCCCAGCGGCTGGAACCATTCAATGCCCAGCAGGTTCGGGCGGCTGTTCCTCATGATTGTGACTGGCAGCTGGCCCTCGAAGTCCTTGAATGAGATGTGGAGGGTGGTCCTCCCCAGGACGTCGATTGGATTCCCGCTGAAATCCACCAGTCTGGACTGCAGGGGTTTGAGCTGGCTTTTGGAGATTTGCGGCTTGAATTTCTTCAGCTGTTGCCAGTCGATGATGGTGAAAACGGACCCGGTGTCCACCTCCATGGTGCAGGGCAAGCCCTCGGCCAGCAGCGACACGTTGAATTTGGTGGCGCTGTTGTTGCTGGTGTGTGCTATGGTGGTCTGATTCACCGCGCCATGCCGGGATTCTTCGTAGCCGTCGCCTCTGGGTTGGTGCGAGGACCGTTTGGATGTCCTCTGATTGTCGCGCCGATTCTCTCTGTTCCGTGGTCTGGGTGGTTCAGGGGCTGGATCGGGGGCTCGGCATGCCTCTGCAATGTGCCCCCTCCGCAGGCATCGGCGGCAGGTTGCGTCCCGCCATTTGCAGGATGTCCTGGGGTGGTCGCCTCTGCAACTGCCGCATCGTTCCCCGCGTCGGCCATTTTGCGGGTTTTCCCGCCGATATGGCTGAGAGACCTTGTGGACGGCCATCTCGCCGTCCGAGTCTGATGGTGTGGCGGATTCTTCAGACGATTCGGGGATCGACTGGTGGATCTTGTGGATCCCCTTCGCCTTTTGCATTTCCGCGGCCGCTGTTCCGAGGATTCGGCAGCGGTGGCCTCCTCAAGCACATCTTTGAGCAGGATGCGTTTCCTACTCAGGAATTTTTTTTGGAGGCCCGCATCCCTCATGCCAAAGACGATGCGGTCTCTCAACGCATTATCTACGTGGTCAAACTCGCAGTTGGCTGCGATTTGACGGAGTGCGGCAACAAAGTCTTTGATGAATTCCCCTTCACATTGGTTCCTCTGATGGAAAGTGAACCGGTTCGCTATGGGGGTGCCCGTGGGCGCGTAATGCTCTTGCAGAGCTGCTTGCAGGTCTGTCCAGGACATCTCCTCGATGTCCTGAGGTGCGACGAGGTTCACCGCCATCTCCAGGACCTCGGATCTACAGTGGGCGAGGAAGAGGGCCCTCTTCCTTTCGTCGTCGAGATTGCTGTGGCCATTTCCGCGGAGAAATTGGCGGAACCGAATCATGTATGAGCTCCATTTCTCCCGTCCGGGATTGAATGGAGCGATGGACGAGAAGAGCGCTTGCTGGGTTGCCATCGTGCAGAATGGCGGCGAATCTCTTCAGTGGTGATGGCGATCGTGCCACGCGGTCGATTCCTCTTAGTCCTTCGTCGCCAGTGTTAGATCGGCGCAGGAATGAAGACGGGACCAGCGGAGTTCATGTAACACGTTTATTAACAGGAACAGAACTGGAGCGGCGCTGCCGGAGCTCTCCTTATATTCGCTCCGGCAGCCGCACCGCCCCCTTGACAGGGATTCAAAACTCCCGCCGGAGGATGCTTCAGCCAATCCCCGGCCGATGTCCTTATAAGGACATAACAATGTGAAATGTTAATACTACTTTATAGTGCCTTGGTAAGGTTATACTTGGCCTACTGCATCCAGTTTTGGTCGCCACGATGTAAAAAAAAAAAAAAGATCCTGAGACTCTAGAAAGAGTGCAGAGAAGAGCAACAAAGATGATTAGGGGACTGGAGGCTAAACATATGAAGAATGGTTGCAGAAACTTGGTATGTTTAGTTAATGAAAAGAAGGACTAGGGTTGACATGATAGCAGTGTTCCAATATCTCAGGGGTTGCCCCAAAGAAGAATGAGTCAATCTATTCTCCAAAGCACCTGAAGGCAGGAGAAGAAGCAATGGATGAAAACTAATCAAGGAGAGAAGCCACCTAGAACTAAGAAAAAAATTTCCTGACAATTAGGACAATTAACCAGTGGAACAACTTGCCTCCAGAAGTTGTGAATTCTCCAACACTGGAAGTTTTTAAGGCGATTGTACAGCCATTTGTCTGAAATAGTATAGGGTTCCTACCTGAGCAGGGGGTTGGAGACCTCCTGGTCCTTTCCAAGAAGACCTCTAAGATCCCTTTCAACTCATTCTGTTCTGTTCTGTTCTGTTCTGTTTACTTTTAAAGACCCTGGGTGGATAGTAGAAATGTATGAAATGACCAGTAGGCTTTCTTATCAATAACCATTGACAAGATTCCTTGCACAAATAGGATTCGAGTAGAAAGTCAGATTAATATGGACTCTACTTATTTGGTTGAGAAAGAGGCACCATCATATGGCTACAAATGCTTTCCATAAAGCTCAGTGGAATAGAATTGGAAATGTATGTCTCACTACAGGAAATAATGAACAGAAGAAAAGAGTAAGGAAAAGCGGAGTTCTTTCAACCGTCCTACTATATAGGAGACCTCATGTCTTCCTTTTCTTTTATAACTGCAGTTGATATTTTTAATACTGCTTGAGTATTTGAGTCTTCAAGTGTGTTTGGTATTCATGTGTGTGTGTGTGTGTGTGTGTTACATGTGGTTCCTTCCATGGCATAATTACTATACCATGTTCTTCAAGACTTGTTGGTTCACTTACAATGAGCAAAGATATTTCTTCCAAGCAGACTACATTGATATCTTGATATATTTCAGTACAATAACTGTCTTTTATAGGCATGGAACTTACTGTTGTAAACTGTACAACATACAGGATGTAGTAATACTCTGGTAAGACTTAATGAAACAGTTTTACTTTCATGTCACTTTTTTTTTTTAAGAATTCACCTTATTCTCCCCAAAATCAGACTACCTTCTATGCATGTTAGTTCTCTTAGTAAATCTAAAAGATATTTGTATACCTATCACATGGAGTGAACCCAGAAGCATGGATCTTGAAGAGTTGTAGATGGAGAGGATTTTTCATAGAGGTATTATATACAGTATACGTTCTAGAAACTATGGCTCAATATGGAATAGTGAACAGAATATCAAGCACCAAGCTATTTATAATACCTTCGAGAGATAACAAAATATTAACATATTGATATTATCATTATCATTGTTTTATTGTTTTCTATCAAGATCAGTTCCTAGTGACATCATGAATACATTCATGACATTTTCTTGGCCACAATGCAAAGAGGTTTGTCATTGTTTTCTTCTAGAATTTGTTTACAAATTTCGCAGCCTAGTTTAAAATTCTGATTTGGGGAGGGTGTGTCTATTTAAATTCTAATAAGTTCTTGTCCTAGTTAATTTTTTTATGAACATCCAAGACAGGCTAGAAGTTGCCATCTTGTTTGTTCTTATTGCATTCCTACCATGGCCCTTATTGTTAGGCAAGATCAGACAGACAGACAAGCAGACAGGCAGGAAGGCAGGCTGGCAGGCAGGCAGATGAAAGGGCTAGAGATATCTGCTATAAAAAAATAAAGATTATTGTTATAGGCATAATTTCATATCCTGTACATTATCCAAGTAGTCAGATCCAATGTGTGCAATGGTTAAAGTGCTGAAAACCCATATTCATGGAAGCTGAATTTGAGACACTCCTTTTCTCTAAACTGAACTTCCTTCATAGTCCTATTGCTAGCAGAAAAATTCTACATCTAGCACCTTGTGCACCTGGTTATAAATCTAAGGGGGAAAAAACAAATTTCTCAAATGAGTTGTATTAGAGAACCAGCTGGTTCAATTACACATAAAAGAAAAACAAAATCTCCAAGAAGTGGTTCTGTCATAGACACAAACATATATCACATTTAAAACCACTCATCTCCCCCATGGAACAACTCTGGGCTATATAAGCTCTACTACCTTCTTATTGCCAAAACAATGTTTTCTGTTTGAGGTAGTACCCTTATGAGAATGGGCTTTAATATAATCTTATGTTCAAGTTAGACTAAACTGTGTGTAGAAGGTGAAAGTCAGCGTGTAGAAGCAAAAGAAGACAGCAACCTGAGCTACCTTTTAGCAAATTCCAGAATTCCCATTGGTCTCAATTAGGAAATTGAAAGAAACCATTAATTTCAATCACTGGTAACCACTTTTGCAGTCTGTCACAGGTTCCCGTAATCTAGTTTTTACACCCATGAGTAGAAGATTGGTTTGTGCTAAAGGATCTTTTCTCCACTAACTCATTAGTACAGCCATATTCTTTATCAGTTACTACATCCATTTTGAGGGTCTCAGGTTTCTGACTGATGAAAGGCAAAGTACACTGATAGTTCAGAGACCGTCTATAGTTTCATTGATATGTGTATGTTTAAATTAGCATGTTCACAAGAATACTGTAATAGTAAGAATGCAAATTATGAAAACAGTCTGACCAAAACAAGAGATTTGAGCATTGAATGAAGGAATGCCAAAGAAAGGCTCAACAGAAATTAAGGTTTTATTTAAAAACTTTTAAAAAATACATTCCATTCCTTGTATTTTAATTTGAAGCTGGTGTTAAATTTTCTCTAAATTCTTGCAGGATTTTAATAATGCAACCTTACAATAAAGTAGATTTAGGTCATCTAGTTGTGTTTCTGGCTGGTTTACTCAGGGGGAGCTAACAATAAGTCTAAATGTTCAATCTCCCCACTGCCATGTTTAACTGATTAATTGGAATGGGTCCTTCCTACGTTTCTTTGAACATTAAGTGACTGTGCGCTCTTCCCTCACTTGCCTGATTGTTCTGTAGGCCGCATCTCCTTCCCTCATCCCCCATCATCATCCATACATTTCATTATAAGGGTTTATAGATTGACTGCTGGCATCCATCAGCCAGTCCTACTTCACCATCACACATCCAAGTGACTTCCTCATCCTTTCTTCACCAGACATCACTAATAGCCAGTCCCCCATTAAACTTTGCTGCCAGACAATTGGGCACAGAGGCTAGAGGGAGACAATTGGGCAATCCTAATCCAAGACCTGAGAGAATAGCCAGGTCTTTAAGGCTTTCCAAAATCCCATTAAAGTGAGAGGAACATTATTATCATTATGTTTTTGAGATGTAGATTAAATCTGGATACAGAATGAAAGAAATCTAACTGAGAATGGATAAGGAAGTGGTGTGAAAACAGTTTCATTTATCCAGGCGTATATTTTAGCTTTACATTTTTTAACACTAACAAAATCATTGTTATTTCTCCTTTTTTATGTGTTAGATGTTACCAATAAGAAAACTAATGAAAGTGAGCATTAACTTTGCTTGACGTCTTGAATTGCTACACAAGTTCAAAACATCAAAACATGAGTGGTCCGATTTGATTGTGGTTTAAAAAAAATGTTTTCCAAAAATAATGCAGCATGAAATAAAAGGAATAATACAGAAGTTGCTAGCAGTAGATGCAATAGGGATTGTATTTTATGCATATATTTTCAGGAAGGACACAATATCAGGGCAGAAAAACAAATGCTGCTAACTAAACATTATTGTCCCTTCCCACCAGTATCTCTCAGTAAATGAAGACAGGATGAACAGCTAAAATTACTAATTGGTTTACTGATCAGTTGTACTTTGTTCGATTGATTTGCAATTAATTCTGGTTTGTGGTGCAGAGAAGAAGAAGCTTGGCGCCAGTGTTCAAGGGAGCTGATACTCAATACTCACCAAGAGAGATGTGGGATGAAATATCAATAATTTGTTTGGAGGTATGTCCTTAAGACATTGAAACTGCATCTTTGGCATTTGTCAGTGCTTTAGAAATAGGAGACATGGTGGTTTGGGTCCTTGGCTGCTATTTGTGTCAGCAAAAGTCCTGCTCAGAGGAACACAGATATTTTCATTAATTGAAGTACCGAGGCATGTAGAATTACAGATTGTTCTATCATCTTTGATGGAATCTCTTCATCATTTTTGGTTTTGAAAAGTTCAGCATCACTTTGTTTTTATAAAACCACACCGTGTATCCATGAAATGATAATCTTGAAGACTTAAAGGAAAAGTATAGAATCCTGAAGCAGGAAAAAGTATTCATCACCGCTAAACATAATAATTTCTGAAAATCATGATCAAATCAGCCCCCGCCCCACATCAGGGCATGAACAAAGGTTTCTGGTTCAGCTCATGGCAATGTATCCATAGGTATAAATACAGAGATCAGTGCTTTTTAGATCATGTCCAATTCTCGTGCATTTATTTATTTTATCCCATTTTTGCATTCATTTGCATTTTTAAAAAGCCATGTTGTGGGAAAATTTTAATTGCATTTAAGACTATATTTCCTTTAAATTTCTAAAAATATCTGATATTTGGAAATGATGATTTGCAGGCAACAGTAGCATTTTCTGTAAATGTTACCCCTAAAAGTTATCTGGGTCTATTCTGAATTCTTATCTTTAAATCGTGATATTCCTATTTAGGGATATTGTTATTGTATTGTTATACCCTAATGTGCCTAAAAATGAGAACACATTGAAACATGTGGAAGAGATATTTAGCCTAACAACAACATAAAGGATTGTTGTTGTTTTAAATAGAACTGAGTTCTGGTGATAGGAATAGATGCAATACTGAAACAATTGCTCTTTACTCACTGGAGCTAATGGTTGAACTTGTAATAAATAATACAGATGATTAATGCTACTGCAAGACTGAGATAAGGAAAGGCAATCTGAGATTTTGTACCATTCAAGACTAGGCCTTCTCTGCAAAAGCTATGATCTTGTTACAAATTATAAATGTCTCTTCAAACTGCATGTTCCTAGATGCATTTAAGATAACTGTAATAGTTGCAGATCATTCCCAGGGGGAAGGGGGATGGTTTAGTGACTTTGGTGTCAAAGAGCTATCTGTCAGAAACATCCATTGATTTGACTTTGGTTCTTCAATGTTCTGATAATGTATCTTCTTCATTTTCTTAACCAATAACTTTTACATTTGCAGCAAGAAAAGAGAACAAGATTCAGAAGAGGTTTAGGGATAGATAATTTTTTTTGGTCAGGATAGAAGGAAGATTTTCATATGTTTGGTCTCAAGAGCTCAAACAGAAAGCTTAACTCTCTGACAGCTGACTTCATATTCATCTGAACCCTTGTGGGAAGATTTCAACATTTTATTTCCATATGCACTATATGTTGATAACCTTTCACTCTGTCAGCCTAAATAATCTATAATGTTCTGATGAATTTGAGGAAAAACAACTACGTATATACTTGCACTCTTAGTTGCCCGTATAATATGAAAGTCTCAGTAGAAAAATAATATGAGATCCAAGCATATTCATGGCAGAGTTTATGATAAAAACTCAGGAAATCTCCACAGGCCTAGTTTATATTTGCATCATTTGTTCGTTCATTAAATATACATTCTGCTTTTGGGGGGCATATTTGAATGTAAACACAATATCTTACAAAAGAAAAGAAAATCTGAACTGTTGTAGGTTGTATTTTCTAGGATAGAATATCATGTAATTCAACTTTGCTGCTAAACCAAAAGCCAGCACTATACAGCACTATAACAATTCTGTAATTGGTTGCATCAGTTCTACTATGTATGTAAAGCTTATTTATTGTATACAAATGGAGAGATGGTTGTGAAAGTAATCTAAATATTGCTTCTAAATATACCCATTCCCCAGAACCAAATTTGAATCATTCATTGTTGAAAACCTACCATTGCCTAGTATTTAATGTTTACTTAGATATTCTATAATTACAAAATTTTCACTCAGCCCTCCAGTTTTACTGACAACTTTCAGTAAAATCAAGACGACTTTGAGTGATTAAGAAAAAGTCAGTGAACAAAATTTTTTACTTTTTTTTAATCCAAAGATGTTTGAATATCCCCCCCCCTCTCTCTTTTAAATTTCTAATACATAAATGTAAACTATATTTAGGATTGGTTAAAAAAATATTCTTAGCAATATCTTCAGCAAGAGTTTGATATGATCTTGGTTTTGATGCATTATGGATTGAACAAAAAAACAACAACTTCGTTTTGTTCCAGCAGTCTGCAAAAATTAATTTATATATTTCTAAAAGTCTCATGTCTATAACCTTTAATTAGGCAAAGCAGTGCATCACAGTCAACTATTTTTGAATCAATGACCTGAAATGGCTAACATACAGAATGCATCCAGAATCCAGACCCCATGACTCCTGTGATATTGAAATTTGGCAAAATTGTGCTTGCTTCAAATAGCTATTGTGCTACTGCCTAGAATTGTGATGGCAAACTTATGGCACGCGTGCCACACATGGCATACAGAGCCAAATCTGTGAGCATGCGGGCGTTGCCCTAGCTCAGCTCCAGCATGCATGTGTGTGCTGGATAGCTGATTTTTGGGTCTTTCAGGCCACCAGAAGTTGGGAAACGGGCCATTTCTGGCCTCTGGAGGGTCTCTGGGGGTGGGGTGGGAAAGACTGTTTTCACCTTCCCCAGGCTCCTAGAAAGCCCCTGGAGCCTGGGGAGGGCAAAAAGCAGGCCTACTGGGCCCACTGTGCCATTGCATGCCAAAAGCGGGAGGAGCACAGGGGGGTCATGAGTGTATGCATGGGGGCAGGGCGCATTGAATTATGGGTGTGGGCACACACGCGCGTGACCCTCCCACGCTCCCCCCCACTTTTGGCTCGTGTTGGCAAAAAGGTTAGCTATCACTGGCCTAGAACTTTAGTAGACTGGTCCTGCCCTAACCACCCATCCAGAGGCCAGATAGACCGGTCCCACCATTGATTACCAGAAGACAAAATCAGAAGTCACTCCTGTTCCCATTGTTGCTGTTGTTTTTTTTACCTTTAGTCCAATTGTTTCTCTGTTTAGTAAGGAAATATCTCTGAAACAATGACCCAATGTTTATCACAGATTTTCTCTATTATCACCTAAAATTGCATAAATACAACTGGATAGGAAAGGAAAAACTAAGCTATCTTTCCATATTTCTGATGCAGTTGAAGAGTTGGACAGTTATGTTTTAACTGTCATTTTTTGTAAAGATGTATCTATTTATGGTATCTATGAAATAGAAACCGAAATGGAAGTTGGGATCTGGGTCCTGAATTTATAGCATGACAAACATATCAATAAGACACACACTCTCTCTCTCCCTCCCTCCCCCTCCTCCCTCTCCCTCTTTCTCTCCCTCTCTCTCCATAGACACATGCACCCATACACACATTCTTGTTGGACTTGTCTTAAAAATAAATATTGAATGATCAAAAGAAGATCTCATTCCAACCTCACCTCCACCAATGTCTTATTTTCTTGTTCAAGGCATCCAAGAAACACAGAGATATGATGATTTCAGCCATTCTTTGGAACTGTGTTATATAGTACAGAGGCTGCAGATTCCAATAACAACTAACATAAAAAATCTGTTTGCATTTAACTAATACTATAATCTATGTGAATGTGCCAGGATTTTCTAAAATGCTGTATTAAGCTATTATTGCTATTCAGTCCTGGAATCCATGACTAATGCAATAATCTGTGCAAATATGTATATATATAAAGAATGTAATATAAATTCAGATAGATTATATTCCAGTGTTAAAAATTCAGAAAGAAAGAAATGTAAGTAAAAATACTTTTTTCTTCGCCTCCTTCTGTCTTTTTCTGAAGGCAAAGCAGGATATTTAGCTTTAAAGGTTTATAATGATTAATAAACTAATTGGTTTGTAGAAATCATTAGTTGAGGTTGCCTTGGATTGAATTATTATTCAGACCTGCACTGACCTGTCTAATGATCCTGAACATTGGTGTCAAAAGTTCTTCTTATACTTAACTATGCATATCTAATAAATCCAGAGGGTTAATAAAATGTCCTTTCTTAAGATGGGTGTATTTGTTCCAAATAAAGAAATAAATTTGGTACTGATACTAAATGGATTTATTTATTTGAAATCTTTCTTCAGAAAGAAATAGTCTAGAAAAGTCTTTCTAAGAAAAAGCTATTCTTTAAATAAATGTGTTATCATTGATGAGTATAAATTGAGCAAATTAGGATATAATGCCATAGCCTTGTTTATAATCATTAATATTAAGTAAAATTATTTATTTCAATTATTTCTACTCTTCAGTGTGCAGGAAGGATGATGATGATTTTAATCATGTCCAATTGGAATTGGACATGATTAAAATACTTACATTGCTAAGATAAATGGTCTTCATGCAAACTATGTAGCCTTTTCTTTCTGACTTTTATACTACACTATTCCAAAAACAGAACTATAAATCTACATGACATAATTAATTAGTATGCAATAGCATGGTTGATAATCATTAATGCCAAGTAAAAATAGCCAAGGAGTTTTTAAAAATGAAATCTATTTAGAAATATAGGTTAAAGACAGTGGTGGGTTTCAAAATTTTTTTACTACCAGTTCTGTGGGTGTGGCTTGATGGGTGTGGCAGGGGAAGGATACTGTAAAATCTTCATTCCCACCCAACTCCAGGGGAAGGATACTGTAAAATCCCCATTTCCTCCCCATCAGCTGGGACTTGGGAGGCAGAGAATAGATGGGGGTGGGGCCAGTCAGAATTTTTACTACCGGTTCTCCGAACTACTCAAAATTTCCGCTACCAGTTCTCCAGAACTGGTCAGAACCTGCTGAAACCCACCTCTGGTTAAAGATACAGAAAACTGAATAATGGGGTTTTGTCCACATGGACTGTCAAAAGAATTAAGGCTATGATAATGTGAAAAAGGTATTTTATTTATTTTAAACCATTTATTCAAATCAATGATAGTATAAAAGATAAAAGAAATAAATGAAAGAGTGGTTGAAAAATAAAATATCAATATACAAACAAAGGATTTAAAACTGCCATAAAACTACAATAAAATTTTATCATTGAATTGCTTATATTATTAATTGAATATATAAGTCCAGACTCATTAGAGCATTTTGCTACAGTTCTCTTTTGTATCGGATGAAAATAAATTGTCATTCTGTCAACTAATTCAGGTGTTGAGGATGGGACATAACTCCACCACTGAAGAACAAAGGTCTTGATTCATTTAGATGAAATGCTAGTTCTTTATAAAACATTTGAGTACAGAGTGGCTACATTTCAACTATCATTACTGTAACACTTTTTTATGGAAATTTTGGATCTGTTAGACTTAATTTTTTTCCCCTGCAGATTACAATTTAACTGGGGGGAGATGAGGTAATACAGTTGGTTGCAGATAGACTTCAACTTGGAGTAAAGCTACATACAAAGCTTGTTTCATATGTATTCATTACCCTGTTTCCCTGAAAATAAGACTGATAATAAGCCCAATCGTGCTTTTGAGCACATGCACTAAAATAAGCCGCTCCCTGAAAATAAAGCCTCTCAAAAATAATCCCTCCCCAAAAATATTTAAATGCATATGCAGCTGGTCCCCGCCATTTCCTCTGGTTAGGTTAGGGAGACAGAGCTGGAAATCAGGTAAAACAGCAACAGTCTTGCTCCACATGCCCCAAAATAATAAGACCTCCCGAAAATAAGGCCAAGCACTTATTTCAAAAAATATAAGACAGGGTCTTGTTTTCAGGGAAATATGGAATTAATAATATTAACAATAGATTGCTTGCTTTTCAACTCTTGAAACTTATTCTTTGGTTTTATCGTCTGGCTTTCTAGACTCAAAAGTCTTTAATTCATGCCCAGGGAATCATATTTTACTTTTACTTTTCATAAAAGAGGAAACTGGGATATGATTACTTAAAAAAACAGGAGGCAGCAGTGGATTTTTTATTGTTAATCTCATGCCTTGACACCAGGACAGAGAGGTGTGAGATCTTCAGAGTTGCGCTTCTCTCTTTCAGAAATGAAGATGGTGACAAAGAAGACAACACAAGAAAATGTAACCTTATTTGTCTGATTCCAGTTCTTTAATAAGACACTTCTTTAGAGGCCTTTGAAGCAGGGTGGCTGCCTTATCACCTAATTAGAGAAGACGACATAACACCATCATGGCAGGTGATGTATTATAGACCAAACAGATATTACTCAGTAAAATCTATGAGAGATTCTCTAAGCAGATAGAGCATAATAAACAGGCAGATCGAAAAAACTACACTAATTTATTGACAAAAAATAAGTATGAACCTAAGTTCATATTTGCAACTCTTTGCTGTTTGGTGATGCATATATATGATATATAGACATTTATTTCAAAGATTGCCTATCAGATTCAAAGAATAAATGTATGTTTTTTAATATTTAATACCTCAATGCAAAAGGAAAAAAAATCTTTTCTAACCTACAAAACAGCATATTGAAACTTTTCACGATAGTATTTAAATATCACTATTACTCCAGTGACTAATAAATAAATACAATCACTACATTTACACTATTTACACTAGCCTACCACAAGATACTTTAATGTGAACCAACTATTTATTTTTCATTCAATATGGAAGAATATTTTATCTTTAGGCATATAATAATTCATCTTGTTTTCATTAAAAAGAATGCTATGTAAATATGATAAATAAATGAATTTTTTATCATTTATCAAGTATATTTTTTATACAGTATAGAAATATGAGGGTAATCTCTGGAGACTGCAAGGATTGCACCTGTAATTGTTTATCTCCTTTATTTCTTTATTCTGAAATAAATTTGATGGTGCCCAGACCTAAAACAGTTAATAAGCTTGTGCGTCCAACTGGAAGGACAGCTTGCAGATGTATTATTCTTCTTTACCCATGATATAAATGAGTCACATGTTTTCTTTTTAATTTCATCCTGAGGCTCCTGTTCTTAATACCTTTTAGTCAGCCATGGCCTATTAAACATCTAAGTCATCTAGTAGAAATGCTGCAGAATAAATAATAGAGCAGTGATCCATAACCACCTTCGTTGTAACATCCAAGAGTCCACTACAGCTAATATGATAGAAAGGTTGGTTGCTAGGTGCCCAGATGCTCCTTGTCTATTTAGAAACTTCACTAGTTTTGTCTCCCTGCTAAGATGACAAAAGTGTAATTAGAGATTAATCAAGAGCTGCATTAGTGGCACAGCTTCCTGCAGACTAAGTTCTGATGCTCACCAGCAGTTAAGTGCATCTGCCTGTATTTATCAGTTCTTGGGAGGTTTCTAAATTTATTGTCTTATTTATGCATTTAGTTATAGAAGGATAGCACAGGTAAATTTGACAAAATGAATAAATCTTAAGCCATTTTTCTATCTTTGCCCGTTATAAAGACCGGACACATACTAAAAATTTCTGATGAAGATGACTTTACACAGTAACTGAGATATTCATCAGATTTTCTTACACTTCACAGTGCTTGGCTTGGGACTCTTCAGATTTGACCCCTTCAGGCTTCATATCCCATTGAACTAGTGGTGGGTTCCTCCCGGTTCAGCCCAGTTCTCCCAAGCCGGTAGCAGTGACCATATGATGTCACCGAACCGGTTCTGCCCACCCTCCACCTCTTGTACCCCCACCCACCCAACCGTCCACGTTATTCTTACCTTTTATTTGGCCCCATCCCCAATCTATTGCTTCCTCCTGAGTCCTAGCTGATGGCTAGAGGGAAAAAAACTGTTTAAACTCTTGCCGCAGGGCTTCAAAGGGCCGCTCTACAGCTGATCAGTGTTAAAAGAAAACAAATGAGTAGATTAGTGCCTGCAGAAATACAGGAATAGATTAGTGCCTGCAAAAAATAAATGGGTACATCGGTTCAGCTCTGTAAGCAGTTAAAAGTCTGGTAGACCAATACCTCTGCTAAATCCTAAATAATTGTCACATGACCATCAAGCCATGCCCACAAAATAAAACATGGCCACAGAACTGGTAGTAAAAAATTTTAGAACCCACCCCTGGATTGAACCAGGGGTGGGTTGCCCCTGGTTCGCACCGGTTCTATAGAAACCAGCGGGAGGCTCCACCCACCGACCCTGACATTATCAAAATGCTTCTGTGCATGTGCAGAAGAGTGCATGCGCACGGCCCTCTTACAAACCAGTAGTAAAGGTAAGTAGAACCCACCCCTGCATTGAACATTACTGTTTTGTGGCTACTCATGCAAGTCCTTATGAAAGCTATATAGGAGCATTATGTGCTATAAATATTTTTGGGGACTGTTAGTTTTGGAATAATCTGATGAATTTAGCACTTCAGAAGATTTTAAGTATTTCACATCCATTCTAGAAAACAAATCAATGTTTACTAGTCTTAATGAGTGGGTCCTGCATTCAATCTTGGGTGCAGAAGCAATAAAAGGGAACAGACGGACAGGAAGAGACACTGCTGCTTTAAGGAGCTTCAGATAGGAAAACCCTTGTGTGTTTTTAAGCATCTTTTACCATTGAATTGAAAGTTGTTAGTCAGAAATTCTCCCTATTGTTAAGAGATTCCTGACAAGATGCTTCTCTTCACCTCAGGTTTAAAAAATTTAAATGGCTGCCCATTTTACAGCACAACTCTGGCTGCCTATTGGAAAGATAACAACTAATAAGATGCAAAGAATGAAGGAGTATATGTGAATATAAAATACCATCCTGGGATTCTCTAGCAGACATATAACCTCCTCATTGAAAAAGGAATGTGCCATCTCAGAACTCAAACACTAAATTAACCCAGTGTTTAATTTTAAATGATTTTGAATTTAGTATTCACTTAATAATTGGGTAGTTTGGATTATACACCAAATCTTGCCCTTGTCTAAGAAAAGCAGTTCTCACCATGACTACTGCCACGGAATGAGTAAAATTTTGCTCCAGTAAAATTGAATAATAGCAACTGCAATTTTTCAACTATTTGTGACTAGATTTCAAAGTCCACCTTAAAGAAAATAATGAATCCACAAGGTAAAGTTAATATAAACCCTGTGAGGCAGGGGAATTTATGTTCAGTCAGTCCTCAAAACCTTACCCCTCAAAAATGGTTTAATTTTTGTAAAGAATTAATCAGGTCCTCCTTATTTATTTTCTATAATTAAAAATATATTAGGCCTTTGTTCAAGTATGCACGTACATCTATCATAGCTCTGTATTTTCAGTACTTTCTATACTAAAATATAGAAAATATTTCGAAAATTATTTGCAAATCTGGAAGCTTCTGTTTTTCATTGGCTGTGCTGGCAAACATTCTACTACCAAGCTCTTTTGTTTTTAAAGATCTTGTCTTCAGACTTGCACATTTTTAACAAAAATAAAAGGTAACATGTAAAATTCATAAAGAAAGGCAATGGAGGAAAAAAAACCATAAAGGAAATTGGCCTGACCTTACCAACACAAAGAATTGAATTGTAAACAGGCATGCGGATCTACTGGGCAGCCAAGTCATACCTTTTTCCGATGGTTTTATTTAATACTTTGTTCTTCCAACTAGTCCTTTCCTCACAAATAAAGTTCAACTATAAGGGCAAATACCTGCCAGAGCTGAATATTTATTCTTTTTGATGTTCCCTGATGTTATTGCTTTGCTACCTAATGGAGAAGATTGGTTTCTTCGTTGTACAATGAAGTTGTCCAAGAGGTAAGAATCCTTTGTTGATACAGTGATATAGAAATGAAACAAACAAGCAGCAAAAGGTATAACCTCCTCTTCTTTAGACTCAAGCAGTAATAGGCAGAAAATAAAGTTAGACTAAGTACGCTTCTCCATTTTTGAATTAATGCATATCAGGTTGATTTACAGACACTTGACATGGTCTGTCATCTCATTTGTTTTCAATTCTTGCATACTGTCAGGGTTCAAAAAAAAATCAGGTTAATGTCAGGGTTCCAAGTAACACCCCCAACGAAAGAAGACTCTGAGGACTTAAATTTCTTCAAAGTTCCTTTTTATTGAAGATGTCATATTGGCACATCTGGGAAAATCCAAATCTGAAAGTTTCCAGGTTTTCCCGACCCAAGTGAAAGTTCCAGTCCTTGCCCAGAACCCACATGTCCATCTCATGGTCCAATCATCCACCATCCAAACTGGGCACCCCTCCCAGTCATCCAGGGCAAGGAGTCCTTGACTCTCTGAGAAAGGAATATTATTTTGACTACATATCACCCATATTCTATGCAATCCCTCTTCCCATTTTCTCACAGAAGAAAATGTGGCAGACCTGAAGGCTCAAATGTAAAAGATGGCTTCTAGCTCTGACACATTTTGGAATACAGTCAAAAGTATATACCTGAGAAAAAGAAGCAATCTAAAAGACTTTGAGACTTAACTATACAAACTCTTTCAACAAGTCTAAAATGTTAAAAATATAGTACAGATATGGTGCTTTCTCTCCAAACATTTAGGAAAGGATATCCTAAAAGACTCTGAATTCCAGTCCCGCCTTTGGCATGACTTTGGGCCAATATTTTTTTTTTTTTTGCCCAACCCATCTCACAGGGTTCTTGTTGTGGAGAAATAAAACTGTTCGCATATATTCACCACTTTCAGTTACTTATAAAATAATAAAAGTGGGATTAAAATGTAATAAATAAAAAAGTGGTTAAAACTGAGGTTTTTCCTCATTGATCATTAGATCACCAGGAATTAAAAATCACATTTTATTGTGTTGTGGATTCTGAGTAGCTTTTAACTTAATTTGCAAAGCTTTGGTTGATTTTAAATTTCTATTATAAACCACCAGAATATTGTAGGAATCAGCATTAAATAAAATTAAATAAAATCAATTAAAGTCTGATGTAGGTTTTATATAGATGTAAAAATAACAACAAATTCAAATGGTTGAGTGAATAGTCTAGGCAACACTAGAATAGTATAATAATAGTATATTTAAATAATAGCATTTAAATTATTATAATAGTATAGTAAAATAATAGTATATTTTAATTTGGACTAATTGTAAATATAGGTAAATTAAATGAAAATAGGCTTATTAATATGCAGATATGTATGTTTTAATAGCTTTAAACACTATTTACCAGAATGTGGCAGAAGAAAAATAGCTGAAATTTACCTTTCTGTTAAGCTTATTGGAAAAAAAGCTGCTTGTCTTCCTCAGGAGAGATCAACTCCAATCTTTATTTCCAGAAAAGTATTATTTGTTGTTTTCAGGATATCTGGGTCCAAGTGCATAGTCACAACAAGACCCTTCCGTGCCTGCCAGCCATCAAGTGTGAAGTTGTTTTTCCAAAGAACATAAAACCTTAAGTATTTAAAGGGATCTGAAACTAGTAAAGCTGAATTATTAAACAAGCCTTTAGTTCTTTTCATCCTGCTCCTTTTTCCTAACCTTTTTCTTCTTTTTTGTATATTTGCTACAAAAATCCCACAGCTACCTCATCCCCCTTTCCCTTTTCCATGGATCATTCCATCATATAAGAATATCCAATTATCATATAAGGATACTGAAGGCAATCCAAGGTTTTCATAGGGAGAGATCAAAAAAAGTCAAGATGAAGCTCCAACATCGGAGGTGGGTTTCAACAGGTTCTGACCAGTTCTGGAGTACCGGTAGCAAAAATTTTGAGTAGTAACTGGTAGTAAAAATTCTGATTGGCCCCACCCCCATCTATTCTCTGCCTCGCAAGTCTCAGCTGATTGGGAGAAAATGAGGATTTTGCAGTAACCTTCCCCTGGGGTGGGGAGGGAATGGAGATTTTGCAGTATCCTTCCCCTGCCATGCCCACCAAGCCACGCCCACCAAGCCACACCCACAGAACCGGTAGTAAAAAAAATTGAAACCCACCAGTGTCCAACATGTTTTTAGATATGTCTTGGCCACTTAAGCATATCCCAAAGCTTTGTTGTTAAAAATAGTTTTGAAAGTTCAGAAGCTATTTTAAATCTGATAATGAACTGATATAATATATTGTTCATATAACATAGTCTCTGGAGATTTTTTTAATGCCCTCTTTTTTCTGTGAAGTCCTTCGGTATTTTCTGAACTTAGTTGTTTGCTTGCAAATATTTCATTACCCAACTTGATGACATCACCAATGCTCAGGAGTGTGGAGTTTGCTCCTGATTATATATACAATAACTTCAGGGATAAGTTCTAAAAATTTTTACTACTGGTTCTGTGGGTGTGGCTTATTTTGTGGATGTGGCTTGATGGTCATGTGACAATTCTTTAGGATTTAGCAGAGGTACTGGTCTACCAGGCTTTTAACTGCTTGCAGAGCTGTACTGGTCTACTCATTTATTTTTGCAGGCACTAGTCCACCCATTTATTTTTGCAGGCACTGGTCTATTCATTTGTTTTCTTTTAACACTGATCAGCTGTAGGGCAGCCCTTTGAAGCCCCACTACAAGAGTTTAAACAGTTTTTTTCCCTCTAGCTGATCAGCTGGGACTCAGGAGGCAGCAATAGATTGGGGGTGGGGCCAAATGAAAGGTAAGAATAATGCAGGGGGGGCGGGGGGCAGAACTAGTTCGGTGACATCATATCATCACCGCCACTGGCTCAGCGGAATCGGGCCAAACCAGGAGAAACCCACCACTGAATAACTTGCTCTGGAAGTATGATTTTCTTCTTGGTAGTTCTTAATTAGGTTATTCTTTTCTGCTTGATTGTTTGTCTGCTGTTAATCCCTGCTCATCTGGAGAGGATCTGTTCTGGTCGTTTTGTCTCCTTCCTAGCTTTTTATTGTGTCCTTTATATGGTGTATAAATGTAGTTTGTCTCTATGTGTCTGTGGATGGCTGATTTGTCTGAATGCCAAATGTTTTCCCCCTTCTTTTGAAACCATATATTTTACTTTTGCCTGAATGCCTATTGTTAGGTATCTCTCACTCATTCTGTTTCTTCCTATCTTCTTCCTATCTTCAGATAAATCATTCCACTATTGCTTCTGCTAACAGTTCTCTTGTTTTCTTTTTTCTACATACTCTCAGTATTTTCCTCAAATTCTATATTCCTTCTTTTCTATCTTTTGGCTATGTTACTTTTACTTTTGTTCTGTCTCCATAGTGATTTTATACAGTATAGAGTGCTATATAACTTACTAAATGTTTGCCATTATTTAGAAAAAAAAATAAAGAGTATATAAGTTATAAATATGGAAATGATCTTAACTTTTGCCTATATATTCATCTATTCAATTTTATAATTTCAGAAAAGCAAAATGCCAACAACACATCCTCATATCACTTAGCAGTATTGCTCTTAATAGATCATATTTTCAAGGATGTTTGCAACTAGCATACAAAGAAAAACAACAGTTTTATGAATTAAAATATAAATTATCTAGGATCAAGCAAGAACACTAATCATAAACTCTAGCCTTCACTTTGGATCAAACGCTAGATCCAAGTGACAGCTGCACACCAGAAATGAACAATTTTCTTCTACACAATTACCTTGATTGAAGCTAATCTGATTTGGACTATATGTGTGTATCTAATCTTACATAAGGGCTGATGCCTTTGGTGGTTGAATTAGGTCAAAATCAAAAAGGTTGAATTAGATGAAAATTGTTTATTGCATGTCTAAGTTCTTATGTGGAAGGCATCTTGTGAGCTTTGAAGATTTTGTCAAAGCCGGAGAAATAAAATAAAAAGAGAGAGAGAGAGTAAATTGCTGTGCTTTTCTGTAATTTTGTAAAGCAAGATGTTTTCAAGATGAATTATACGAGCAGACAGTATCTGTTTTGTACCGCAGAACACATGTAAAATATCTGTAATTTTGTCATTTTGAGCCATACATGAAAAAGATAATAAACACAGTCATCCTAGTTTGCCGACACACAGAATTTACAAGTTGGAAAGATCGCAGGTTTGCTGTGTATCAAAGATTGTACTGGTAGTACTGTGCAAGGTAAACAATCTAAAATTGCCTTAAAATTCAAGATGCAATTTATTTCAAGTGGTATAAAGATGAAGACAGAGGTCTGCACTGCATAGATACAACAACAGATATACAATATAGAAGACACTAAGAGTCTCTGTGTTGCTGCTGAAGAGTATTTCATTGATCTTTTATGAGCTTTCAGTCCACATGTTCAGAGGTGTATACTTATTTCCAGATAGTTCTGCCATAGAAGATGAGCTTCAATTTCAGCGTAGATGATCAAACGCATTTTGGTGCCAGATGCTGAAGAATTGAAGGACATCCCCCCCCCCACTTCCCTGAAAATAAAAATGTGGGAAGAAATTAAATCACTGACCATGTTCTACACACTATAGTACTATCCATGAGGAAAAGGCATAACAAAGGCTATTCCATTTTGTCTAATGGCATAGTCAGCCTTTCAGTATGATTTCCCTATCCCACTGTCAAAGGACTCTGAAAAGCAAGAATTTGGATAAAACTTTACCAAGTTGCTGCTGATATACCAACTGTGACACCTCTTGATGTAGGCATACATGGCTAGAAAAAATGCTACCCCTCACTATCCAGCAGAACTACTGTATTCAAACATTAGCCATGGCCAAGAATGCAGCCGTCTATGTATGACTTGGTTCCCGACAATGGGAGTATATAGCATTATTTCCCATTATTTCGTTTTGCAATGCCTGCTTCCTGGAAAGAGATTCCCTCTGAGATTTAAGTGGTTCCCACCCTGATCATATTCTACAGATCTTAAAGATTTGGCTGTTGTCCAAGGCCCTGGAAACCCTTGCTAGATGCTGCTGCTACATTTAACATTTTATTCTTTATTGCTTTTTCTTTTCTATTGTAATTCTTGTTTTGTATAGTTGTTTCTATTATATATTGTTTATTCTGTTTATTATATATTCAGCCATCCAGAATTGATCCGGAGTTGGATAGCACAAAATTAAAATCAATCAATCAATCAATCAATGTTTGCTTAGAGATAAGCCTTACTTACTGTAAGGTAGGTATACAGAGAAATTCAACACTATCAAAGTTTTTTTAAGCAATTGAGATTTTATTCAAATTCCTTTCTCTATAAAGTCTATTAAAATCACATAATCTGGAACCTGTATTTTTTATACATATCCTGGAAGAAGAAGTGAAAGGGAGAAGGTTTACACCAACCTTTGTTAAAATAGCATACATCTATGAAGTAAAGACATATTCAAATCAAATTTAGCTTTTGGTGATTGCTTTTCTTTACAGTCTCATGAAAACAGTTTACCATTGCCATCTTTGGAGGGGGGATTGGCAGGAGGACCCTCCTAGTCTGGGCAATGTTACTCAAGTGGTCCCAAATCCAAGTCCTAACCAGGTGTGACCTTACCTAAATTCTGAGATCAGCCGGGATCAGCTATTTCTTGAAACCTAAACTTTATTTTTGTCTTAACACCCAAATACATAACTGAGTGTCTCTAAGGTTTCTATGGCCAATTTCCAAAACTTCATTATGAATTATGAACAAAAACTATAACAAAACAATGCTAGTTAAACAGCAATAGCACTTAGGCTTATATACTACATCATAATGTTTTACAGCCCACTCTAAGTGGTTTTATAGAGTCAGCATATTGCCAGTCTGACTCTTTTCACCACTAGTCAGTGTAGCAAAGCAAAGTCCACATGCGTCATTCAAAACGTCAGATGGCAGATCACAATGGGCACTTTCAAACAGGACAGGGATACTTTGCTGATGGCCTTTGGACCTCTTCCCTGCACAGGCAAACCAGGGGTGGATTCTACTTACCTATACTACAGGTTCACAACAGGGTGACGTGCACTTCTGCGCATACACAGAAGCTTCCTGATGATGTCAGGGTCAGTGGGCAGAGACTCCCACTGGTTTTACTACCGGTTCTATAGAACCAGTCCGAACCAGGGGCAACCCACCCCTGGCATTTATTCAGATGCCTGTATTTCATTCATTTCATTCACTCTTGCTTTCAAACACAGGCTAGTTCTACAGTGTAACAAAGCTTTAAAACGATCTCTACAGTGGATCTTTTAAAATCGGATCAAAATATGTGACTGGTATTTTTTTTTTAAAAAAAAGTTGAGAACTGTAAAAATGCTTCCTGGACAGTAAAAAAGCCTTAGAAGAGTCTCCATTAAATCAACCACATTGGGATTAGTAGAATCCCAATGTGGAGTTATGAAAAGTAGTAAAACTGCATCAGGCTTCAGATTCACATGAAAATGATTGCGCCTAGGTTAGTAACTAACTGTGTGAAGGCCTTTCTTTTTATATTAAATGTATGTTTTACATCAATAAAGGGAAACAAAGTTTGTCTTTGTTAAAATTTCTTTGTCAAAATTTCTTGACAAAGAAATAAAGGGAAACTAGTATAGATCTATTTCAAGCTATTTAGTCTCATCAGCTAGCCATACCCTTATGGCATTTGAACCCGGGCTGCTTATTCCATAAGGGTATGACTAACTGATGAGAGCTAAATACAGGGGTGAAATCCAGCAAGTTCAGACAGGTTCTGGAGAACTGGTAGTGGAAATTTTGAGTAGTTCGGAGAACCGGTAGTGAAAATTTTGAGTAGTTTGGAGAACCAGCAAATGCCACCTCTGGGTGGTGTGGGAATGGAGATTTTGCATTACCCTTCCTCCACGAGTGGGGACGGAATGGGGATTTTCCAGTATCCTTCCCCTGCCATGCCCACCAAGCCACACCACACCCACCAAGCCACGCCCACAGAACTGGTAGTAAAAAAAATTGGATTTCACCACTGGCTAAATAGCTTGAAATAGATCTAGTCTCCCTTTATTTCTTTGTCGGTAAAACATAAATTTAAGACAAGTTTGTATCGAAAGCAACTGCCTGTGAAGGCTCCTGGATTGGGGCTGAAAAGTGAAAGCAGGAGCAGTATGCTCCATCCCATAATTGGGTAGACCAGGTTGCCCTGATAGACCGGTCCCACCAGAGAAAAAACACTTTCTTTTTATAGATGCCTCTCTTTTTTCATTAGAGGGTATCCAGTCACTGTCACTGGAAACAGTGACAAGATTTATAATATTTCATCATTTCTGAATCCAAATCTCCTTTCAGATTGTTTCCCAACAAAGGGTGAACATACAATTTGTTCTCTGAAAAAGAAAATTATCATCGTGTAATTAATAGAAGATGAGCAGCATGCAATCCTTAGCTTAATTTCAAAAGCTTTCTCTCATTTCTAGCAAGAGCCATTTTCCCCAGCTGGGGAAAAATGGAATTAAAGGAGAAGAAAGAGAAAATGTATGTAACAGAGAATGAATGAAAAGAGTTATAATATTCCACATTCTTGTTTTTAATTTATCCTTTGCGGCTATATTTTTACCCCACTACTATCTTCAGACTACGATGCAGTTCTCAGAATAATCCATCACTTCAACAGAAATAAATTTCCCATTCTGATTTACAAGTAAGAACAAAATATTTCTCCATTCAGTCAGTGGTCTGTTTTTCTGTCCTATCCCTTGATCGTTTCTCATTGTAATCATACTTCAAAAAAAAAAAAAAAAAACCCAGGAAAAAAGGAAGTTGAATAATCTAGTATTACAGAACTTCACTAAACATTTCAACTGTGGTTGTTTATTTCTGTGAATGTGCTTGAATTAATTGCTGAGCCATTTGTGGTTCTAAAATTAACCAGCTGCTTATATATCTACTCTGAACACTCAGTTTAAGAAATCTATAAATTGCTTGTAAAATTGTCACTGAACTTTAATGCATCCAGATATTCAAGAAAGTGATTTCCAATGGACACATATAATTTTTCACAGCAGCATATTTTCTGATGGAAGTCATGGAATTAAGTCTAAAACACACCCCAGTCTTCTGCATAAAAGTAAATTAAGATACAGAACGAGTATAGGTATGTGAGAATTGTGATTAGATATTCAGTGCTTGGGAAAAGTTGCAACATGTTGTAGTTTAATTATTATTAACAGAAAGTATTTGGAGTGTAATTCAAATCACCCGGTTTTCTTTGCTTTCAGTATGATTTATGACTCCATATTAGGTATGCTTAATCTTTCATTTGTAGATAAGCTTCTGTGTTTAGATTAATATCTTGTTATTTGAATCATTTACTGGAAGTGTGATGTCCCCCAAATACTTCATATCATTGCTCAGTCATGGAGCTCCACGAGCTCATAATCCATCAGCAATTGCTAAGAATCTTCCCAAATTGTATTACTGGGTAAAAAACAACTGATGTAGACTAAATAGGGTTGATAGGGTCAGAAAGTCAGTTCCCACAGGTGACGTAACACAATATTCCTAAGTGTGCAGTCCAAATCTTGTCCAATTAAAAATATTAAAAATGGGTGAAATCATGCAATACTTTGACATTCTGGCACATTATATATTTGAGAGGCAATTAGGTATAGTACAGGGGTCTGCAACCTTAAACACTCAAAGAGCCATTTGGACCCGTTTCCCACAGAAAAGAAAACACCGGGAGCCACAAAACCTTTCCCGTGCCTGACTATTTCCTGAGCAGCCACAAAACTAGCATATGTAGTTGAAGTAAACATTCTGTTTTCTTCTGAAACATTTCTTTTCTTGGATTTATCCATGGTTGGCCTACCAGGGGTTGAAAAGCTCAATAAATCGCATGCCGGCGGGTGTTGCACATATTTTGAGTGACAGGGAGTCACAGCAGAGGGGTGAAAGAGCCACTTGAGGCTCCAGAGCCACAGGTTGTTGACTCCTGGTATAGTGGTTAAGATTAAGCCTTCAGAGGTTATTGGTGCTCCATCACTGGAGGTTTTTACAAACAGACTAGACAGCTATTTATTCTTGAGCAGGGGATTGGCCATGAAGATCTCCAAGGTCCCTTCCCACTCTATTATTCTGTTATATCAAAAGTACTGATCTAGAACTGTGAGTTGTAATCCCATCTTGGCATGAAAACTTGTTGCGTGATTTTGAGCCAGTTCTTTTATCTCAGTTCAACTTATCTCACAGTTTTGTGAGTTTGGCGGGTTGTGATGGGAGCGTCCCACTCCCATGTTACACCCCTCCTGCGCAACCTGCATTGGATACCGGTTGCCCTTTGGGTGAAGTTCAAGGTCCTGGTTATCAACTACAAAGCCCTTCATGGTCTAGGCCCGGGATATTTGGCGGATCCCCTGCAGCCAGCGACAATCCTCAATCGCCCAGTGTGTTCCCACAGACAGGGCCCCCTTAGGGTGCCGTCAGCCAGACAGTGTTGGCTGGCAACCCCCAGGGGAAGAGCTTTCTCTGTGGGTGCACCCACCCTCTGGAATCTTTGAGGCTCCAGATGGCTCCTGACCTCTGCTCGTTCCGCCGTGATTTGAAGACCTGGTTGTTTCGTAGTTTGGACTGATGGGGATTTCTTAATCAATTTTAATTGTTTTAAATTTTAAATTCAATTTTAAATTTCATTGTTTTAACAAGGGATTATGCATTTTTATTGTTGTGAGCTGCCCTGAGTCCTCGGAGATAGGGCAGCATATAAATGGCATAAATAAATAAATAAATAAGGAAGAAGGAATATTATGCATATTAGGAAGTTTAAGAGGAGGATGGTTTTATATTCTGTCATATTACAATTTATAAATATCAGCTGTCTTAGATATTTTACAGAATACAAAAATTCCTGCCAGAAGTCTTACAATTTCTAAATCTGTCAGGACAAAGGTGGATCAATGGGGTACCTCCTTTCAAGGCTATGTATAGATTAGATTGAAAGAGGCTACATTTATTCCTTTGACATTCAGCTCCCAGACCTATCAATTATTCATGTGCCCACTGTGCACTATTTGGGTATGACATGTATTCCATTGTCCATCACAGAGTATGTTAGGAAGCAAAAAGTTCAAGGTGTCTTAGAGGTATTTGTATTTGTATTATTATTATTCACATTTGAACTGAATTTCCATAATGTGGCAATAAATCCAGCACTAGAAACAAAGCAGTCCCTTAGTATGTGCTGTGAAAAATATTTAAATAATACATCTCCAGTTCATAAATTAAGGTAAAACACCAGAATTGTATGTGACTGGTAGTGCATCTTTCGTGCTTTATTAAATATAATATTTTTTTTAATTTTGTACATATTAGATAATATATATATAAGTATAAGCATGAATTGAAAACATAAAATGAATACAATTAAAGGGAACATTAGGACAGGGACAGTAGGCACGCTGGTGCTCTTATGTATGCCCTTTAGAGACCTCTTAGAAATGGGGTGAGGTCAACAGTAGACAGTCTTAGGTTAAAATTTTGGGGGTTTGGGGATGAAACCACAGAGTCAGGTAGTGCATTCCAGGCATTGACCACTCTGTTGCTGAAGTCATATTTTCTGCAATTGAGTTTGGAGCGGTTCACTTTAAGTTTGTATCTATTGTGTGCTCGTGTATTGTTGTGGTTGACTCTCTTAACAGGGACATAGATGCAGGGCTTGGACGCCTCCACATGGCAACCACTGAATATGGTACCTTAAGTACCAGAACTAAGATCCAAGCCACTCCTCTGCAAGGCTAATTACTCTGTAGAGGACTTGTTACTGGTTACTAAAATGACTATAGTATTCAGTCCTGGTCCCCCTGGAGAGTGGACTCCAGTGACAGAGATGGGAATGCCAAAAGTACAGGTTTTAGTACAATAGTACAGTATTGTGAAAGGATAGGACTTTATTAATTTGAAATATTTCTTTTCCACTATATAGAAGTCAAATCTTTTAAATTTAAATCAGAAAATTCACAATAAATGAAAGTTTATTGTCTATGCCCGAGGAGTCCCGGTTAGCAGGAAGTCAGTTGTGTAGGGCCTCCTACAGGTTAGTACCTAATGGTACACCCTCCTCTTAAGGAAAGGTGGCCTTGAGGCCTGTAGTACAAATCCCAGGTCAACAAAGATCAGAAAACTCTCTAACAAGAGAACACCTTAAAAAAAAGAAGGTATACTTGCATAGCTTCAATCAGTGAAAGTATTGGTTTCCCCTCCACCCCCATACCTTTAAAAATGGTAAATATGTAATGGCAAGAAAGCATACATGGTTATTTTCAAAATGAGAATATCAATTAGTTCCCACATCAACTCCATTTGCTGTGTTCACATCATTCACTTAAACTTAATTTCTATAACTTATGTATTATTGTATCATTTAGCTAGTGTAACAACACCCCCTACTGTTCATAATCCTTCAACATGTGATGAATTATTTTATATTCAGCATGCCAAATATCTCTCTCTCCTTGGCTGCATCATTATTGTAAAGGAGTACCAAAACAGTTATATTGGCTACATTGGGAGTGAAGTCAAAAATCAGGTAATGACAAGGTTAAAACTGAAGAACTTTTTAATTTATAAAAAATTTAAGAAGAGCTCTTGCAGCCTTGGAGCTCTACCTCTCACTGTAGAAAAAAATTGTCTCTATGATAAAGCAGAATTATTGGTTTTTCTTCAATGATTGTCTACTATTTAAATGACAATCAATGATTGTCTACTATTTAAAGAAAGGTATCTTTCTGTCAAAAAGGTTGGATATCTGTCATATTTTTGGGAAGACAAATGGGTCATCTGTTAGGCAAATTAAGTTATTTAAATAGTTGGGCGTTTGCTTTCAATTTCCAACCATTTTAAAAGAACAAGGGCTGTTTCAGATCCACAGATATTCAAATGTTACTTTTTGTTATGCCAACTATATGGGCAACAATTATGCAACTGCTACAATAAAAATATTTACAGCAAAGGTCATAATGACATATGGATTTGTAATAGTCCTGATTAAAATTTCTAGAAATAGTCCAGCCTAGATTTTTAAAAAAAAATAAAATCCCATTTGGGATCTAAATCCCAATCTAGAGTCTAAACTGACTCTAGATCAAAGAGTCAATCAAACCTACACCAATATGTATAATATGAATTTAAAAAGCAAGAGCCTGAAGAAACTGGGGCAGTATTCATTTTGTGGCCAAAGAATGCTTTATTATTATACCAACGTTGTGTTGGTATAATCAACAGTTTACTCTCCTATCAGTGCTACAAAGATTCAAGAAATGAATAAATCTTCCCTTTTTCCTCACATTGCTTTTGACCATTAGAGAGCTTCATTGCTTGAGACTAGGCCATCTAGTAGACTTCTTGGCTTTAACATGTTGCTGTCCTTGATATAAGATATTCTTTATATTCTTTGTATCAGTGGTGCATTGCTCTTGATTCGGTCCGGTTCTTGCGAACCAGTAGTAATGGTGGCAGGAGGCTCCGCCCACTCGCCCAGACGTCATCATGAACGATCTGCGCATGTGCAGTAGCTTCTGCGCATGCGTGCATGCTCCTGTTGCAAACTGGTAGCAAAGGTAAGTAGAACCCATTCCTGCTTTGTATACTGTATATAACTTTGCAACCAAAAATAACTATATAACCATATATAAATATGTTTTAATCCTCTCTTAAAGATAAATATTCGATAAATTTGGTGAGGGCCTATTAAAAGACAACATTATCAGTGTAGCTCAACTCTTCATAACTTATATAGACATGTCTGCCATTATCTTCTTAAAAGTTTTTTTTTTAAAAAAAAAAAACTTCCCAGTCTGTTGTCCTGGATGATGTAGTTGGTACTCTTTATAAACACTAACCAGGGCCAATCCTGTTTAGCTTTCTAGATCAGGCAAAGTCAGCTAGGTATCGCCATCTGTTGGGTAAAGAGCAGATCCAGAAAGCCCTAGAATAATAATCTGTTTTAGAAATTGTAGTCCCTCCAACCCAGAAAAGACATTAGGATTTCTTGCATTTATTACAAACCTTATATTACAACTTTGACTTTTTCCTCTTCCATTGTTGTTGGTTATAATGTTTTTTGGGTTATAACATACTACAATGGAATTTAAAGAATTTATAGTTAAGAGGGGTTTGAAACATTTATATCCTAGGTTTATGATAACTACCAATAATTAGGAGACTTATATACCTTATAAACCCGTGATGGCGAACCTATTGCACGTATGCTCAAAGTGGCACACGAAGCCATGTCACCTGGCACGCATGGCATCACCCGTTCCTCTTCCAGGTTTCTGGCGTGCATGCCAGGGGTGGATTCTTCTTACCTTTACTACCAGTTCGCAACGGGAGCACATGCACTTCTGCACAGAAGCTTCTGCGCATGCACAGATTGTCAATTATGACATCCAGGCGGGTGGGCGGAGCCTCCCACCACTTTTACTACCAAGTCTAAAGAACTGGACAGAACCAGGAGCAACCCACCACTGGTGCATGCGCATGCGATGATCAGCTGGCCTTCGTCTATGCGGCAGTGCTGGAAACTGGAAGAGCTGGTCTTCCATTTTTCTACATGAGCATGCATGCCAGCCAGCTGATCGTTGTGCACGCATGCAAGCCAGAAACCTGTAAGACTAGCTGGCCAGCACGCATGTGCATGCCGGAAACCGTAAGTTCAGTTTGGGCATGCACATGAGCCCTGGGCAGCTCCTCTTCTGGGTTGCTGCCCAGACAAGTGGGCATGCTTCTCTTTTCAGCACTCAGTGCCAAAAAGGTTCTCCATCACTGTTATAAGCCATCAAGACCATTAGAGTACTTACCAAATATACAAAGTATATAAATAAACCAATTTTTTAACAAATGGGGTTTCTTCACTTGCCTCTTTTCTTAAAATTACTCAGTTAGACATAATTGACTAATACTGTGGTTGAAAATCAGAATAATTCAAATATTTCAATATATTCTTTTAGACCATATCGTACAAAAGTGAGTCCTTCAGTTTAATAAACATTGTTTTCCTTTCTTTGCCAGTGTGCTTACAAATCTCTTAAAAATCTTTTTAATAGTCTCTGAGTTAAATTTATTATTGTAAAGAGAAGGAAGATAATGCATTTTCCGTTACTTTTTCCATTATTCTTCAATCTCCACTAAATATTAGCTTTTGCATAAATTCTGTATTTATTACAATGCAGCCAGGTATTTAAATTAACAAGCAAGAGGGTATATACATTTATCAAATACTTATTACATGTGGACATATGCATATTTCATTAGGCCAAAGAAAGAAGCTTCATCGTATCCTTTGCCATTAAGATTTACTTGAATCTCTACAAATTACACTTGAACTTACCTGGAAAAATAAAAGTCCTTTGTAAGGAGAATATATTTCATCCTTGACCCCTTTTGTGGCAATGATATGGCCAATCAAAGAGTAATCATTGACAAATTTCAAGAATGCCCAATTTCCAATGTGTCCATCGTCGGACGGTATGGGGTTCAATGTCCAATATAATGTCATCAACAGATGTCTCCTTCTTTTTTTCCTTAACAGTTCTCACTCATTTGATAAAGTAGAATTTATGTAGACATTTTTTCCCAAAGGAAAAGGAAAAAAAAATGGAGTGTGGATACGTTTAGGGTTTTGCCTTTTATTGAATTATAAGGTGGTCAAGGAGTATGAGTGAATGTTTTGTCCTTTGTGATCCTTTCAAATGTTCTTATTATTGTTTAATCCTCATTTAGAGTCACCTTCTCCCATCTTCACAATGTCTGAGGAAGCCGTGTCTTGAAGAATTTGTTAGAGTTCAATAAAATTTGGAGGGTACAGGGACACAAATGCTTCTGTGTGAAGAACAGGAAGAGACCTACTGGAAAACCAATGAGCTTGACAGTGGATGGTACTGTCACTTCTGTAAAATACTATGTTCGACTTTAGATCAGAGGATCATAAATGATAACATTCTCTTTTATCTTTATAACAATCCTGATAGATAAGCTTCTCTGAGTGAAAGCACCTTGCCCAAGCACACAGTTAATTTTACGGCTGATCTGAATTTGAACTTGTATCTCTTCCACACATGGTTCTCTTCAAAACTACACTTAGACAAACAAAACTCCTCCTTGTGTCATTTCAGAGCATCTTGTATACTTGCCTTTCAGCTAGGAAAGATAAAAGACAGGTTTTCTGGACTTCAGATGGAATTCAGACAAGCAGCTGAAACCTATAAAAGGAAATCTGTTTCTTTCTCAATTGAATTTTCTCCCTTCTCCTTCTCCTTCTCCTTCTCCTTCTCCTTCTCCTTCTCCTTCTCCTCCTTCTTCCTTGCAATGGAGTTCTCTGATCTTTCCCTCTTATTTTGGCAAAAAATCTGGTTAATAGGAAGCACGCTGATAGTTAATAGCCATTGGTAATCCAGATAGTTTAGCTATACATCTTCCTATCATATTTTACTCCTTCAGGCATTCAAATTGATAGCCATCAAAAAGTTTTATAATATACTTTTTTCCAGAATTAATCATAATCTTAATCCTAATCCTTAATATAAACATCTAATCAAATATAGTTTGATTAGTATATTTGATTAGATGTTATGTGTGTGTGTGTGTGTTTTAAACTGTTGAGAGATTGGTTTTATTCTTTCTTCATTTGCTTCTCAAGTGAAATGCAAAGAATGAAACAATGGTAAAATGTAAATATCTTGTACACTGGTCATAAATTATAAAAGAAAGTTGCTTGTAACTTAGTCTTTTAGGCCTTTTGAAAAACTTAGCTCATTTTTATGACCAAAACTTCAAAGGACAAAAGCTGCTTCATAAAAACATCTAATGTTCATTCTAACTGCTGAGGATAACTCTAAATACTTAAAAGTTTTATAGTTCTTAAATGATTACAAGAAACCCAGCAAGAAGTATAACGGGCAGGATTGTGTTTTAATCGAAACCAGATCGGACACTACTGTGTACAATTTGGAGTAGGAAAGGCTGACCTTCCTGGAGTTCAATTTTATTTTAACCTGCTTCACAATTTTTGGGATTGCATAAATTCAGATTTTAGAAGACTGATTTTGAAACTGTTTCTTCAGATAACTATTACAATGTAGTGTTATAAATCTTGTATACAATTATATAAAATATTTTAAGCTGAATCAATCAATAGTTCTAACCGTAATACCTAATCCTGTTAGAACAGTTAGATCATCGACATCAGGGGTAAAATTTAAAAAAAATTCCCTACCAGTTCTGTGGGCGTGGCTTGGTGGGCATGGCAGGGAAAGGATACTGCAAAATCCCCATTCCCTCCCCACTCCTGGGGGAAGAATATTGTAAAATCTCCATTCCCACCCCACTCTGGAGCCAGCCAGTGGTAGTAGTTGCCGGTTCTCTGAACTACTCAAAATTTCCACTACCGGTTCTCCAGAACCTGTCAGAACCTGCTGAAATTCACCCCGATCCAATTGAGAACCACTGATCTACATTGTTTAAAGTAAATTATGCCCAGTGTGGTGATGATGTTGCTATAGGCTACCTGTCTTTCCAAATATTGGAAAATTTCAACATTTTTGAGACAATATTTTGAGAATTGTACAGAGAGGGGAAAGCCAAATTCAAGTCCACTCTCAACTGTTGGGTGACTAGACCAGACATTCGCAGCCAAAAGTATCTCACGGAAAAGTCTGAAATGCTATGCTATATGTACTATCATGAGCTTCTGAACAAAAGGCAAGTCATATGTTTAACAGTACTGTGTGGTTGGTTGGTTGATATATTTCTTCATCAACTTTATGTATCAGTCCATCTGACAAAACAAGAGATTCCTCCTAATAAATCATCACTATCCCACCATTTTAAGACCAGAAGCACACACAGAAACAGTATTATAAGTCCTGAGATACACTTAGCACTGCTATAAAAGACCACACAGTACACCCGAACAAAACAAAGAAATAAAATTAGAAAATATTAAAAATCTAGGCTCCATCCACTTGTGTGATTCAGCCTTATTTATTTATTCATTCATTCATTCATTCATTCATTCATTCATTCATTCAATTTATATGCCACCCTGCTCCGAAGACCCAGGGAAGCTCACAATACACTCAAAAAAACATCATAAAAACATCTAAAAATTAAAAACATTAAAAACATTAAAACCCATTCACACCATTCATTGTCAGATCACAGAGCAAGATCAGTGGCCCCAGGCCTGCCGGAAAAGCCATGTCTTCACCGCTTTTTGGAAGGCCAATAGGGTGGGGATGGTCCGGACCTCAGGAGGTAACTGGTTCCAGAGAGCTGGGGCAGCCACAGAGGAGGCCATCGCCCACTAAACAATGCCTCCAGCTGGCATTGTTTAGCTGACCGGACCTGGAGGAGACCAACTCTGTGGGATCTTACCGGTCACTGGGAGCTATGCGGTAGAAGGAGTTCTCGAAGATAACCTGGCGCTGAGCCATTAAGGCTTTAAAGGTAATAACCAACATCTTGAATTGTGACAGGATCAATAGGGAGGCAGTGCAGCTTGCAGAGAATTGGTGTAATGTGGGTGTAGCTAGGTGCACCCACGACAGCTGACGCAGCTGCGTTCTGGACCAACGGTAGTCTCCAAACACTTTTCAAGGGTAGCCCCATGTGGAGTGCATTGCAATACTCTAACTGTGAGGTGACAAGGGCATGAGTGACTGTGAGGAGAGCCTCCTGATCCAAGTAGGGTCGCAATTGGTGCACCAGGCGAACCTGTGCAAAGGCCCCCCTAGCCACAGCTGTCAGATGTTGCTCTAATCTTAGCTGTGAGTCTAGGAGGACACCCAAATTGCGAGCCCATTCTGAGGGGGACAATTTCTCCCATCCCAGAACCAAGGATGGACAATTGACATAGTCTTTAGGAGGCAATAGCCACAGCCACTCAGCCATTTGATCTTTGCCAATATGAGTTTTGGTTCCACCAAAATGTTATTTATAGTTTCTGGCTGACAAATGAATGTCAACGCTTGGTCTTGTTTCATGGGATTTTTGTACATGTAGGCCCTAACTGAACAAATACTGTGGATATTGGTATGAGGACAACCAATTTCATATTTAATGCTTTTCTTCATGGGATTTGAGAGATGCATCCATTGCTATTTCTTCTGTTGCCAAGCAGACACAACTAAGATTTCTCTAAACAGAATTTGAAGTTTGTATTTATTCATTACCATAACAGCTACAGTGGCACAATTTATCAATGTGTCTACATTTTTAGAACAATCTTTTTGGTAGGAATAAATTTTGCTGCCCGGAAAATAAATAAAAGTCGCTTGGGAATAATCAACTTCTTTCTATCTCCTTGATGAAGACATTTGCAGATGATGGCATATCCTTATCAAAAAGAGCACAAAATTAGATTCTCATCTTTAGTCATTTTCCCTCAAATAGCCTTTTGCTGAACTGTCCTAAGGTAATCCTGCCGAGAAGCATCTAATTATTAATTATCTCTATTTTTTTTTCTATTTATTTTCCAAATATCAAGAATAGGAGTGGTGCTACTTCACTATTAAAAATGAACTGCTAAAAAAGCCAGTACTGTTTTTCCAGAATATATCACTCAGCTACAGCCCTCATTTATAATCAGTAAATGAAATTTGTTAACCTAGCAATGGCAAAAGAAATAATGGGGGTTGTCCATGTAGTCAGTCATCAGGTGTCAAGCTCCACTTAATGAGAAGCTCTTGTTTAGTGAGAAAAGAGGATAGATAAATAAATAAACAAACAAACAAACAAATAAATAAATAAATATAAGACTAATTGTAAAGAATAATGATGGAGAGGATGAGTTAGTTGCATATCAATAACATTAATTAGTATTTTTCTGGTTGTGATGTAATCCTATTCTGCTTTGATTTCTGACTTGCGTATACCAGCTCCTGGATTTTTTGTCTTTTTGTCCATTTGTTCTTAAGCTTTCCAGCTACAAAGTATATCTAGTTTTATTAAACTATATTTATAGGATGAGTACGCTATATTAAATTCCTGAGAATATCATGCCTTTCAATAGGTAAAATCATATCACACCAGGCCTACAGATGACTGAACTGGATCTCTGGCAATAACTTCACAAAACAAACTGATTCAGAAGTAGCTTTCTAAAAATTGAAATTCCCAAATCTTCTAGCTAACATGGTCATATCCTGGAACCTATAAATAATGCCAAACTGGAACAAGCTGTCTTGGAATAATAAAAAATAAAGTGGAATTCTTCAAGGGAATGGATTGCATTTTTTTCCTTAAAATTCTAACATAGCTTAGAGCACGGGTGTCAAACTCAGGGTGTCACATAGCCGTCACATGACATTTCACGACATTTTTTCCCATTCATGGAGCTGGGGTGGGCGTGGCCTGCACGGGCTGCCAGTTTGACACTCCTAGCTTAAAGCATTCTCCATGTTTGAAAATGAGCTGAAATAGCTACTTGAAGTTTAGTTTAGTTTAGTTTATTTCAGATTTATATACCGCCCTATCTCCCAAGAGGGACTCAGGGCGGTGAACAGCCAAAAAATTAAAATACATAGAATACAAAAATTATAAAGAACTAAAATAAATAAATTAAATCCTTGGCTTCTCAATTTAAAAAATCTAAAATTTCAAATTTCAAACCCCCAAAATCCATAAAATTCCAATTTAAAAACCCGAATCCATATAATTTAAAAACCCTGTTAAAAAACCCTTTGGGCTAGGCCGGCTTGTTGGAATAGGTAGGTCTTTAGGGCCTACCTATTCCACCTATTCCACCTAAAATAGATGTAATATATATGTTTTCAATTAATATTTGGAAATGGCAGATTATGTGGAATTGTGAATAAATAATGAAGCAGAAATAGTTAATTTACATCTAAACTGTATCATGATCAATTTTACCATAACAAATATACTTAGAGTATAATTCTATTCATTTTTGTTCAGAAGGAATAAGTCCCGCTGAATTCAGTAAGGTTTAGTCACAGGTAAATAAGTATAGAATTTCAGCCATAGTTATTTGATTGAAATAAATTTCATGGAATAACTACTGCAGTGCATTTCATGTGGAATTGTCTTAGAAGATAGTCTGGATATTGCCATCTTTCCTTTAAGAGAAATAAAGTGAAAAGAAAATGTACAGATTTCAAAAACTGCATTATTTTTGAACTACAATGAATGATTGTTTCCACTCCCCCAAGCGTTGTATTGAGACTTAGCCAATTGATTCTAAGATAATATTATAAAAATATCAATATGTGTACCAATTAATGCCTAGGGTCAGCAATGATTTTCAGTGGTGGGTTGCTACCGGTTCACACCAGATCGGGAGAATCAATAGCAGTGGCAAGGGGAGGCTCCGCCCACCAGCCTGGACGCTTCTGCACATGTGTAGAAGTGCCACACGCACATGTGCATGAGCAAACCGGTAGCGATGGGATTTGGAACTCACCACTGATTGCTATTCAAATTAAGTAATTATTTTAATCTTTCTTCTAATACTGTCTTGATGGAGAAGTGTACATGAAAGTTATACATGCCCCCAAATAGAAATGCAGCTGACAGGCTGAATAATACACTTATTTACAAAAAGCAGCTTTAAGCTGTGCTTCACAGATCATTAGCTTCAAAGGATTAAGTATGCACCATTCACAGATTTAGCTAGGAATTCTTTCTTTTCAGGATATTGTAACAGGTATGAAACCCCATTCAAGCCATATGGTAGCAAAGGGCAGTATTTCATCCCAGGGGCCTTGTCAGACTTACCCACAATCTATTGTCAGACGCTGTTGGTGGAAAATTGATACTTAGTTTAGCTCAACGGAAGTCCCCTTGAAGATACTATCAAGAGTACAAAGATCACGCCAACTGCCTTGCATTTATGTCAATCTGCCACATGTTTCTCTTCATATTGGTGCTAATCACATCCTAAATTGGATGCCTTACTTCTTTCATTTTAAATTGCATAGGCTTTTGTATATTTGGTGACTTGGTTATACATGTTCCAAGAAGCAGTATTTCAGTACACATAATATATAATTGCTCATATAAATTATTTTGCATGCTAGGGCAAATTATTATTAATTTGCAAACATTATTATTATTCAATGTTTATACAGGTTCTAAAAATATCAATTTGAACTGGAAACTTTAGCTTTAATTTTATTCTTTCCATTCACAAGCTTATAAGCATTATTGTTACTAGTAATTATTATATTACTAGTAATAAAATATAATATTATTACTAATCCTTCTCAATAGTTTTGTTAATATTTTTAAACAGATTTCCAGGATTTGGTGATAATTGTAGTGATGGGGAATTGCAAAATTTACAGATTTATGTTTTCATGATAAAAAATACACGGCTTTAGCAATAAAGTTACTTAAGTTTGATATGTTGGTATACCCAAAACCAACACTCAGTATCATGAGATCAATGGTGGGTCAGAGTAAATGGTCCATGGTCTACATAAGATCCAATGCAAACATTTCCAACTTTGCCAAAAAAAGCAAGAATCGTTTCAGTCACCATTGTCTCTTAGTTCCAAAAGTCTCTTTGAATCATGCCCAAAATGAGCATTGGTATTGCAATGCCTATACTGGCCTTGCCAGTGTTTTCATTTTATGGAATTGAGGGGTTCTTATAACATAGGTACCAGCATCAACATCCATCCTGCTACAGCTATGACCAATTTTATATGCACTTGATGAGCTGATTAGTGAAAATTGGCAGATAACTAAAAGTTTCCAGCTTGGCATTTCACAGGAATGTGTGAGTCACTTTATTGATGTTCTTCGACATTAGAAGATTTGCAGAGAATTGAAATTGAAATAACTGTTGTTATGCTATGAGAGTGAAGTTTCTTCAAAGCATTAGACAGCCAATAAAACATGAGCTCACATTATAAATCAGAAATGAAATATCAGTCTCTGGAATATTACTACAAAGTTTCCTCTAAGAAACAAAATTTAAATATCAGGATAATAATTTTGGGGGAGCAGATAATACAGGTAGTTCTCGACTTAAAACAGTTCATGTGGTGACCATTCAAAGTAAATGGCACTGAAAAAAGTGACTAATGACCATTTATCACAATTATGACCTTTGTAGCAGTCCCATGATCATGTGATCAAAATTTAGAAACTTGGCAACTGGTTCATACTTATGACTGTTGCTATGTCCCAAAATCATGTGATCACTTTTGCAACCTTTTGACCAGCAATGGGGAAGCCAGATTCACTTCACAACCATGTTATTAATTTATCAGCTGTGGTGATTCACTTAACAACTGTGGCAAGAAAGATCATAAAATGGGGCAGTCCTACTTAATAAAAGAACAGAAATATTGGGCTAAAATGTGGTCATACATCAAGGACTACCTGTATTGTTCACATGAATTTCTTTGAACCTGGCACTACAATCAACTCTACAATCAAGTGTTCAAGCAGAATTTGGAAGGAATTTTGTTGTGGCTGCCAAGCTCTCAACAAAAAGCAAATGAGAATTTGGATATTTACCATATAGTCCGGACATGGCATCATGAACTTCCATCTTTTCTCAAAATTGAAGTAATATCTTCACAGATATCTGTGACTCAAATGAAGAGGCAGAGAAGACTATCAGCATCTGGTTGAAGAGAAAACATTTCTTTTGTGACTGTTTTAGGAATCTTATTCAACACTAGCAGAAGTGTATATTGAATTGGGTAATAGATGAGTAAGTAAATACAGATAACAAAAGAGGTCTTTTCAGGGTTTATTTTCCTGTTTTATTTGTAAAAAAATCCATATTTTTAAAAGGGTATGGAAGTGAAGGCATTATTTTTCATTCCATTCTTGTGTAAGACTTTGAGATCATTAGATGCTGGTTTGAAGTGCACAGCCAAAACAGCCACAGAGTAGTAAGGAACTGGGCCTATTAACCAATTCTAGAAAGCCAAGGAAGAACACTAATCTATATTTAGAAAGGGGGGGGTCAATTTACTCTCCAAAACTTCTGACGGCAGGACAAGAAGCAATGGATGGAAGCCAGTGGTGGGTTTCAATTTTTTTTTCTACTGGTTCTGTGTGTGTGGCTTGGTGGGTATGGCTTGGTGGGCGTGGCTTGGTGGGTGTGGCATGGGAAGGATACTGTAATATCTCTATTCCTACCCCACTCCAAGGGAAGGATACTGCAAAATCCCCATTTCTTCCCGATCAGCTGGGCCTTGGGAGGCAGAGAATAGATGGAGGGCAGGGCCAGTCAGAATTTTTACTACCGGTTCTCCGAACTACTCAAAATTTCTTCTACCGGTTCTCCAGAACTCGTCAGAACCTGCTAAAACCCACCTCTGATGGAAGCTAATCAAGAAGAAAACTAACTTAGACCTAAGGAGAAATTTCCTATCAGCTAGAACAATTAATCAGTGGAACAACTTGCCTCCCGAAGTTATGGGTGCTCCATCACTAGAGGTTTTTAAGAAGAGATTAGACAACCATTTGCCTGAAATGGTGTAGGATTTCTTGCTTGAGCAGGGAGTTGAACTAAAAGACCTCTGAAGTTCCCTCCAACTCTATTATTCTGTTATTCTGTTATTCATGATGTTCTTAAGAGCACCAAGAATGAGAGAAGATTTATGTCTAGAATGAATTTTAGTCCCAAAATTGCCTTAGGACAATTTACAGCTAATTATGCACTGTTATAACTGTCTTTTGCCATGTCTCATGATTCTAGAACCGGTCGATGCAAGCAGCTTACTATTCTAGGTTCTCCATTTCTGTTTCCTTTATAAATTTGCTCCTGAATTTCTCCTATAAAACAAAACAACTCAGGGAAATGAGAGACTCCTAGATATTTTGTGATCACTGGAAGTTTTGGAAAATGACTGCTTTCTATCTATTCAAGTGAAATAAAATTATATCCTCCCAGCACATGCTCAATTTCCTCAAAGATCATGATACCCCATCAATTGTTATCAATTATACGGTGGCCATATAAATCTGTTTAATAAATAAAAGGAAGAAAATTGATATTTTGATGTGGTTTATGAGATAACCATATCTTTAAAATGGTAGTGAGGACTTTATCCTTCCTTCCTTCCTTCCTTCTTTCTTTCTTGATATTATTTTTCTACCTTTTTTGTAACTTAAATCACTACTACCACTGCCACAGTTTCTCAGTAATGCACTTGGGGCATTAAAGGAAATGAAAATATGAGACAAATATGCTAGGAAGGAATTCTGTTGTTGCCCATGACAAAGGCAAAATAACATTTAAACCTGATTTCAGACACCTTTTAGACATTTGTGAGAGAAATTTATTCTGTGTTATTCAAGCCTTTGTAAGGTACTTCTTGGGAAGTTGTATTTTCCCTTTATTCTCTATGCCAGTGGTCACCAACTGGTGGTCTGTTGACCACCGGTGGTCTGTCGACCACTGGTGGTCCACGAGAAAATTTTGGTGGGCCACAGAAAAAGTATTTGCATTTTTTATATTGCACTAAATCAGGGGTCCTCAAACTATGGCCCCTGGGACAGATACATGCAATGAATACTTCTGTTGCTGCAGAGAGTCTCCTCCTTCGGGGTCTTTTTGTGAGGGTTGGAGGGGGCAGAAATTCCCACTTGGGGTCTGATTCGGCCTCTTGGTGCAGGGCTTTGGGCAAAGGCTGGAGGGAAGCACCGCTGGTGGTGAAGAGCCGGAGGGCCTCATTCCAATGGGACTGCGTCATGGCCTGGAACAGGCTGACCATCTCAGCCCTCTGAGCCTCCAGACACCGGTACCTGTCCTTGCACTCCCACAGGTCTTCCCTCTGCTTGGAAAGCCTATGCTTATAGTCCTCAGTGAGGTGCTTCTGCTGAGCCTCCTTCTCACTTAGATCCAATTTGAACTGAGCTGTTTTGCCAACTCTTTCTCATGGTGGCTGCTTAGCTCCAACAACTGCTTCCTGTTGGGCCCTAAAAAGCCCAGGCAGGCAGGCAAGAAGTGGCTGGGAGGAGAGGGACGAGTAGAGGCTGGCGAGGCACCCCTCAACACGAGTGACATCGAGTTTATTTATTTATTTATTGGTTCAATTTATATGTTGCCCTTCTCCAGAGGCTAAGGGCAGCTTACAATGCATTAAGCAATAGCCTTCATACTTTTGTATATTCAGTGGGGCAAAAAAAATTTAGTCAGCCAACTGTCAATTGTGCAACTTCTCTGACTTAAAAAGATGAGCGAGGCCTGTAATTGACATCATAGGTAGACCTCAACTATGAGAGACAAAATGAGAAAACAAATCCAGACAATTACATTGTCTGATTTGGAAAGAATTTATTTGAAAATTATGGTGGAAAATAAGTAGTTGGTCAATATCAAAAGTTCATCTCAATACGTTGTTATATATCCTTTGTTGGCAATGACAAGAGGTCAAACGTTTTCTGTAAGTCTTCACAAGGTTGGCACACACTGTTGCTGGTATGTTGGCCCATTCCTCCATGCAGATCTCCTCTAGAGCAGTGATGTTTTGGGGCTGTCGCTGGGCAACACGGACTTTCAACTCCCTCCAAAGGTTTTCTATGAGGTTGAGATCTGGTGACTGGCTAGGCCACTCCAGGACCTTGAAATGCTTCTTATGAAGCCACTCCTTCATTACCCAGGTGGTGTGTTTGGGATCATTGTCATGCTGAAAGACCCAGCCACATTTCATCTTCAATGCCCTTGCTGATGGAAGGAGGTTTGCACTCAAAATCTCACGATACATGGCCCCATTCATTCTTTTCTGTACATGGATCAGTTGCCCTGGTCCCTTTGCAGAGAAACAGCCCCAAAGCATAATGTTGCCACCCCCATGCTTCACAGTAGGTATGGTGTTCTTTGGATGCAACTCAGCATTCTCTCTCCTCCAAACATGATGAGTTGTGGTTCTACTTTGGTTTCATCTGACCATATGACATTCTTCCAATCCTCTTCTGGATTATCCAAATGCTCTGTAGCAAATTTCAGATGGGCCTGGACATGTACTGGCTTAAGCAGGGGGACATGTCTGGCATTGTAGGATCTGAGTCCCTGGCAGAATAGTGTGTTACTGATGGTAGCCTTTGTTACGTTGGTCCCAGCTCTCTGCAGGTTATTCACTAGGTTCCCCCGTTTGGGGGATTGTTACTCACCGTTCTTGTGATCATTTTGACCCCATGGGGTGTGAACTTGCGTGGAGCCCCAGATCAAGGGAGATTATCAGTGGTCTTGTATGTCTTCCATTTTCTAATTATTGCTCCCACAGTTGATGTCTTCACACCAAGCTGCTTGCCTATTGCAGATTCAGTCTTCCCAGCTTGGTGCAGGTCTACAATTTTGTTTCTGATGTCCTTCGACAGCTCTTTGGTCTTCACCAGAGTGGAGTTTGGAGTGTGATTGTTTGAAGTTGTGGACAGGTGTCTTTTATACTGATAACAAATTCAAACAGGTGCCATTAATATAGGTAATGAGTGGAGAACAAGCAAGATTTCTGGCTCTCACAGACCTGTAACTTCTTCTTTAAGAGGCTCCTCTTAAAGAAGTTACAGGTCTGTGAGAGCCAGAAATCTTGCTTGTTTGTAGGTGACCAAATACTTATTTTCCACCATAATTTGCAAAGAAATGCTTTCCAACTCAGACAATGTGATTGTCTGGATTTGTTTTCTCATTTTGTATCTCATAGTTGAGGTTTACCTATGATGTCAATTACAGGCCTCTCTCATCTTTTTAAGCGGGAGAAGTTGCACAATTGGTGGGTGACTAAATACTTTTTTGCCCCACTATACCTGCTCAATAGGGCTTTGCCCCCCCCCCCCCCAAGCAGTGTTCTTTTTTATACAAAGTCAGCTTATTGCCCCCACAATCCGGGTCCTCATTTTACCTACCTTGAAAGGATGGAAGGCTAAGTCAACCTTGAGCCTGGGGAGATTCGAACTTGCAGTAATTGCAGGCAGCTGGTGTCAACTTAATACCACTTTAATCTGCTGTGCCACCAAGGCGTTGCAGATTCTGCCATGCCCACTCAGTCACATGACCACCTCGCCATGCCCACCCAGGTGGTCATTAGGCAGATCATATTAGTGGTCTGTGGGATTTAAAATTATGAATTTAGTGGTCCCTGAGGTCCGAAAGATTGGTGACCCCTGCTCTATGCTATTAACAGCAACAGCAGCAGCAGCAGCAGCAGCAGCAACAACAACAACAACAACAACAACAACCATCTCTGAAGACACAGTTCTGTGGCCTTGCTTTTAAAAGTCAATGGTTTCATAATTTGTATTTTAATGCATTCAATATTCCTCTATTCGTTTTAAACAAAGCTTTATATATGCTTTTGGAAGTGTTCAGTTTGAATGGAGAGATGGCATTTAAGTCATGTAAGGAAGTATTTCTTTGTTGTTTGTTTATTTGGTTTGTTTATTTGGTGGAGTCAGATCTAGACATCACACAACTTACTTACAAAACAAATAGACAAGTTCTATAGTGCTTCTACAGTTGGGTTACCTTTACATTACAGGAGGAAAAGTATAACCTGAATGCAAATATTCCTCTTGATGATGTTGGGAAGAAACAACCTGGGGTTTACTAATTTATGCCTTGTTGCCATGGATATGATTGAAATATTATGCCTTGACACTGTGACTTCAGGATCAAATAAGGAAACACATGTATGAAAAAACAGAACATGAGCAGATGACACACTTATTTTATTTTGGAATATCTTTCTTAATTAGTCATGGTGTCAAGGCTATTCATTTAAAAACACATGAAATATAAATGGATTTCTGCATCCTGGAGGTCTTACTTCATGATTATAATAATCCTCTTTAAAAGGTTTCTATGTTTAACAAGTGCAAACAAGTAGTTTCTCCTCCTGTTTTAAACTGAATAATATTTCTAAATAAATGTTATAATAATGGCAGATGGTGACATGTAACTCTATAGTTTGAGGAGTGACCTTATATGTCAAATTCTCACAGCATTACAAGGTCAGACAAGGATTTAAGCCAAATCATGCAGAACGTTATGAATAAAATAGTCTCTATTCCATACAGTGATCTCTGCAATAAAAATGATACTTATTAGATATACAAAATTTGCAAAACTTCAGACTTACTATTAGATAACAGTAATAAGATACTGACAGCATAAAATCTTTGTTGCCATCTAGCAGAGCTCTAGTATCTGTAGCCCAGATATCATTTCCCTAATACTGATTAATTTATTCCAATTGCAGTGTATCATGTGAATTGGAATTGTCAGAAGTTGATTTAGATTCCCTTAAGTATATTGTTATAAAAATGTTCTACTTTTTCAATAGTATTTAAACAATATCTCACATCTTGATATCTCAAAATTACACCAACTGGTACATCCCATCTAAATGGAATCTTACTTCTCCTCAGTTCCTTCACCAAAAAAAACCAAAATCTTTTCTGTCTCTTAAAATCTTAGGTGGTAACTCTTTATAAACACTAATTTGTGTACCTTCTACCTGGACAGTAGCAGAATAAGATTTTTGCAAAATATCATTTCTCAATCTTCTATTAGTAAAATAGACAACAACATCTCTGGGCAGATTCCTTTGTCTAGCCACACGTGAATTCACCCTATAGACTTTTTCAATACAGCCAAGAATTTGATCATCTTCCAACTTTAGTAATGCCGCTAATGCCTTAGCACAGACTGTTCTTAAATTTTCTCTATTATTCTCTCTTATGCCTCTTAATTTTAACACAGACTCCATAGATTTAAATCATCACATCATTTTCAATTTTTTGATTTCTGGCATCAGCTTTAAAAAATTTTTCTTCTGTAATTTTCATCTTGGAATCAAGCTCTGTACTGATTTCAGTCACTTTCTTCCCCATTTCCAACACCGCATTTGAAAGATCAGAAACTACTTTAGTAATAATTTGGTTCAGTTTATCATATTTTTCCTGTACCAGTTCCTCAAGTTGCTTCTGTGAGCTTTCTATCTTCTCAACAATACCTCCCAAAGACCTAGTTATAAAGTCTTTTAAATCCTTATTTCCAATTCCCTGCAACTGCATTTGAGTCTTTTCTACTTTTTCCTTTGTCTGATAAGTCAGGGAGCACCCCCTTGATTTTTGTTTTGGAGTCATACTTCCACAAATCTTAACTTTTCCCAAAAAAACAAAGGGATTCTATTTAAATCAATTTTGTTTCTTTTTTCAAAAATCCTGTTAGAATGTCTCTTTTAAGTACTTCAAAGCAAGCTTAGCTCTTACTTTCACTTTCCACTCTCCATTTTCTCAGGCATTTTCTCTAGTAAAGCCAGTCGCCATTTTCTGAGGCATTTTCTTAAATCTCTTTTTTTCTTAAAGCTTGTTAAAAAGACCAATACTTGCTTTGTTCCTTTTTAGTGAATCCTGGTTTCGCCAGATTGCTCGCTTACTGTAGATTTCTTTCATTCTAGTGGCGTTGCTCTCGCCGTCTGGCTCTGCTGCTGCGAGCAGAGGTCCCTCACTGCGCGGAGCTTCCGTGAGGTGAATAGGGAGCCATCACCCTGAGCCCTTCCCAGGACAAAAAAGAGGTCCTGGGGGCAACTCAGGGGGGCTCTACCAACCCCCACTAGCTCTACCCGCTCTGCCATTTACAGAGCGGGTTTTCCGAGCCGCCTGCCAGCTGTAGGGTGGCTCCAACACGCAGCGAGGCCGGTGGTCATTAAAAGACCATCCGGCAATGACGGTGACACCACCGGAAGCCCCCATATTTTCATCCTCACTAATGTTGTTAACCATGGAAGAAGACATTAAAGATAAAGAGCTTGAAAGAGAGACTGAGGAACAATGCAGACAGATGGAATTAGAAAATCAAAGTGTGTTAGAAGAAAAAGGAGCACTAAGTGGTTTTCTAGAGGATTCTATTATGGATTATCTAGATCTGAAAATAAAGCATCCCAGAGATTCAAGAGATGTGGTACCAGGTCTTGAACTATTGAAGCAAGAACCAAATGATAAACATATAACTTGAGATGAGAAGCAAACTTCACTAAAGCAGAAACAGCAGAGGCCCAGTACTCTACAAGAGCAAAAGGGGGATGATGGCAAGCAACAGAAAGCAGAAGTCAAGGGAGGAATTAAATCGAAAACCACTACTGTGCAACAGAAACTCTTTGAATTGTTTGAATCGCTTCGTGACACTTAAAGGACATTTATGAATAGATTGAATATTTTACAGAAAGGATGGCATATATTTTATTACCTGAAATAGTTTAAAAGATAATTTTGATTATATATGATTCATATACGAAAATGGATTATAAAATTTTTGCAAAACTCATCCTGAGTTGGATTTATCATTTTGAGAAAGGTAAACAGATTGCTGCAATATATGCAGTTGAACTGTGGTTACCGTATTATAGCTTTTTGGAACTATTAATCTAGATGAAGAAAATAAAGATGAAAACATCTTGGAAACCCGAAGGAAGGAAGTGGAAAGGTTGGCAGGATTTGAAAGAGCTTTAAAGGAACATCTGGGAATGCAGCTTGTTGTTTTTATACAAGCTTTGGAAAATTGGGATGAGCTGCATTTGTTTTTTTTTTTTTTGTTTGTTTGTTTGTTTTTTTAAGATGGTTCAGCAGTAGCTAGGTTGAATGTTCTACCTAGAGGATTACAAAATACCTTTGTGGTTGGATTTTACAAATATAAAGTCACTCGGGGAGATTTCTATATGGAGAGATTTTTTCGCTGATGGGGGCAGCTGGAATATGAAGTTTATAAAAACTATGTTGGAAGATAGTATATTCAACTTCAATCAAGATGAAGAGAAGACTAAAATTTGGATTATTGAGACAGAAAATCATTTGATATAATTGTTATATATTATATATTATATTTTATTATTAGATAATAAGGGGGATTGTTTTAGGTAAAATAATTATTAATATTAGATTAGAGAAATGTTTGAGGTTATTTTTCTTCTTTTTTTTTTTTAGCTGATGGGCGCAATTGGAATATGATGTTTATAACAACTATGTTGGAAAAAGAAATTGACTTAATTGGGTTATAATATACATAACTTTAATTAAGGTGAAGAGAAGGTTAAAAATTGGTTTACTGATAAAGAAAATTATTGATAAAGAAAATTATTTGATATAGATGCTATATATTATTTTTTATTTTTTATTATTATATAATAAAGGGGATTGACTTAGGTAAATAATTATTAATATTGGATTAGAGAAAGGTATGATATTTTTTATCTGGGCTTAAATATTATAAGAGTGGTATTGATTGATAAATGCGTATTGATGGTTGATAAATGAGGTAAATATTACTACTATTAGTCTTTTTATTATAATATTATTAGTTTTAGGAGAACTTTATTACTTATAGGTTTATTTGTTATATTATTTTTGTTATATGTATTTTTTCTTTTTTAATTTGTAGCAGAAGCCAAGGGGGGGGGGGATGGGGGAGGATATGGGATTGGGGGTTGGGGGGTAGTTGGGGGGGAAGGGGGGTTGGGGGAAGTGGGGGGCAGAAATGATAAAATTTGTATTGTAAAACTTTTTCAATAAAAAAAAGAAGTTGATTTAGATTAAAACTAGGAAATTCTAGTTTGAGAACTAAGGATACATTTACTGTAGACTTCTAAGATGTTATGGACATGCTGGCAAATGACTGTCACAGGAAGGTTGCCTATTGACAAAATGGCTGTCATGTTAATGGTTAGTCACAAAACCATTAAACTGAATTAATTAAAGCTGTTCATTCAGAAAGAAATTGGACCTGAGAGCCAAAATCCAAAACCATTCCTTAGGCAACAATGTTCTGCTCCAAATCTATTTCACAGAAGAAAAACTCAAGAAGCTGAGCAGCTTCTTTCAGAACTTCAAATGTCATATCTTGTATTTCCTCTCATAAGACACATTAAAAACATTTTACAGCACCACAGCCCACAACAAAGGAGAGAGAATATATTTACCAAAATACACACACACTGCATATAGCAATGCAAGCTATAGATCCTATCAAAATAAAAAACCTACAGCATCAATATACGCAGTGAACAAGACAGCAAAAAAAAAGGTTAAATTTTAGTTAAATTTTAAAAAGCAAGCAAAGCAGTTACAACAATGATTATTTCTCACACGTATATAGTTATCTGAAGTCACTTTGGATGATGGGATGGGCGGCATATATAAATTAATAAATAAAAATAAAATTTAGGAGAGTCTTCTAGTCCTCATACAAAAACACCATTACTGCCCCTTTTTCACGAGAAAGCTTAAAAATAAAGGATTCAGCCATCCATTCGTTTTTATTTTCTAAAAAATGCCTTTTTTAAAACTGTGTTGAACCCAAAAGCTTTATTGGAAACAAAAATGATATAGGTGACCAATTAACTTTTAAAACATTAGAAGAAGAAATAAATAAGAGAAAAGAATCCTGTGAAGCAACAAAGAATATGTACACAGAGACTATATTATGGACTGCATATAAAACAAGTAAACATGATTTTCACAACTGATCATAGTTCTATAGTTTCTCCACTCTGATATACTTTCAATTATCCAGTCATTTATTATATCTGTGTCACTCAAAATTATGAATTCATAAAACAGTTCAATTATCATGATACAATTAGTTCACCAAAACAAAGTTTCTTTTGTTACAGTGCTAATAGAGGTCATGATTCCTGGGGAAACATTTGGCTGAAGACAGATAACAATTTATTATATCAACAAGTAAGTAAGAAAACCATTTAAAATACATATATGAGATGGAGAAGCAATAGCATTTAGATTTATATACTGCTTCATAGTGATTTACAGCCCTCTCTAAGCGGTTTACAGAGTCAGTATATTGCCCCCAACAATCTGGGTTCTCATTTTACCAACTTCAGAAGGACGGAAGGCTGAGTCAACGTTGAGCTGGTCAGGAACAAACTGCTGGCAGTCAGCAGAGTTAGCCTGTAATATGCACTCTAACCACTGTGCCACCGGATAATCAATGAGTTTCATAACTCATTGATTATCTTTGCAGACTTAAAGCTACAACACATTTTCTACAAAGTGGCCACAAATTGAGGAAACATTTGCAGTAAACTTGCAATAATGCCAAAATGATGTTCATGGTGATGTCATCACAAAAATGCTGCCATATTGTATACTTGCATAGCTATGCAACTTCATAAGACACAGCACTTTCCCAATATTACTGCATGCATTTATTTATTTATTTATTTATTTATTTATTTATTTATTTATTATTAAAATTTATATGCCGCCCTTCTCCTGTAGGACTCGGGGTGGCTCACACAATAAAAACAACAACAATAATAACAACAGTACAATATTAAAATCCAGTCCAAATTTAAAATCCCCAAATTAAAACCCCATAATCGGTCAGGGATTTTTTTTTTATTTTGATTTATATATGCCCTTCTCCAGAGACTCAGGGTTGCTTACAATGCGTTAAGCAATAGCCTTCATACTTTTGTATATTTATACAAAGTCAGCTTATTGCCCCGACAAACTGGGTCCTCAATTTACCCACCTTAGAAAGGATGGAAGGCTGAGTCAACCTTAGGCCTGGTGAGAATTGAACTTGCAGTAATTGCAGGCAGCTGGATGTTAAATGATGCCTTAGTAGGAGGCATTAGCCTCCTACACCACTCAGGCGTATGATGAAAAAGCCATGTCTTCAGGCCAGTGCAGAACATGTGGAGATTGGGAGCCATCCAGAGCTCGGTGGGCAACTCATTCCAGAGTGTCGGTGTGGCCACAGAGAACGTCCTCATCCTGGGCGTCGCCAGCCAACATTCTCTAGCTGAAGGCACCTGGAAGAGGGCAATTCTATGAGAATGCACAGGACGGTGGGAGGACAGTAGGAGATGGTCCTGCAGGTACCTCGGGCCCATGCCATGTAGGGCTTTATAGGTAAGAACCAGCACCTTGAAGCGGATCCGGAAGACCACCAGCAGCCAGTGCAGCTCGCACAGGAGAGGTATTGCACGGGAGTAATGAGAGGCTCCCATAACAACCCGCGCGGCTGCATTTTGGACCAGCTGGAGCCTCCGGGTGCACCCCAAGGGTAGCCCCATGTAAAGAGTGTTGCAGTAATCCAGTCAAGAGACAATGAGCTTAAGTACGAAGGGCATCCCTGTCTAGGAAAGGCTGCAACTGGCGCACTAGGCGAACCTGTGCAAAAGCCCCCCTTGTCACAGTCATTAGATGATCTACCAAGGACAGCCATGAATCAAGGAGGATGCCAGGATTGTGAGCCTTTTCAGAGGGAGTCAACAACTCCGCTCCCAATATAAGTGATGGGGTGGCTAAATCAGGGAATGCCAGAATCCACAGCCACTTGGTCTTGGAGGGGTTGAGCTGGAGCCTGTTTCTACTCATCCAGACCCGAACCGCCTCCAGGCACTTTGACATCATGGAAAGGGCATCCCTGGGTTGATCCGGGGTGGAGATATACAGTTGGGTATCATCAGCATATTGATGATACTTCACCCTGAAACTACGAATGATCTCACCCAGTGGCTTCATGTAGATGTTAAAGAGCAGGGGGGAAAGAACCGACCCCTGTGGCACCTAACATGTGAGGGGCCTCGGGGAGGATCTCTGACCCCCCCGCCCAAACAAACTGTGTATGGCCCAAGAGGTAGGAGGAGAACCACTGTAGAACAGTGACCCCCACTCCCAACCCCAGGGCCGTCGCAGTAGGATACCATGGTTGATGGTATCAAATGCCGCTTAGAGGTCAAGTAGCACCAGAATGGAGGAACAACCCCCATCTTGGGTCCACCAAAGATCATTCACCATGGCAACCAATGCCATTTCCATGCTGTGGCCACACCTGAAACCCAATTGGTATGGGTCAAGGTAATCAGTTTCCTTCAGGAATTGTGAAAGTTGGTAGGCCACCACGGCCTCAACAACCTTTGCTATAAAGTGAAGGTTGGAGACGGGACGAAAATTGCTTAGGGAAGCTGGATCCAGCGTTGGCTTCTTGAGATGGGGACCTACCACTGTCTCCTTAAGTACAGTGGGGAAGACCCCATCCCTCAGAGAAGCATTGGTAATCACCCAAATATATATTGCACAAGTGTGTGTGTGAATGCACCCACCCCTCCACCCACACAACTCCCCCTCCACACACACAGACACACAAACCTATCTTCTCTGCAGATAGCCATGTTTGAGTTCTTTATTCTGTTCAAGTAAATGAACAATGTGTAGTGAGACCTTTTTTTATATAAATCTCTAATATTAACAGGATTGTTAGGATTTAGCTTCTTGTTGTGACCCAGGCCCAAATAGGTAGTATTAGATGCAAACAGTTCCAAAACAAACAGACTTCATTAGAACAGCTGAGGATTAACTCATTCTCAGCATAGTCCAAACTAAATCAAAACAAATTCTTCATAAGACAAAATCTTCAGTCTAATCACCAACCTTGGTATAATTAGGCAAACTGCCAAAGGCTTCTCTTGGCAAATGTTCAGAAGCAGAAGACGCCGATCAGAGATAAGTTCAGCAAGACAAGAACAAGTCTATCAATGTTGTTGTCCGACAAAGGGCCCAAGAGCTGTTACTGGTCTTTTAAGCCTTATGGGAGGGGCCAATCATCACTTTGCCCTACTCCCGAGTCGTCCTCTTTGCTGTAGCTGCTCTTGCCTTCTGGCAGCTCTTCTCATACATGCACTAAGAATAGGCTCCTCCTGTTCCTCTGCCTCTCTACTGTCGGCCTCTGGAGGCTCCGGAGTCCGCACATCACTCCCCGATGGCCCTGGCCCCATCTCTGCCTCCGACACAGAGCCCTCATCCGGGCCTTCCCCAGCCTCCAGGACTGGCCCCTGTTCTACCTCAGCCTCATTGCTGTCTGACACTGCTGCCAGCTCCTCAAGGTGCTGGTGAACCACAACATTTCTATTAGAACCAGCTCAAAAGAAGATTTGACAGAACAGAGCAGATCCAGTGGTGGTATTCAGCTGGTTCTACCCGGCTCGGGTGAACAAGTAGCAGCAGCTGCTGGAGGCTGCACCCATCCACCCGGACATCATCACATCCCATTTTTTATTATCTGCGCATGCAAGGAAGTGCACTCACATTTGCGAACTGGTAGCGAAGGTAAGTGAATGCCACCCCTGACCAGATCTGATGGTCATTCTTGTGACCATCACAATAGCTACCACCAATAGCCTCCCACCGGCCAGTACGCTCCCATAGAGAGGGGCTCCTCCGGGTGCCATTGGCCAAACAATGTCAGCTGGCAACCCTCAGGGGGAGAGCCTTCTCTGTGGGAGCACCTACCATCTAGAAGGAACTCCCCCCGGAGATACGGAGGATCCCGGACCTGCGCACCTTCTGTCGCGTGCTCAAAACTCACTTATTCCATCAAGGCGGCCTGTCCTAAGTCTTTTCCCCGTTTTAAATGGGAATTTTAATTTGTTTTAAATTATTGGGATTTTAAATTTTTCAGCCAAATTATTTAATTTTGTTTTAGTCTATTTTAAATTTTGTATTTATATGTTTTATTTTATGGCTGTACACCACCCTGAGTCCTTCGGGAGTAGGGCAGTATATAAATTCAATAAAATCTAAAAATCTAATCTTATAAATCTTGATAAACAAACACTATCAGCGAACAAGATCACTTCATTTTCTGCTCTTCAGTTGTTACTGATAAAATGTGATCCAAATTTCTACTTGTGAATGCAGTGTTATATGAATTTGGGTCTTCCTATTTTAGAAATTCTGCATAGCTGATTGCAGTTATCCATTACTGTTTGACATCTGTAGCTAACTTTTAAATGAACACCTTTTAAAAACTGGAATCATCTTAAAAGCTAAGTTCCACCACATGCATTAAACTGTCTTGCATTACTTCCTATCAGATGTTCTAATTTATCCACCATTTATATCATTTTACTTTTAAGATTTGTTTTAACAGAATTTATAGAATTTATTCTCTTTCCGATTAATGGCCTGGATTGTAACTTTGTAGGCAATTAAAGCCTGGAGAGACAGTAGATTTTATTACTGCCATACACAGATCTTTCTAAAATCAGAATATTTTTTTAAAAAGATGCAACCTAACCTGATATATTTTGGTTTAAGTCTTCGCGAACTCAATGAGATTTATTTCAAGGTGAACCTTTATTCAGAACTTGGTCTAGAGTAAAACCAGTTTTGCATGTAACATAGAATTTTCTAGTGAAATAAAAAGGAATTAGTGACTAATTCACTACGTTCAAGCAGAGTGTAGCATTTGTTTGAATTAAATTGGATTAACAGAAATAAAAATGGGTTCCTTCTAGTGTCATCATGTTAATCATGCTAACTTTAAAAATAATTGGGATTTAGAAATAACTTCATCCAGTGGTGGGTTTCAAAATATTTTACTACTGGTTCTCAGGGGGTGGTTTGGTGGGTGTGGCATGGCTTGATGGGCATGGCTTGGTGGGCGGGGCAGGGGAAGGATACTATAAAATTTCCATTCTCACCCCCACTGCAGGGGAAGGTTACTGCAAAATCCCCATTTCCTCCCAATCAGCTGGAAATTTTGAGGCAGAGAATAGATGGGGGCAGGGCCAGTCAGAATTTTTACTACTGGTTCTCCAAACTACTCAAAATTTCCACTACCAGAACTGGTCAGAACCTGCTGGAACCCACCTCTGACCTGGTCTAGCTCTCATCTCCGTCAATGGTGTGTTTTGCCCTTTGCATAATGTCACATGATAATGGTTTTCAAATATAGCCATCGTTTTCAGCAGCAGACTTACATAGTTGTACATAGTACTATGTAAACATTTTTACCTAATGATCGGTGATGATTTGGGGGAAGTTTGGATTGATTGTTTTACCTATTTGTGTGGAATGATTATTGCATGGAATATTATATAGATTTTTATATACCTTTCTGGAACAAATGCTAGCTTTATATCATACACAATAGTGAATTTTGGAAACAACAAAGAAAGTAAATTTTATTTTTGGTCCTATTTCTAGAGGATTGCTACTGCAACAATTTCCTAATTGTGAATGAACCTTACACATCAGAGCCATACAATCCTGTCACAATGCCAGCAAGGTATATTCCAATTATGCAAATTGTGGTGCCATGACATTCACTCAGAGAAATCACTCGATATCCGTTAGTAACAAAAGCGGTGTCAGAACAGCATGGCCTGTCTTGGCTTCTTCTATAATCGCCTTCTAGCTTCTGTCACATACTGACTGCCCTCTTCTTCTGCAGTTTGACTAATCTGCAGCATTCCTACAATTATTTTGTCATTATAATGGCTAAAGGAGGTCTTGGAAGAGCTTGCTTCATTTTGTTTTGTTCCCTCCTCTGCTGCTGGTGGCACATTGGCAGATATGTAGACATGGTGAAAGGTATTACAATATTACTGAAGTCACTGCTCAGAAAGGAATCATTATCAGCCGAAAAAGAGGGGGCACCAAAAAGGTATGTTTTACTAGCACACTGGTTTTAGTATTAACTACGCTGTCCAATTTCTTTCACTCCTGTGTGACTCATGAGATGCGCTCATCAAGAAAAGTAGATTCTCAGTAGGTTCTTTATTCTCAAGAGGACATTGCATCAAAAATACAGAACAAGCTGGCCTTTCTGTTTCACACTCAAAATGGGATAAAATCAGAAGATAGTTGGATATAAAGTTATTATACAGGATGATTTCTTCTGTTAACAGATGCTAGAAATAATGCCAATTTGGACCTATTTTACCTAAAAGACCTACTTTTACCCATGGATAGAGAAGGAATGTAGGAAAACACAAAATCATCATAGGGCACTGATAGGTTGGAGCTGATAGGATGACGGGGTTCCCTACTTAATATTAGCTAAATATATTTTTATTTAATATTTCACACATATTTATTTTTGTTTGATTAGCAAAATATTAATGGGATATTTAATGAAATTAACAATACATCCATCTGAATATTACTATTGATCGTAACCTGATAGCAACTCTAAAGTAGAATTCTGTTCTAGATTTGATATATAAAATGATAAAATGAAAGACACATTTAAAGGAAAAAACTAGAAAATATGTTAATTTCCTCTTACCCATCTGATCTAGAGATCTGGATTGAAATTTGGTATTGATATTGCAGAAAGGTGAACAGCATAGAATAAAACATAGAATAGTAGGGTCCAACCTCCTGCTTACACAGGAGATCCTATACCAGGGGTGTCAAACTCGCATCGTCACGGCATCGTCATGTGATGTATCATGACTTTTCCTCCCTTTGCTAAACCGGGAATGGGCGTGGCCAGAGCATTATGCATCTGTCCCATGGGCTGTGAGTTTGACACCCATTCCAGACAAATGGCTGTCCAGTCTCCTCAAACTAATCAAGGTTATACCTTGTCGTAACACCATTGCCTTGATTGACAATTGTACCAAAAAAGATGAATACCAAATAAATTTTTTCCCATAAGAAATAATATAGTGAGTCACAAGACAGCCGATACTGACATCTTCTAGCTTGTGCATTGAATCCAAACAAATGATGAGTATCAGGACAAATTTTTTACATCAAAATGCGTTGAGTACCAAATTCAATCAGTTTCAAAGCAATTGTGTTTTATTTCAAAATGCTGAGTTCACCCTGGCATTTCACCAACTACATGAAAAATCTTGATCCAGCAAAATTCTTCTCTAGATATAATATGAAAAGCTCTGAACTGATTTCAAGAGATTTGGAAGTCTACTGGAATAGACAGCAATGGGAGCTATTGAAGGTGATTTGTGAGAATCATTTCACCGAACTGTTTAGAACAATTGGAATGGAATGCCAATCATGAATGCTGCTTGATCCAATTCAAAAGGAAAAGTAACATGAACTACTGAATCAGTTATCCATGGAGACCTGCGGCTTAAGATAGAGGAACATTGTAAAAGTGTAAAAAATACTCCAAACTCTCTCCTGACAAAGAAATAAACCTTCTTTGCACAATCGTTGGTACCCCTTCATGAGAATTTTTAATTCTCATTTCTTTCGTTGCTTTCAGTTTGTACTGTTGATTGGGAAGTTCAGCTCCTGTGCAGAATGTTTAGGTGCCTGTTTACTGAAATACTAAGAATAGATTTCAAAAAGATGAGAAGTCAAGATAATATGTTTATGATTTTCCCTCTTTTTCCTAGATAAGTGTGCTTGAGATGAATAAGTGCTACAAGGCCCGTAGGTGGTGGATGTGCAAAATCTGTCAGCCTTTGCACTTTGCGGTGGCACCAAGCTGAATGAAGTGTCACTTGTAATAGCATTTAGTGGACTTTCAACAGCTTTCTATAAGGTTCAATAGGCAGCTGACACAAGAACTGAATACAGAATCAGTACCCATGATTGGCTACAATAAACCAATAGTAACCGAATCTCTATATCCTTTTATAATCCAGGGTTTTATGACTTATTTATTCATTTCCTTTTCCATGATGCTTTTCTAAAATCTGAAAACTCAGTTTTTATTTCTTTGCATTCTGATATCAACTTTTTGATGTAAACCTATATACAACCCTCCACACTGTCAAACTATTCACTAAGTCTACATTACTATTACTATTAATCTTCTCATTGTTCCTATCACTCATCTCTTCCCACTTATGACTGCATGACTGTAACTTGTTGCTGTATCCTTACTATTACTTACTTAATATTGATAGTTTTCTAGTATGATTCGATTGCTTATTTGTACCCTATGACTATCATTAAGTGTTGTACTTTATGATTCTTGACAAATGTATCTTGTCTTTTTATATACACTGAGTGCATATGCACCAAAGACAAATTCCTTGTGTGTCCAATCACACTTGGCCAATAAAATATTCTATTCTATTCTATTTACATCTTTTATCTTAACTATTTTGTTTTTGGCTTCATTCTGTGTAGCTATCCAGAGTCCCATTTGGTAAGTTGGGCAGCTGTATAAATTATAAATGAATGAATGGAAAATATTCTGAGGATAAATTTCTGTAAGTAGCCTTTTAATAATAATAATAATAATTTATTATTACTATTATTATACAATAATACTCTCCAAGTAGCTTTTTAATAATAATAATTTATTATTAAAACTTGTATGGAAGTGAAATATTTAGAATGCTTGTTTTCAACAAACCTCTTCTTCCACATAGAAGTTTAAATAAACTCATAAAAAAAGAGCAGGAAGCACACACATTGCATTCCAACTATATCCATTTATATAAACAACCAAATACATAGCCCAGTAAAAACATAACTGAAAAATCAATGAATTACTGATAAGAATGAGTTCTTAAAGAATCATTTGTCATAGCTGGTTTTACCATATATGTCTTTCAACAGTGATTACCTTACATAAGAGGATTTGACAAGGTTATAATTTCTGTTACTAATGGAAATTCTTTTTAGGAATTAACCTTTAGGCTATACCGAATGACAGATACTCGGTTTATTCTCAAAAGAGCATTGGAAATTGAAAATTCGTATTCTTTGGCATTTCCCTCCTCCACCATGGTCCTGCAGATACCCTCTCTTCCAGTGTGCCTCACACACACAATTGAATTCTTAACAGCTGTCACTCATGAAGCTACAGGAGGACTATTTGAAAGTAATATTTTGCGCTGTATGACATCTCATTTTTTTCCTTCGGAAATCATAATTTTTTTACACACCTAGTAGTCTTCCTAACAGGAAACCAGCTCTGCCTGTCATTCTGATTGGGGAGAAACCTTGTTTTCCAGGTCACTGGCCTGAATCTTGGAGACAAGATATTCATGAGGGACCTGTGTGGGGAATTTACATCTCACAGCAGAGTTTTCCTGTCCATTTGTCAGCATGCCAGGTCACTGAGCTGCTCCCTTGTCAGAGGAAAGATAATGGTTGCTGCATTGCCTCCTACTTATTACACACTCAATGCACCTGACCTTCTTGTGAAAACTCCCAAAGCATTTGGATTTTGGGCTACCTTGAGATACAAATGCAAGCCCTTTTTCCAATGAGCCTTGAAGTGGAGACTGGAACTTTCAAAGGCTCCAGCAATCCTTAACCACCAGCATTTAAAACACAAATTTAGTACTTAATTTTATATTTTATATTAAAATTGTATCTCTTTGTAATATATGGGGCAGAATAAATGTTTGATCAATGAAAAAGGGGGCCGCTCTACCATGCTGCTGAATAAGAAATTGTCTTCTAAAACAAATATTGTAATACTCAGAGATATATTAAGTTGGCTGGACTAGGGCTGTTGCTTACCCAGTTTGGGACAAGTCAGTCTGGTTGGCTTCTGCAAATGGAATAGAAAAAGAAAGGGAGACAGAAGAATTATCACATTATATCATATCACATGCAATAAAATGTCTTGGAAGACTATGGTGGGAAACACAGACCTTCATTATTGAGATATGATCCTCACCTTGTGCAACCTAGATTTTAATATTTTAATCAAAGGGCTTGATTAAAGGTGATCCTTTGTTTTTATCTGTTGGCCAGTAGTATCTCCAATGGCTGTTTCAGGTGACACTTGAAATGCATTGAAAAATTCAAGGATGTGTTGGAAGAAGGAAGATCTGCCCACTATTGCAGAATGGACACTAAAAGTAGCGAACTTAGTAGAAATGGTAAAAATTTCAGCATATTTGAAAGACTATTCACAAGAAAGATATATATTGGAATGGAGAAGATGGATTGATTATATTCAAAACAAATAGCGGACTAAAAAGTATCAAATAGTTTATGAATGAATAGAAAAATTAAGAGTATTCATATTTAGTTAGGTAAAAGGGGAGTTAAAGTGTGAAAGTGGGTATAGGAGTCTATAGATGGTTAGCCTAGTTTAGTATATGATTGTTAATTGTTATACCCTGTATTTTGTTCTGGGAAGTTTGGGGGTAGGGGTGGGGGTAAGGTAAGGAAGGGAGGGGGAGGGGAAAATATTTGGGGAAAAAATTGTAAAACTCTTTAATAAAAAAATTCAGGGATGTGTGAAGATCAACAAATGACTTTGTTTTAATTCACACATTAGGAATATAATAATCTCACACTTAACACCACAAAAACTAAAGAACCTATAATTGGCTTCAGGAGGAAGAGAGATGTACATCTACCATTGTACATAAATGGTGAGGAGGTAGAGAGTGTGGGTAGTTTTAAATTTCTGGGCATTTGTATCTTGGAGGACCTCTCATGGACTATGAATGCTAACATGCTTGTGAAGAAGGCACAGAAGAGGCTGTACTTCCTGAGAAGGCTCAGGAAGATAAATCTATCTCAGCATCTACTTCTGTCCTACTATTGCAGCACCATTGAGAATGTCCTGACATACACCATTCTCACATGGTATGGGAGCAGCTCTGTAGCAGACAAAAAAGCTCTACAGAGAATCATTAAAACTGCCCAGAATATCATCGGACTCCAGCTACCAGCCCTGGATGACATCTTAAAATCTCGCTGTTTGAGAAAGTTACATAAGAGACTCTTCCCATCCTGCTTACAATCTTTTTGGATTGTTGCCTTCTGGCAGAAGTTACAGAACAATTAAAACTCAGACCACACATTTTCTGAATAGTTTTTATTCCAGAGCTATAACTGCACTCAACAATGAACTAGAGGGCCACCATCAGTGAGCTGTTGAACAGTATTACTTGGTCTGTTGTGTGGATGTTTGGGTGTTTAGGGGTGGAGAATTGTGGTGGGTGGGAGTGTGTTTGGGGATTGTTATGTGTGTTGGACATGGTCTTTGGGTGTTAAGTGAATTTCATTGTTTAGGTATACTGTGTAATAATAATAATAAAGTTTATTATTATTTATTTATTATTATTAGGAAGTGAGATACAAGTAATTCCACAGAATGTATAATATATATATTTTATACATACATACATATGTACATATGTACATACAGTACGTATACACATACATATACACATATACGTACATATATTCATATACATATATCTATGACAAAATGATCAATAATCACTGAGAGAACCATTCTTTGGTTGTTGTTATTGTTGTTTTAATCCCCTTCTAAATCAGCCACATTGATCATAAATCAGTCCATGTATCACTAGATCTGAATTTGTACTTGGAGATGGGAACCTTCATTTTTCCCTTTTCAACCCACTATCCAGATTCATCATCATCATCATCATTATTATTATTATTATTATTATTATTATTATTATTATTATTATTATTATTATTTTGCTAAGGGAGAGATAAAGGAGGGAAGTGTATTTCCACAAGGCTTAATTTTAATATCCTATTATAAATTTTCATTGCTTATCTCTTTTTTTTCTGAAGATGAAAAACTTCCAATTAAGATCTGAGTTGTTTGCAATTAGCCCTATGAAGCCCAATGACCAATCTGAAGGGAAAAGAAGAAGCAAGAAAGAGTAGTGATCACATGAATGGAATCCACTGGCAATCTACTCTGCAGTGGATAAGTGGATCCCTGGTTTTTGTGACTCAAATGAAATCTTCCAGAAAATAAATATTTGTAGAGATTTCTTGTTTGTTTCTGTTTTAGGGACGGAAAGTATATATGCATGGTTTTTTTTCTAAATGTATAGATAATTTCTGTATTCCAGGAACAACTCTGGTATAAATAAGTAGAAGAAAAATTATGTTGTAAAGAAAAAAACAACAGCCCTGAGAACAACAGGCAAGGGAAAATAATAAGCACAGCATCTTCACAAATCACAAAACAACAGGGTGTTCTCTCTTCATCCCACCCCCCTCCACTGATCTACCCCAAACTTAGAATGCAGTCTTCCTGTTTTCATGCAATTATTTGCAAATAATCTGACTAACTTTATAATCAAGGTATTTCCTCTCGGCTCCCTGGTTACACAACAGGCTGCCTAAGAGGGAGGCTGACATCCTAAGGTTTTCATGGATAATCAGTGCTAAGAGCTGCTAATATTAAGAGACAGACTAATGAGTTATTTTTAAAAGGAAAAGGGGAAACAAGAAAATGATGGCTTTCAAGCAGGGCAAAATGTGTATTTGTTCAGGAACTGAATTTGGCTGTAATATCCTGGCATCCCTTTCTATAATGCCATATTCACATTGGTTTATTTCCCTGTGACTCTCTTTCTTGTAAATATGTTACTTTAAGGATCAGATACAGGAATGCAAAGCAAGGATGTGGTACTAAACAGGAACAAATTGGCTTTTCTATACAAGAATGTTAGCTCGGCGCTGGAAAGAAACGCGACTCAGCTGTTCGTTCAGAACCTTTATTTAGAGTGCAAACTGAACTGCCGGCTGGGCTGCTGAGCCTCCTTATATCCTGCTCAGGCATGCCCTCCGGCCAATGACGACAGTTTAAACCTCCCGCCGGTGGGATCGACCAATCCCCCGGCGGATGTCCTTATAAGGACATAACACCCCTCCCCTCCTAGTCCTTAGTCCATCAGTCCGTGTGCGCGATCACATACTCGCGCAGGTAGGCGGGACGCCTGACAGTTCTGCCGGACCTGCGCGGCCCAGTCGGTGGGTTGATGTTGCTCCGGACGGGTCGAGCCCCTGCTGGCTCCGGCTCCCCCGTTCGTGACTCTCCGGACTCCGCGTGCTGTCCCCGGGTTGCGCCGCCGTAGGTCCGGTGGCCCTCCGGGCTGTTCCAGTTTCCGCAGTCGGGAGACGGTCGTCTGAACCTCGGTACGGTTCCCGGGTCCTTGTCTGGTGTCCAGGGTGCCCCCAGGTCAGGGGGTGCGGCGGCTGTCCCCGTGGGTTGACCCCCGGGTGGGGGTGGTTGCGACGGTCCCATCTTGGCCTCTCCGGGTCGGTCTGCCTCGCCGGGGTAGGGTAAGACTCCCTTTTGGGGTTGTTGTTGTCCTACCCTGCCGGGGTGGCGGCGTCCCTCCAGGCTGGGGTGTAGTCGGCCCTCGTCTTCTGGGTGCGGTAGGTCTACCCCGCGGGGTCGTGGCTGGCCTACCTCGTTGGGGTGGAGTAGGCCTACCTCTGGTCGGTGCGGGCCTACCTCGTCGGGGTGAGGCAGGCCTACCTCGTCGGGGTGGTTTTCCTCGACCTCCTCGATTCCCCTCCACCTTTTCCGGAGCTGGTCGATGTGTCGCCGGCAGGTGCGGCCGTCGTCCAGCTCGACCTCGTAGGACCTTGGGCCGGTCACCCTCACGATCTGACCCTTGAGCCACTTCGGATCGGCCTGAAAGTTTAGCGCGAAAATCAAATCTCCGCAGGCGAAGCTTCTTGACGGCGGTGGTTTGTTCGGCTTGTCTTTCGGGTTGTACATCGGGTGCAGGCGATCTAGCGGTGAGCGCAGCTTCCTCCCCATCAGTAGCTCTGCCGGGCTTTTCTTTGTTGTGGTGTGGGGAGTGATGTGTTGGGTCAAGAGGAACTGGTCGATTTGTTCCTGCCAGTCCCCATTTCCCATTCTGGTCAGTGTCTCTTTAGTTAGCCTCACCATTTTTTCGGCCTGTCCGTTTCCGGCCGGTCTGTAAGGGGCGATGAGTGCGTGCCTGATTCCGTGGCCGGCCAGGAACTCTTCCATTGCCTTCGCCGTCAGCTGAGGCCCGTTGTCGGAGATGAGGGTGTCCGGAAGGCCGTGCGTGGCGAAGAGTCGTCGTAGGGCTCTGATGGTGGCTTCCGTCGTTGTGGAGGGCATGGCTATAACTTCGAGCCACTTTGAGAATGCGTCGACCACGATCAGGAGGGATTTCCCATTCATCGGCCCGGCGAAATCGATGTGGATTCGCGACCACGGTCCGGATGGTTGTTCCCACTCAGTCGGCTGTGCTTGCGGGGGTGCTGGTCTCGTTGCCTGGCACGGGTCACATCTGGCAATCCACGCCTCAATGTCTTTGTCTAAGGCGGGCCACCAGACGTAACTCCGTGCTAGGGCCTTCATTCTGACGATCCCCGGGTGGCCGCAGTGGAGGGTTTGCAAAGTCCGTGTTTGTAATGAGGGGGGAATGACCACTCGGTCGCCCCAGAGGAGGCAGCCCTGCATTGTGGTGAGTTCTTGTTGCCTTCTCTGGTATGGGGCAAGTTCTTCCTTCTGGGCTTCTTCTGGCCAGCCCCGCAGAACCCAGGATAAAACTTGCCTGAGGATCCTGTCTTTTGCGGTGTGCTGTGCCACCGTGGATGAGGACACCGGGCTGGACTGGTCATCGTCGATGTGGTGGAGGCCGAGTGTGGGTGCTGGATCCTCGATCTGCTCTTTCAGCGGGCACCTGCTGAGGCCGTCGGCGTTTCCGATGATTTTTCCAGGCCGGTGGACCAGGCGGTAGTTGTAGCCCGACAGGAAGATGGCCCAGCGTGTCATCCTGGGTGACATGAAGGTTGGGGTGGGTTTGTTCCCCGCGAGGAGGCCTAGCAAGGGTTTGTGGTCGGTGACGATTGTAAAAGTTCTTCCATATACGTATTCATGGAATCGCTTTACGCCCGCCACCATCGCTAGCGCCTCCTTGTCGATCTGGCCATAGTTCCTCTCGGCTGGTGACATAGTCTTGGAGAAGAATGCAATTGGTGCTTCTGTTCCATTCGGTAGTTGGTGGCTTAGGACGGCCCCGACCCCGTAGGGTGAGGCGTCGCAGGTCAAGGTTAACGGTAGCTCTCCGTTGTACTGGATGAGGAGGCTGTCGGAGGATAGGAGTCTTTTGGCTTTCTGGAAAGCTTCCTCTTCTTCGCTCCCCCACTTCCAAGGTGCCGCCTTCCCTAGGAGTCGGTGTAGTGGTTCAGCAACGGTGGCTTTCTGTCGTAAGAACACACTATAGAAATTAAGTAGTCCCAGAAAAGCCTGAAGCTCCGTTTTATTTTTGGGGGCTGGAGCCTCGCGTATGGCCCTCACCTTGTTTTTAGTGGGGTGGATGCCCTGGCTATCAATTAAATAGCCCAGGAACTCGACTTCCCTGACTCCGATCACGCACTTGTCCCGTCGGACCCGTAGTCCCTTCGCCTGGAACCGCTGCAGGGCAAGCCTGAGCCGTTCCATTAGTTGGGGTTCCGATGACCCTGAGACTAGGACGTCATCAAAGTAGGGCACTACCCCTGGAATGCCTTGGAGAAGGCGTTCCATCATCGATTGAAAGATCCCCGGGGCGGCACTGACTCCGAATTGGAGCCTGTTGCATTTAAAGGCGCCCCGGTGTGTGACAATCGTTTGTGCCTCCGCAGTTGTCTGGTCCACTGGCAGCTGCTGATACGCCTGCGCCAGGTCCAGTTTGGCGAAAATTGATCCTTTGCCTAGTGAGTGCAACAGATGTTGCACTACTGGCACCGGATATGCGCTCTGCTGCAACGCACGGTTGATTGTGCACTTATAATCAGCGCAGATGCGCACTGATCCATCTGGCTTCATGGGGGTCACAATGGGAGTCTCCCATGCAGCGTGATCGATCGGTTCGAGGATGCCCTGGGCGATTAGTTTATCCAATTGTGCATCCACTTTTGGTCTAAGGGCAAATGGGACTCTGCGGGGCTTTAGCCGAATTGGGTTGATTTGGGGGTCTAAATTTAGTGAAATGGGTTTCCCCAAGAATTTACCTAAGCTCCCGTCGAAGACGTCCTGGAAGTCTTCTAGGAGTTTGTCGAGTTGGCTAGTCCTGATTTGGTTTATTCCGCCAATGGTGAGCCCTAGTGGCCTGAACCACTCCACTCTAAGTAGGGTCGGTCGGGCGTCCTTGACGACGGCGATGGGGAGGTCTCCGTTGAAGTCTTTGTATTGCACCCTGATGTTTGTGCGTCCCAGGATGCCAATGGGGTGGCCACCGAAATCTACCAGCTTCGCCTGGATCGGCTTCAATTGTCCCTTGGAGATATTAGGCTGGAGCTTCTTTAGGTTATGCCAGGCGATGATTGAGAAAGGTGAGCCAGAGTCTATCTCCATGGGGCATGGTGCCCCTTCCACGTGGACGGTCACGTGGAATTTTTCGGATCCTTCAGCTGTGGTGTGGGCGATGGTCGTCTTGTTGACTTGCCGGCCGTTGGATCGCCGCTCGTCGTTCCGCCTCGGCTGTTGGGATCGTCTAGATGACCTTTGGTAATCGCAGTCCGCAGGTCTTTGCCGCTCGAATGTTGGTTCTGCCGCTCTGCAGGCCTCGGCGATGTGGCCCTTCCGTCCGCATCGGCGGCATGTTGCGTCTCGCCAGCGACATCTGGCGCGAGGGTGGTCTCCTTTGCAGCTGGCGCATCTGTCCTCTCGGTTGCCATCTTGTTGGTTTTCCCGCCTTTGGGGCCTCGTGACCTTATGGACGGCCATTTCTCCATCCGACTCAGAGCACGTGGAGATGTCCTCGGATGACTGTGGTTGGTCTCTGTGGATCTTGTGGATCCCTTTCGATCGTCGCATCGCTGCTGCCGCTCTGTCGGACGTTTCCGCCACAGTTGCTTCTTCGATAACGTCCTTGAGGGAGATCTTTTTCCGGCTGAGGAACTTCTTTTGGACTGGACAGTCCCTCATGCCGAAGACGATCCGGTCTCTCAGCTGGACGTCCACATTTTCGAACTCGCAGCTGGCCGCGATCTTCCGGAGCGCCGATACGAACTCCTTGAAAGTTTCCCCTTCATGCTGATTCCGTTGATGGAATTCGAAGCGGTTGGCTAGGGGAGTGCTCGTGGGCGCGTAGTGTTCCTGGAGGACGTCTTGGAGCTCGGACCATGGCATCTGTTCGATGTCTCTGGGTGCCACGAGGTCCATCGCCATCTCCAGGACTTCGGATCCGCAGTGGGCCAGGAAGAGAGCCCTCTTCCTGTTGTCGTCCAAGTCGGTGAAGCCGCTGCCCGCCAGGAATTGTCGGAATCGCACCATGAAGGACTTCCATTTTTCCTGGCTTGGATTGAATGGAGCCAGAGAAATTTGGGGTCCAGACATGGTTCAGTGACTTTGCTCAAGTGCTTCAGCTCTTGGATGGCGGTAGCGGTCGTGCTGTTGGTCGTCGGTTCTTCTTCAGTCCTTCATCGCCAGTGTTAGCTCGGCGCTGGAAAGAAACGCGACTCAGCTGTTCATTCAGAACCTTTATTTAGAGTGCAAACTGAACTGCCGGCTGGGCTGCTGAGCCTCCTTATATCCTGCTCAGGCATGCCCTCCGGCCAATGACGACAGTTTAAACCTCCCGCCGGTGGGATCGACCAATCCCCCGGCGGATGTCCTTATAAGGACATAACAAAGAATATGGAGCTTCACTAAACCATGTTTATTGTCTCATTATCTGTCTTCCAACAAGACTTTGATTTTTAAAAAATAAAATAAGTCAGATTCTTTTTTGCTTATCTGCCTTGCAGGGGTTTTTGTTGTTGTTGTTGTTGTTTTGTTTTCTTCTATTTTCTGATATTTATCTTGCTAGTTATTGTTTTATTATATAGAAATATTTTTGGAACATTTGAGGTAGATCAAACTCATTGCAGTGCAGTTGGATGTACTCTGCTGCTTGCTTCCCACAGGAGAGATCAACTAAGATGGAACTGCATATTATTGAATACTGTTGCCAGAACTGAAGTGTGAGAAACAAGGAAAGGAAGAAGTGTGGTAGATAAAATTGGAAAGCATTTTTTTCAACAAGGAATATAATATCAATAAATATTTTAATATAATCTGCTTTCTCACACACTTGCATAAGAGGTATCCCTCCATCTAACTCTCTATGAATTACTTTGCCCTTGGTAAAATTAGAAAGTTAGAAATGACATAGCAGTTTTCACAGAGAGAAATGGAGCACGTAGCAAAATGAGGCATGCAATCTTTAGAGGGAAAAAGAAATCTAACAGAAATAACTCACTATAGCAATAGCAATAGCACTTAGACTTATATACCACTTCAGAGTGCTTTACATCCCTCTCTAAGCATTTTACAGTCAGCATCTTGCCCCCAACAATCTAGATCATCATTTTACCAACCTCAGAAAGATGGAAGGCTGAGTCAACCTTGAACTGGTGAGACTTGAACTGCTGAACTGCTGGCAGCCAGCAGTCAGCAGAAATAGCTTGCAGTGCTGCATTCTAACCACTGTGCCATCACAGCTCTAAAAGACATGAGTGCTTGTATTATTTCTAGGAAGGTCTCCATCCACAAAATGAATAGTGTATTCAGATCCATTTTAACATAGGTTTATGCATATGGAATCTGTCATACAGGAAATGCTTATGCCTCCATGCAGTGTTCACATTCCTCTTTTCATAATAAATCTAATTGGAAAATAATAAATCTGCATCAGATTGGACCAATGTACATCCATAACATAATTTGATTCTCCAACTATCATAAATCAAAGTAATATGGATACTCCAGGATTACTACCCTCTTTGGCATTGTCATCACTCTTCAGTTGTACAGTTTCTCCAAGACTTATCCCATTATGGTAAATTTGATGAAAAGATCTGATTCTGCCAAACTATTTATGGAATGTACCTAAGAGTCTTTCTTTTCTATATTATATATCACTTAGAAAGAAAAGAAAATTAATTCTCAAATGAACTTAATTGCTAGGTTTATATATCTCAAAGTTATGCTGATACAAGAATTTAGAAATTGAAATTTTCACTGTATGTACTATACTGAAAAATAAGTATCCTTTAAATTAGTAAAGAGAGCTTTGTAGCTGGAGCATTTCAAGAATGTATCAGCTTCAGTACATGTTAGTAACCAATGTATTGGAATAGAATCCCTTTAATTAATAAGATTTATATATTTCTTAAGACAGCTAGTTCTTAAATAGTTCTACTAAAGCAATTCTTCTAAACTAATTGATATACATAATTTCTCACTTGTCAAATCCTCTAGTACTGAGAACAAGCATAGCAATAATATGTGGGGATTATCCAAAATTTTTACATTTCATCCTTAGTGGATGATGAAATGAAGTGATTATGCAAATACATGTACAGTGGAGCAAAAAAGTATTTAGTCAGCCACCAATTGTGCAAGTTCTCCCACTTAAAAAGATGAGAGAGGCCTGTAATTGTCATCATAGGGAGACCTCAACTATGAGAGACAAAATGAGAAAACAAATCCAGACAATCACATTGTCTGATTTGGAAAGAATTTATTTGCAAATTATGGTGGAAAATAAGTATTTGGTCACCTACAAACAAGCAAGATTTCTGGCTCTCACAGACCTGTAACTACTTCTTTTTTGCAAATAAATAAACAATTGGTGACTGACTAAATACTTTTTTGACCCACTGTATGTCCATTCAGAAATATTTCCTATTGAAGTCACTGAAAACTGCTTATGAGCAAATGAACTTGAACTGCTACTTAATATCTGACTAAATTAGGTCACTTTCATATGGCATTGATTCCATTTTATGATTCCTCCTAAAGTGTTTTGGAACCAAAAAGAAATCAACTTACTGATTCTGAAATACTGAAAGCATGGGAGAAGGCAGAAATTTTTATTCAACCAACACCTCTCTCCTTGACCAACAGCAGCTTTTTGAGTAACAAAAAGTTCCTTATCAGTGCTTCATACAGGAAATGAAAAAATAAGGAAGCTGAGGCATGAGATAGATGCACAGTTCATATGTACATAGATACTGCTTGACTTATGAACAATCACTTAATGACAATTCAAAGTTATAATGGACCTCAAAATAGTTGTAGAGAACCTGAAATCAAACATCCAATGCTCACCCACCCCCACAGTCACATGACTGCATTGTGGAGCTTGTAACCATGATTTAAAATATTTTTGCCAAACACTGGGGTTTATTTCCATTTTCTGACAAAACACCCATAGCAAATAATGAATTTGCTCAACTGCTGTGGCATTTGCTTAATGACTACCGTGTTTGCTTTACAACCATTGCATTTTTCTTAATGACAATTAAAAAATGATCATAAAATTGGATGTGATCTCATGGCGACCGGTTTAAGGATCGTCACGACTTATTACCAAAATTGTGGGTTCAATTACTATCATAAGCCAATGTATAATGCGTAATGGAATATCAGTCTGAGAGTTACCTTGTTTCCCTGAAAATAAGATATCCCTTGATAATAAGCTCAATCGGGCTTTTGAGCACATGCACAAAAATAACCCCTCCCCCAAAATAAACCCTCAGCAAAAATATTTAAACGCATATGCAGCCAGTCCCCGCCACTTCTTCTAGTTAGGGTCAGGAAGACAGAGCTGGGAATCAGGTAAGGCAGCAAGATGAGCCCCATCTTGCTCAATGCACCCTAAATAATAAGACCTCCCTGAAAATAAGGCCAAGTGCTTATTTCGGGGTTCAAAAAATATAAGACAGGGTCTTATTTTCAGAGAAACTTGGTATTTTTACAGAGATTGTGAAACTGATTCAAAGCTGCCAGAAGAATGAAGATTAATTTTCTTAATAAGAGTGTCTGACATCTAATAGAGAATTCAGACAGTGAGTTGAGAGTTCCTGCAAATGGAAAAACATGTGATTCCCACTCCAGCAAAGTTGTAGCATCAGATATTACAAAATGGAAGTTTTAGTTCTGCCATAGCCAAACTGACCGAAAATTGACTTGGCTTCTCGAAGAAGATGAAGCATCGTAGGGTCATGACACCAATGTAAGACTGGCCCCAAAACTCTGTGTGGAAGTACCAAAACTCTGTGTGGAAGTACCACGTACAATGGCTTATGTTTAAAAAGCCATTAGCAACAAGTATTGTAATATCCCTCCATCCTTTCTGAAGAGGTATTCGACTCTTAAATCAGCACTGGGAGTTTCTTGGGATTGTTTTTTTTCCCCCATTGTAATAGCATTGTCATTTTTACTAGACTAATTGAAAACCCTGGGGGCACTAGTGACTTAACACGCCTATTATTTTTTAAATGTTCTTTTATTTCAGGATCAAATGTCATGGAAGTTTTGAAAATACATAAATTACTAGAAGAGATGTCGGAACAATGCCAACGCTGGCCCAAGGTTATTTTAGCAGGCTTTATTTATGTATTTACGGAATAGCCATTGTAACAATAAGACTGCAGTAAAGAACAAAGCACTTTCAAAATGCTATTACTGTATACGAGAGAGAGAGAGAGAAAAATGTTTCAAAAAGAGAAGAATGGAAAATTGTAACAAAAACTCTCTGCCTTAGTTACAAAAGTCTGTGAAGGTCTATATTATCACAGCAGGAACAGTGATGCATCAGACTCAAGCTAACTGGATTGTTCATGCAATTGTTTCTGATATATATAAAACACTCCAGTTTTCTGTGATGGAAAGCTTCCTGAGCCATTCGATCCTGGCTGGGGATGCATAAATGGGCTATGGAGCCTCTCCTTTTCTTCCTGAAAGCTGACAGTTCCCAAGATAGTTCAGTTTGTTCAGGCCAAAATGTCATCACCTTTCAAGTATTCTCTGGACAAGCCCAGCAAGTTTGTATTATTTTCTAAGCTTGGGAAAGCAATCATTTCTCATGCTACTGGTAACCATAGGTTTTTGGGTTTTTTTGACCCACGGATCATTAGAATCGCATCGCATCGCATCGCATCGCATCGCATCGCATCGCATGGAATAGAATAGAATAGAATAGAATAGAATAGAATAGAATAGAATAGAATAGAATAGAATAGAATAGAATAGAATAGAATTTTTTATTGGCCAAGTGTGATCGGAGACACAAGGAATTTGTCTTTGGTGCATATGCTCACAGTGTACATAAAAAGACAAGATACATGTATCTTTTTAATGATAGTCAATGGGTACAAATAAGCAATCAAATCATACTAGGAAACAATCAATATAAATTGTAAGGATACAGCAACAAGTTAGAGTCATGCAGTCATAAGTGGGAGGAGATGGGTGATAGGAACGATGAGAAGATTAATAGTAATAGTAATGCAGCCTTAGTGAATAGTTTGACAGTGTTGAGAGAATTATTTGTTTAGCAGAGTGATGGCGTTTGGGAAAAAAACTGTTCATGTGTTTAGTTGTTTTGGTATGCAGTGCTCTATAGCATTGTTTTGAGGGTAGGAGTTGAAACAATTTATGTCCAGGATGTGAGGGATCTGTAAATATTTTCATAGCCTTCTTTTTGACTCCTGCAGAATACAGGTCCTCAATGGAAGGCATAGATATGAATGCGGGATGAATATAAGTCATTGCTGGTCTTTGGGTGTCAAGTAAATTTCGTTGTATGTGTATACTGTGTATCCATATACAATGACAATGAAGTTTATTTATTTATTTATTTTATTATTGCTCAGAGATGCAGGATCAGAATATTATTCCTTCTGATTTCAACTTTACATAGTCCTCGATTTATGAAAGTTCAGTCACCTTTCAAAATTATGATGGATCTATCTTGGAGGTTCTTGCCACCTGGATTTGAAGTTCCGACAGTTTCTACCTCCCTGCATTCACACGATCGAACTTCATTTTGGGCATAAATGATGGACAAGTCAAGGATTATCTATACACTCCTCCAGCAAAATGGACTTTGCTTTTAAAATGAAACCAGAAGAATATACCCTTTTCCTAGAATTGGAACCACTAAACAACTATATCACACTTTCATCCAAATGGTTATTTTAAAACTGATTTATATTAGTTACATGGTGTCATAATTTCTGAGTACCATCATCACAATAGAAAGTTTGAATAATTTAATACTACTTCACAAAGGATTAATTTCAGCACTAATAAGATAATATAAGTATTTAAAATGGGGCCCATCTACTGCAGGAAAAAAGTCCTTTCATTGACAAACCTACATAGCGGCATCTGTTGAGGGTATCAATTTACATTAAAAGGATAAGATTTCTATCACAAAGTATCAGCTGCTATCTTGTTTGTTTGTTTTTTAACTGTATTTTCAGATGTCCCTGAGTTTCAATTAATGTCTATGGAGATTGTCAGTCATCCAGGTCATTGTTGTCCCAAAAAGGTGCTTTTTCTTTTTTTTAAATAAATTTTTATTAGAGTATAAATATTAAAAAAAGAACATAACATGACATACACACAACAAACATTTATACAACATATAAACAAAAAAAAGATTGTGTTTCCTTCTTAAGCATTATTTCCAAGTGACATTCTACTTGTTATATATTTCTTCACCTTTCCTTAGTCTGATGACATTTTCTATACCGGTAATATTTCCCCCTAAATTTTTTTGTTTATTTCTAATTTTTAACCAATTATACCATTTATTCCATATTTTGTAGTAATCTGATTCTTCTCTTTCTTGTATTTCTTTGGTTAACCTATCCATTTCAGCGCATTCTAGAATTTTTTCTATTAAGTCTGTTTCGTTTGGCATTCTTTCTTGCTTCCAATTTTTTGCATATATTATTCTTGCAGCTATTAGTATGTGAATTATAAGATAGTTGATATCGTTAGGATATGGTGCTTTTTCAAGTGGAACTGGACTTTCTGGTTTTTCTTTGAAGCCATTTTGATTCTCATCCAAGAAGCTTCTTCAACTTCTTGAATTAGAAGTGAAACCTCAAAGTTTCAGTTCTCAAAGTTTCAGTTCTCAATATTCAAAGAAAAGGGAGAAAGTCCAGCTGACTCTTGAAAAAGTACCATTGGGAGTCTATATTAAGTAGGGTAGGTCAAAAACTCATAAATGAATGACTTAATCATTGATGTTATGAATAAGGTAGATTATGTCAAGGAATCCAAGAAGCAATATTCCAACACCACATTCTATTAATTTCTGCCCTCAGGTCCTACACAATGTCCCACACTAGGAATTTCCCAATCTGTTGAAACCATTTTCCTAAAAATAGACAGGACCCTACCTATGTATGGGACATGGTGGCTCAGTGGCTAAGAAGCTGAGCTTGTCGATCGAAAGGCCAGCAGTTCAGAGGTTCAGATCCCTAGTGCCACATAACGAGGTGAGCTCCCATTACTTGTTCCAGCTTCTGCCAAACTAGCAGTTCAAAACTACGTAAAAATTGCAGGTAGAAAAATAGGGGCCACCTTTAATGGGAAGGCATTCCATGTGCCTTTGGCATTTAGTCATGCCGGCCACATGACCATAGAGATGTCTTCAGACAGCGCTGTCTCTTCAGCTTTGAAATGGAGATGAGCACCATCCCCTAGGAACAACTAGCACATATGTGTGATGGGAATCTTTACCTTTATCTATGTGGAGATACTTCTGGAGACCCAATCAACACCTACCAATTTTCCAAAATACCCAGTTCAAGCAAGTTGAGCTATGCAGTCAGATCTCAGGCCACCTCCATTCCCAGCTACATAAGAATCAATTCAATATCCGTTCTAGAAAACAGAAAGTTAAGCAAAACAATTGAATGAAATATTGCTATACTCAAGAGATATAACAACATATAACAGATATCTCAATCCACAGAAGAAAGGAGGCATGGGTAGCTTTTCAGAAGGGACTCTTCTTAGTTTTCCACAGAGTAGAAATACAGGAGGGAAGAAATACTTTCAATCTTGCAAGCTTTTGTTAATGTAACCTTACAATAAAGATAGAGTTAGTATCATTGATGTGGTTCTTGTCTGGACTAACTTGAAAAATCAACATATATGTTGGCTGTCAGTGCAAGTCAGGGAACCTCAAGAACTACTTGCTACTCAGAAATGGATGATTGGAAGGACCCACTGCACCATAGTCCTTACCTTTAAAGTCTGTCCTGCACTGTAATAGCCACATGTAGATATCCACAGCTGTATTGATGAGAAGGAGTTGAACAAGTCTTTCTAAAAGTCAGAGACCTCACTTTTTGTAGATTAGTTGTTTAGAGCAGGAGTCCCCCAACCCTGCAGGTCAGCAGCCCATCAGTAACTAAACCACACAGGTGAGCAAAGAGTCATCCATGCACACATAGGATCCAGGCAGCATGCAAAACCAAGGTAACCTAGTTCACAGAAAAAGCGTCCACCATGGAACCAATCCCTGGCACCCAATAGGTTAGAGGCCGGTCATTTAGAGGTTTCAAGTGGAATAATGAAAATAACCAGGTCATCTTGAGCTAATCCTGATCACTCTAGGCCTCTAGGCCTATGGTGATTTAAAATTTAATAGGGTATGTATGTATGTATGTATGTATGTATGTATGTATGTATGTATGTATGTATGTATGTATTTTTGCACAGCTATGTCTCAGAAAATGGACCAGATGGAATAAAGTTGTAATTTAGATTTTTTTTTTAAATTAATGATTAGGTATTTTAATAAAGTACTGCATTTGGTCCTAGTATGATTTTTTCCAGATATATTAGGGTTTTTTTTTACATTTCTTTATATTTTGTCTGTGAACTAGATAATTATGGCCAGAAATTTTAATCAAAGTTTAAGCCCTTCATTACATTGGAATATTAACCCTTCTAAATCTCTATGACAATTTTTAATTTCATATCAGAATTATTATTGACTCATCTCTCTCCCTCTCCCTCTCCCTCTCCCTCTCCCTCTCCCTCTCCCTCTCCCCCCCCCTCTCCCTTTCCCTCTCCCTCTCCCTCTCCCTCTCTCTCTCTCTTCTCAGCCTTCCAGCCTTCTGAAGTCACTAAAATGAGGACCCAGATTGTTGGGGCCAATATGCTCACTCTGTAAACTGCTTAGAGAGGGCTGTAAAGCACTGTGAAGCAGTATATAAATCTAAGTGCTATTGCTTTTCTCATGAGCATGCTAAACAGATACCATCATGAGAAAAACCTTAAAGTCCCAGTTATACCTGGGTGATCAAAACTGCATTTGCCGCTATATTAAACACTGAATTCCATTTGATGTCTCTTAAGGCAGTGACCCCCAACCTTTTGGGCACCAGGGACCAGTGGAGACTGGTCTGTGGAGAGAGGTTTTTCTACAGATCGGAGGGGGCATGGTTTAGTGTGCTGCCTGAATACCATAGATGGGGCTTGGCTTGCTTGTGCGGCCCAGTTTCTGGCATGCCACGGACTGGTGCAGGTCTATAGAGCCAGGGGTTGGGAATCCTATTTTAAAGTATAGCATTGGACGTTTGTGCAGATAATCTCTAGTGCAGCCTGCTTGTTGTCAGTAGTATGAAAATGTGTGATTTTAAAGATTTGGTTAGATATCCTTACTCTTTCTTTTATTTTTTTTTATTTTACTCTAAGAGGTTTTCGGGGGGTGGGGGGGTTGTAGAATTGTTATAATCAGTATAAAATCAGATTCCATTCTGTAGGTGTAGACAAATTTCATTTAGAGCATTCTAACCTTGTTCTCTGAAGAAGTCTCTAATGCTGGGAAAGGTGAAAGAGAGAAAGACAACAACCAGCTGTGAGGTGAATGGAAACAGTTACAGGGGACTCTAAGGACACAGCTATAGTCTTTTCTATTGATACAGATATGATAGCTCCATCATTGAAAGATTTGAAAGACTAGGAACAGACTGTCGTGGCGAAAATCTATGTAGTTACTGAGAGTTAACACCAACATGATTCCCCATAATCAATTAACTCTTGTAGATTTTCCAGACCAGAGGTCACCAACCTTTTGGTCCTCAGGGACCACTAAATTCATAATTTTAAATCCCATGGACCAGTAATATGAATTTTTTAAAAAGATAAATAGTATTTAGTGCAAAAATGCAAATAATTTTTCTCCAGACCACCAAAATTTTCTCACGGACCACCAGTTGGTGACCGCTGTTCCAGACAACACATTTATTTATTTATTTATTTATTTAGCATATGGCAGCACATTTATTTACTGTTTTTGTAGATTAAATACCTGCAACATCAATCACATTATCACAGAATCATAGAACAGTGAATTAGAAGAATCACCGAATTTATGCTCCATAACATGCAGGAAAATCAAAACAACTATCCTTCAGGGTGACTAGCCAGCTTCACCTTAAAAATCTCCAGAGACAGAGAATACATACCTCCAGATATCTCAGCATTACAGGTGTGAATATGTGAATAGACTCACACTGCGATAAAAATTATTTTTACATCCAGATTCTATATTTGATTTTTCAGAAATAATCTCAATAACCTAGACAAGAATCACAACCCCTCAGTAATGGATAACAGTGCTGTCCCAAACATCAGGTGGGGAGATACCTGGATTATTGTCATCCTCCAGTTCATTATGTTGTTTCTATGGGCTTGAGTGACTGGCTCATCACCGTAAGGAAGCAATCTTTGTGTTGCGGTTTTAATTACTGTCATTATTATATAGATGCAGTAGTAATTATCTCTTCATTCCATCTCATTTTGTTTTGATCAATTCACATAATAAAGGTTTCACATAAATATAAGGTCAGGGAACATTTCAGAAAACATATAATTATGGAAAGTATTATGAAATACAATAATAACTCCTGCATGTTTATCAACAGTTTGAATGCTTAAATGTTTGGACGGATTATTTTAAAAAAAAAAACCAACTGTTGGCTCTCTCTACCTCTTTTTTAAGAAACCTGGATGGTTTAATACAAACCAATACAAAGAATTTTATTAGATGACTCTGGCTAATTTTAGATGACCCCGGAAGAGTTTTATTAGATGATCTTGGTGATAACATCTAGGGCAGGGGTCTCCAACCTTGGCAACTTTAAGACTTGTGGACTTCAACTCCCAGAGTTCCTCAGCCAGCTTTCCATTCTGGGAGTTGAAGTCCACAAGTCTTAAAGTTGCCAAGGTTGGAGACCCCTGCTCTAGGGCCAATTTCCCTCTCAGTCTGGAGCCTTCCAGATGTGCTGGCTGAGTCTGCCGTTCCAATGTCTCTGCAGTGCGCCAGGTTGGGGATTGCGAGTTAGGCTTTGGAAAAACTTGCTGGCACCAATCTTTTCAGCTTTATTAATGATTCAGCTGGCAGTTTCTGAAGAGACAAGTCCCACAGAGAAGGAGCACTTGATTAATGACCTGGAAACACTTTTCCTTTTCAGCTGATTAAATAAAATTGACTGGATTTTTACATTTTTATAATAAAATGACCCGCAGGGCCAAGATGACACAGTGAAAGCAGCATGTTCACTCTTCAGCAGATTTTTATTTTGTCACTTGTAAAAATGAAAGGGCTAACCACCCAAGCAGAAAAATGCACTTTATCACCGTCCACTGCCGACATGCTGACAATTGCTGCATACAAATACAAAAATATGGAGGAAGCGAGACAATGTTTACACTCAGCCTGATTTCGTCTAATGATGACAAAAGGTGGGTGACTTCTTGGGGGATGAAGAGCTACTATTTAATTATTATGCCAAAGAGTCATAAATCTAGCAATGCACTAAACAATATTAACAGTCTTTATAGAGTTATTTGCAAATGAGGCGGTACGTAATTCTTATGTGTGCTTTATTGCTGAATTTTGCTCTCTGCCTATCCATCTATCCAATCTAAAATTAAAGCAGGCGGTCATATTGCTGTCCAGTGGACAAAATGCAGCCAAATTAGGTCCATCAATCACAGTGCCATCGCGGTTGAGATGTCTTCTATTTTAAAACAAGACTACATGGATGACTTTTTCTCCCCTCCCACTATAGGCCAGATGCTTCTAGAGTTAAAATTTGGAAGCCTCATCTCAATTGATAAGTGGGGCCAAGACAAGGGATGGGATGGATCAAAAATGAAAAGAAGGTAGATTTTCACATTTCTCTTCTTTAAGGATATTCTTAATGTTTTAATTATTTATGTGTCTTAATAAGCTGCCTTTTTTTTTCTTCTTTTAGGGCTCAAGTTGTATATATGTGGAAGGCCTGTAAAAATTCTTAAAAATTGCTCACGCAAGTGGGGATGAGCCTGTGTGCACACACTCCATTTTCAGTCTGCTCACACAAGAGGGGATCCACGCGCATCCTTGCCTGCTACAAAAACAGAACCATCCCTTCCCCTCCCCGGTCTACAAAACTGGAAAGTTTGCGGAACTCTGCTCTAGGAGACAAAAAAATATGTACCTAACAATTTCCATTGGAGTAGCACACCAGAGTAAGGTTCTTACTTCAGAGTAAGGGTATCTTCAATGGGTTCTGATGTAGGCTTCCCAAGAGCATGAAGCAGGCTCCTTGTCCCGACAAAAAAAAAACCCTTTTATTAAGTTCCTGTGAATTCTTCTCATTCATATCCAGCAAAGTCTTTCAAGGAAGAAAGGGAGAATTTACAGTCACAGACCTTATTTGGCTTGGAGAGCTGCCAGGCCAATATCTTCCAAATTTGACAAGGAATCTCAGAGAGTCACGAACCAATTAAGTGAACTAATTGTCTCCTGCAAATTCCACTCCCCTTTCGCTCCTCTTTTATTCCCTCTGGGAGGGGCCATTCATCGTCCACATGTGGCCTTACTCCCAAGTCGACCCTTGTTCTTTAGCTGTTCCCGTCTGACAACTCTGCACGTGCGTACACTGGGAACAAGCTCCAACTGTTTATCTGCCTCACTGATGTCTGACTCCAAAGGCAGCTGATAACTGGTGTATGACCCTGGTCCCTTTCTCTGCCTCTGATGCAAAGCCCTCATCAGAGTCTTCCCCAGACTCCAGGACTGGCCCATGTTCCTCCCTAACCTCCTCACAGTCTGAATCTGGCAGGCCACAACACAATGAAAAGCCTTCATCCTTCAATAGATTGATTCATACTGATTGCTGTATTCACTATCAAGAAAAACAATCAGGAAGGCAGATTAGATCAAGACTGCTAAGAGATGAATTATCTGATCTCTTCCTCTGAAGTAGAAGCCCATAACATTAGTTTAGAGTCCCATTGCTGATCTATTACTTTAGTGCCAGCAATGGAATCAGAAAAAACCTTGATCATCTTGCCTTCAGCAAGAAAAGAAGATAGTACTAAGAATTAATAAAGTTCTTTAACTTAATAGCCTTCAATTGTCTTCAGATTAAAACTTCTGGAATTCCCAGCAACAATGCCTATTTCTGTATGTTTACTTTAAATAAACATTTAAACAAATCTAGGCACCATTACAGGAAAATGTTTAACCAGGTCCACTCAAGCAGCTTATAAAACTAAGATCAATAACCATGATATTGGTTATTGATGTTATCCATCCAGTTAAGCACTGTTTGAAAACAGTGAGATACTGTTTTGAGCATAAAGTTCCTGTTGATTGCACAGACATGTTGGATTATTGAAGCAGTCAATTGGTTGCATTACCTATGACTTCACCCTACCCTTTGATTCAACTTCAGAATGTTGTTTCTCATATTGTTCTGTTTTTCTTTTCTTGTTTTGTTCTTCTTTTTATTGCCAACCATTACATTGGTTGGTGTTCAAGAAAAATAATAGTACAGATTGCTGACAGATCATGCCTGGGATATGGGCACACCCAGTTATCTGAAAGACTGCCGTGTTTCGGTTCAAACTTGAATAACTATGTCATGGTTAAGAACCTTTTGTCATATGGCTCCAATTCTTTGCAACAGGTTCTACCAGGGATACATTTGTAATCAGATTTTTTTTTAAGATTAAAAAAATAATGTTTCCCATTAACGAGTTTCTAAGACGTTTCTTTGAAATAAATTCTGACCTGCCACTTTGGATGTATAAAGGTTAATATTATTATGTCTCATGGATCTTTTAGTTTAGAGGTATTCATTGTAATGTTTTACTGTATCTACAGTTATTTTAGTGTGTTTGCATTGCACTTATAACTAAGTGCAAAATAAGTGCACAATAAATAAAACTAGTGCTAATAAATCACTGCCATTTTCCTGACATATTTGTTTGTTTGTCTGCTGTATTTATAAGCCAATCAACTAATACTTTGGGCAGTAAACATGACCACTGTTACACATAGATATAATTATATTTATTTGTTTGTTTGTTTGTTTCGATTTATAAACCACCCTTCTCCAACCGGACTCAGGGCGGTGAACAGCCAGGGTAAAACATGATATACAAAATATACAAAAATTAAAACAATTTTAAAAAATATTAAATGATTTCGGCTGACAAATTAAAACAGTCCAATTTAAAATCAATTCCAATTAAAAACAGAGGATGGGATCAAGCCAGCCCAGCTTGGTGAAATAAGTAGGTTTTAAGGGCCCGACGAAAAATCCGGAGATCTGGTATCCTGCGTATCTCCGGAGGTAGGTCATTCCAGAGGGCGGGTGCCACCACAGAGAAGGCTCTTCCCCTGGGGGTCGCCAGCCAACATTGTCTGGCCGATGGCACCCTAAGGAGGCCCTCTCTGTGTGAGCGTACTGGCCAGTGGGAGGCTATTGGCAGCAGAAGGAGGTCTCTAAGCCATGGAGCACTTTAAAGGTGGTCACCAACACTTTGAAGCACACCCGGAAGATCACGGGAGCCAGTGCAGCTCGCGCAGAAGAGGTGTCACATGGGAGCACCCCTTCGCTCCCATAATCCCCCGCGCGGCTGCATTCTGGACCAGTTGGAGCCTCCGGGTGCACCCAAGGGGAGCCCCTTGTAGAGAGCATTGCAGTAGTCCAGGCGGGAAGTGACGAGAGCATGAGTGACCATGCATAGGGAGTCCCGATCCAGAAAGGGACGCAACTGGCATAACAGGCGAACCTGATAAAAAGCCCCCCTGGCCACGGCTGTCATATGCTCTTCTAAAGACAGCCGTGCATCCAGGAGGACACCCAAGTTGCGAGCCCTCTCTGTGGAGGCCAATGTCTTGCCCCCAATAGTCAGCGGTAGCACCAGCTGACTATATCAGGATGCCGGAAGCCACAGCCACTTGGTCTTGGAGGGGTTGTTTCTCCCTATCCAGGCCCGCACGGCCTCCAGGCACCAGGACATCATTTCAAGGGCATTGTTGGGTTGGCCTGGGGTGGAAATGTACAGCTGGGTGTCATCAGTGTACTGATGGAACTCCACCCCAAAGCCATGGATGATCTCACCCAGCGGCTTTACCTAAATGTTGAACAGAAGGGGCAAGAGGACCGACACCTGTGGCACCCCACAAACAAGGACCTCGGAGTCGACCGCTGCCCCCCTGCCAACACAGATTGCAACCAGTCAGAGAGATAGGAGGAGATCACCGCAAAACGGTGCCCCCACTCCCAACCCCTCCAACTGGCGCAACATGATACCATGGTCGATGGTATCAAAAGCCACTGAGAGATTTAACAGGACCAGGATAGAGGAACAACCCTTATCCCGCGCCCTCCAGAGATCATCCACCAACGCAACCAATGCTGTTTCCGTGCTGTGCCCAGGCCGAAGCTGGACTGGAGTGGATCTAGATAGATAGCTTCATCCAGGTACTGGGGATGTATATGAAGTCCAAACATACACAAATTAAACTTACTAGGACAAATCTTATTTATTTTTATTTTTTTTAATTAACACAACATACAAAACACAAACACATGATATGTGTTTCTTTTTTACATATCAGTTTTGTTCCTCTTACTTTCTACTATATACATTCCCCATTTTTCCCATTTTTTGTTATAATTGACTATAATGTGGATTGGAAACCAGAAACATTTTTACTGGGGATATTGAACAGAATTTACAAACTTCTTTATCTAAAGAAATTAGATATTTGATTCTGCATATAATTACAGTGGCAAGGATCATCTACACACAGTCCTGGAAAAGTGAAAAGATCCCAACAGAGGAAGAAATAATTAAGAAAATCCTAGACTGTGCAGAGATGGATAAATTAATGAAAGAAATGAAAGAAAAGGAAGACACAGAATATTATCAAGTATGGACTAAATGGTATGATTGGCTCAAGATTAGGGAAAGTAAATGTGAATAAACAATGGAGAGAAGAAGGGGACAAATGTGCAAAATATTGTAAATGAAGAAAATTAAAAATAAAGGGATGATAAAGATAATGATAATACTAGGACAAATTTTAATATGGCTTGATTTGCTGAGCATCTGTTTCTCTTCTTGTGGTAGTGGGGTTTGCTATTGCAACAATTGCAATTATATCATTTTCTTATTTAAATTATGCTTGTTCTCTTGCAATTATTTGCAATTTACAAAATGAAGTTATGCTACAAAATAATGAATATGTTTCAATTGCTCTTTAAATGCGATACAAGAATCAGTATACTCTGGACAATTCCTTGGGTCAGTCATTATTCATTTACTATAAATATTTTCTCTTAGATTTCATTAAGACAATGGCTCCTTTGTCTGACTCTAGATGATTCCACAGGAAAGTTCTGCAACAGTGTTATGGAAGGCAAACTCCTTGAGGCTTCTATCCTCCCACACTTCATGAACTCTACCTAATCCTTTCTTACATGAACTAAAGAGCCATAGGCAGAAATTGCTGGGACAGTAAGCTCCAAATCATCTTATATTTTGTTTGCACATATAAATTTGGATCCACTACATACAACCCATCCCCCGAAAACAAGGGCAGGAACAGAAAAATTCAATATTCAAATTAAAACTATGCTAACAATTGCAGGGCCAGCACAACATGCAACATGTTCATAACGGTGTAATATAATATAATGTTATATACCAGTGATGGATAACCTTTTTGCAGTTGCGTGACACAAGCGGGGGAAGTATGGAGAGTTACGCGCACATGTGCCCACACCCATAATTCAATGCACCCCACCCCCCTGTGCATGCGCGCGCGACCCCTCACACTCTAGCCCCTAACCCTAACACCCGCTTTTGGCACATGATGGCACAGAGGGCTGGTAGGCCCGTTTTCTGTCTCTCCAGGCTCTTTCTTGGGGCCTGGGGAGGGCGAAAACGGCCTTCTGCACCCCTCTGGAGGCCCTCCGGAGGCCAAAAATGATCTATTTGTTGACTTCTGGTGGGCCCAGAAGGCCTGAAAATCAGGTGGACAGCACGTGTGCTGGAGCTGAGCTAGAGCAACACTCGCGTGCCCACAGATATGGCTCCGTGTGCCACAGGTGGCATGCTTGCCATAGGTTCGCCGTCACGGTTATATTCAGTACATATGTGTATATGGGAATGTGTGCTAGTTATTACTTATTTGGGTTTAGGGATTTCGTTTTCTTTTATTTTGAGTTATTGAGTTGTATTCTGTGTTTTTTTTGGGGGGGGGGGCTGCACCAAGGGAGGCTCATTCAATCTCATTGTACGCATGTTGTGCATTGACAATAAAAGTTTGATTTGATTTGAAAATTGCTCCTCCCTCCACTAACAGTCCTCAGTCAATGTGATGAAAGAGAGATGCTTTCAGAAGCATTCCTAACTGGGGGGGGGGATAAATCAGGGGGGTGTCAAACTCGATTTTCATTGACGGCTGCATCGGGGTTGTATTTGACCCTAAGGCGGCCAGGGTGGGCATGGCCAACTCGATGTCACTCGTGTCGGGGGCACCTTTGATAGCACTCTGTCAGCAAAAATGGGCTCCTGAGCTCTGTTTTCGGTTGGGACAGCACCTTGCAACCCATCCTCCAGTGAAAATGGAGCTTGTGAGAGCCATGGGCAGCCCTCCCGAGCTCTGTTTTTGCTGACAGAGGCACTACAGGCTGCTACTTTGCTGTTTCCAGGACAGTCCCAGGGGCCAGATCTAAGTACCCCTGGGCCAGATCCAGCCCCCAGGACTTGAGTTTGACACCCCTGGAATAAATCCAGTGAAATTTTCGTGGGTGGCATTTTTGCACTTGTTTTACTACAAAGAGCCAAAGTTCGAACATTCTGCCTTTTATATTCTGCCTTCTTCCTTTCATTTCGATCAGTCTGTTTTGGAAATTCTACCTTAGACTGAACAATATATCCCCAAGTATCTGCCACTCAGAAACCCCAATAAGAGAAATACAAAAGAAATCCTCAAATATCCTGAAAATCAATCAACCAGCAGAATCCTCTTTCATCTGGAAATAACGTTTTTGGGGTAAATGCTGGGCATATTTCAGTACCATGTTGATTCAAATAGTTTCCCGAATTGGCTGAGTGAATGCACAGTCTTTCCTGAAACAGTCAAACAAGTCTTGTTCCAGCCTTCTGAAAACAGCCTCTGAAAGGAGAAGCACAGAGGTGCACCCCTGCCCAGATTCCTCTGACAATGTATAACTGCAATCTATTGACCAAGGTTATACACTTCTGCAGTATCCAGAATCCTGTTTGTAATACAAATTTCCTGCAGATTTTCCTACCGATACACTGAGACTATAATGTAAAGGACAGCTCCCACCTGTTCTGACCTAGGCTTCCTGAGTCTGTTCATTCACAGATGTGTCCCAAATACTTGTAAAGAGTTCTTCAGGGTAAGGCTGATAATCACCCACCTTTATCTCCCTTGACATGCTGCTAAAGACCTAATTGGCAAAGCCACACAGAGTCCAGAATCAAACAGAGCTTCAGACTTTAAACTGCACAGAATTAACAATGTTGCTTCCTGCAAAGGCCCATGTGCCTTTGCTCCTCTTTTAAGTCTTATGGGAGGGGCCAATCATCTCCAAGCCCTACTCCCAAGTCATCCCTTTTGTTTTAATTGTGTTGCCTTCTGGCAGCTCTGCGCATGCGTACACTGGGAACAGGCTCCCCCTGTTCTTCTGCCTCGTTGAGGTACAACTCTGGAGGCTCTGGAGGCAGCACATACCTCCCAAATGGCCCTTTCTCTGCCTCTGATGCAGAGCCCTGGTCCACGCCTTCCCCAGACTCCAGGATTGGCCCATGTTCCTCCCCAGCCTGCTCACTGTCTGACTCTGCTGCCAACTCTGCAGGCTGCTGGTGGACCACAACACCATCCTTCTTTCATGTTATTTTTCAGAACACCTGGAAAAGATTCAAGACAAGAATGGATTCCAAACATACTTTTACAAGAATAGCCTCTAGAGATGTTCATCCTTGGCAACTTGAAGACTTGTGGACTTTAGCTCCCAGAATTCCCCAACCAGCTATCTCTGCACTAGAAGTTCATATCATGGGACATGAGTTTGGAAACAGAAGGCATGATTTGAAATCCCATCAAGGGAATGAGAAAAGAATGCCCACATATGCCTTTTGCATATCAAAAACAGTCATAACAGGAGAAGAAGCTGTCTGGCCTTAAGTCCTTATTGCAAACTCCAAGGAACAACCTCCTGTCCATGGCAGGAAAGGAAAGGGCAATATCTCATGGCATACTTGACTTTTTCCAGCTGACAACCTGAACACAATTCCACTCTAGCTAGTTGGCAACACCTGTCTTTCCCCAGGCTGGTAGAGTAGCTCATATTACACATTCAGCAGGACACAAGTTGGATTGTTAAATAATGGCATACTGCCCAGAAGAGTTTTCATACTGAGAGACTGGCAGAATTGAAGAGTACGATGAATTCATTTCTACTAAGATGTTTCAGAACCTAGACGAATACCAAACATAACATCTGCCTGTAAGTTATTAAAGGAGATGGGTATTTCTCAGGGTTGGGCAGTTGCTTTAAAGAATTGGGAAAAGATGCCACTTCCACATTCCATAATCTCGTGCTTTCTAAAGCATCATTCAAGAATAAAATCTAAAGTAATGGGCAGGTTTAACGACCGCTGCCTGTGCTAATCAGGATGATCATTTAGTTCTCACTGCTGTTTAGCCCCATTTAGCACTGTCTTTATTATCCATCTCACTTATACCATTCTATGTGTACTTTCTAGGCCACGTCTATATGAGAGTTTAGAATGGAATGGAATGGAATGGAATGGAATGGAATGGAATGGAATGGAATAGAATAGAATAGAATAGAATAGAATAGAATAGAATAGAATAGAATAGAATAGAATAGAATAGAATAGAATAGAATAGAATAGAATTCTTTATTGGCCAAGTGTGATTGGACACACAAGGAATTTGTCTTTGAAGCCTATGCTGTCAGTGTACATAAGGAGAATAAAATACATTCATCAAGAATAAAAAGATAGAACACTTAGTGATAGTCAAGGTTACTAATAAGCTATCAAATCATACTAGGAAACAAATATAAAACAATATAAATTGAAAGATACAAAAAACATGGTTATAGTAATAAGTGGAAAGAGATAGATACTAGTAAGGAGGAGGAGAATAATGCTAATACAGTCTTAGTAAATTATTTGACAGTGTTGTGGGAATTAGTTGTTAAGCAGAGTGATGGCATTAGGAAAAAACTGTCCTTGTGTCTAGTTGTTCTGGTGTGCAGTGCTCTATTTAATAATTTTCCATCCTCATACCAAGTTCTGATCATCACCACCAGCAAATTCTTCTTAGAGGACTATCTGCACACAAACAATACAGTCTACCGTTGAACTAAACCCCTCCCTTTAAAATTATATCCAATTATTTTATAGAACTAAAAATAATGAGCTCAGGAATGTAATTAATATCCTAGGTTATTTAAGGCACTGGATCAGCTCTGTGTCTTGAAGCCAGAACAGATTATTTGAATTTCCAACAACAGCCTTCAGATTGATTCTTCATTTCTCTTAATCATTCCTTCATCCCTGAAAACAGGTTCCTATTTTTTTTAAACCAAAAGTTAGAAGTAATTATTTTAGCTGCACACATTAATCAATAACATCGTTGTAGCACAGTAAGAATTGGGAACTTATGACTGTTGTATTCTCAGGGACTACGGTTTCAATTGCCAAGATTTTAGTCCATTAATGTAGTTACTGTTTACCTTGACTGCTTTATAATATGGTGCCTGTGGGAACTCTGGGCAATTATCTCAGCCATTAGAAACAGGGGGAAAGTAAAGGAAAGACACTTGTTTATTATAGTTGCCTAGCAGAGATATGACCCAAAATCAAAATACAGAAATTCAGCCCATTAATGCTTGTTAAAGATGAAAGTGTGTCACTGTCAAATGTTCATTATTAGCCTTTATGAGCCAATTTAGTGTATACTGAAGACTAATTTCAATATGACATTTGGCATACACATATACTCAAAATCCCCTCTCCTTGGCATTCCACTAGCCCAACAGCTCTTTTAAAGTAGCACATGTCACCTCTGTAGACTTCATTTGGACACAGGATCTGGGCTTTTGGAAGCCCCTGTCTTATCATACTGACATTGCATATGTCACAGGGAATAATTTTGATTTCTTTACAGGATGAGAAGAAATATCTATTTTTCCTCAAGGGGATGGAAAGTACTTGAGATTTTTAAATGTCACAGTGCAGAAAAAGGGGAGGAAATATTAATTTTTCCATCCTGCTCTTTCTCAGTTGTCTCATCTTAAACATCTGCACAACAAAGGAGTAAAATATGGCTCTCTTCATGCTTTGAATGATATAATGCAGGTACCATTTAGGCTACTGAATCCAATCCATATTCAGGGAAAAATCCAAAATAATGTATCACCAGCAGCTCATCTTTGATAAACAATTGCATCTATTTAAACAACTTTGTCAGATGTGTGAGAAATTAATTTGATCTGGAACTTTATTTTTATATAGAGGATCTTGCCAACATATACAAATGGCTTCATAAATTAACAATAAGACCTTGAGGTTTTAAAATCTCAGACACGGAAAAAGTGACTTTATTAATATTCATCCATGATAAAGGCTGAAGACAGGTCTGCTACAAGAGGCTCCACATAATTCTGTTACGTAGGTCTAACAAAAATCAAGGTTCCCACTACAGATAAGAGTTTATTCTATCCCAATTGTGGTGTTAGGAAATTTTGCAGACCAGATCTGGTAGCCTTAAATTAACTAAGAGGTTTTTTTTTTAAAAAAAAATTAGTCTTCTATCTCAAGTGGCTGGAAAATGATAAATTGTATATATAACAACCATGTATTAAAACAACACAATGTATTTAGATTTATAACAAAGCTAACGGAAAGGAAAAGAATGATAAACCAGTAGCATACTGATGGATTTATCAAAATGAAATAAAAAGTTCCAGTGGAAAAATAGGTACCTCAAGGACATCAGAAAGAGGAGGAGGAGAAACAACTACTTATGTTAGGCTTCAAGCCACTGATGTTTTACATGTCAGGCAAATGTTCTAGCTACCATGTTTAAAATTCCTGTTTCTCTACAGTCGTTGCAATGGAGATGAGAGATGCAGCAACGACTGTATTTATTCAAATGGGCATTCCTGAAAAGGGATTCCCTAAAAAAAAGGTAAAGTGAAAAAGGCAAACTGGATAGCTATGCATGAGCTAGCATACTAGTTATAGAATCATAGAATTGTGGCATTGGAAGGGACCACAAAACTCCTGTTGTGTAACTTTCTGTTAGACACAAAAAAACCTCAAGAGGTTTCTTCTTAAAAAGATCTAGAAGCAGAGGACCCAAAATTTCTGTAGGTACAGAACGAGCCTGGATAGCTCAGCAGACTAATGCATTGTAATTAACTCCAGCTCTCTGCAATTACTGTAAGTTCGAATCTCCCCAGGCTCAAGGTTGACTCAGCCTTCCATTCTTTCTAAGGTAGGTAAATTGAGGACCCAGTTTGTGGGAGCAATAAGCTGACTTTGTATAAAATATACAAAAGTATGAAGGCTATTGCTTAACGCATTGTAAGCCGCCCTGAGTCTCCAGAGAAGGGCGGCATATAAATCAAATTAAAAAAAAAAGTAACAGTAACAAAGTTGGAAGGGATCTTAGATGTCATCTAGTCCAAACCCCTGCTCATGGAGGAGACCTCTACTAGGGATTTGAACCGCCGAATTGCCAACCTTTCTGATCAACAAGTGTCTTAGCCACTGAGCCACCTAGTCAGCATACCATAGACATACAGATCTTACTATCAGGTAGGACATAACTGGAGGATTTTTGGCCCAATCAATCTCTCTCCTCCCATTTTATTTTCATGGACCATCAGGAGATTAAAAAAAGAAAATGACTCCAGGTAAACCAGGGATGTCAAGTTTGCATTGTCATGGCATTGTCACATGACCCCGACCTTCGTGCCTTCCGCCGTGCCCTGAAGACCCTGCTATTCCAACAAGCTGGTCTGATGGAATGATGAATTTTAATGGGTATTTTAGTCTTATTATTGAATTATTGAATTTGTTTTAAAACTGTTTTAACTTTTGTATCTATGTTTTTTTATTGTGGGCTGCGCACCACCCTGAGTCCTTTGGGAGAAGGACAGTATAAAAGTTTAATTAAACAAATAATAAAATAAAATAAATAGATGACTTATCTGAATTTTTTCCCTCTTTGCTAAAATGGGCATGGGCTTGGCCAGCACATGATGCATCCGGCCCATGGGCCACAAATTTGACAGCCCTGAGGTAAGCCATCTTGACTTCCTGGGGAAAAAGGTAGAATATGAATCTAACACATAGAAACAAATGCAATGATTATAGCGTTGTTCAAATCATAAATTTATGTGTAGGTCTCAACACACAAGGCCATTGAGCAACACTTTCCCCCTCCTAAGTTGCACTGGTGAGGTCAGTGAAGAGCTTATTTATATGAGTGCAGCGTGAATGTTTTCACAGGACCTGGAACCTCAAGAGTGCAACTACAAACAGTCGTGCTTTAGCTTTGCTTTACTAAATGTTTCTTGACATTGCAGCTCAACTTTACCAAACACGAGAGTTGCTCATTGTTGCTTGGATTTTGTGAACCATTATAGCCTACTTGGGCTATTGCAAATGGCTGATCTGTCTGCACACTGCCAAGTTAAAAAATTGTGAGCCTCCACTGAGACTGCATCACAGTAAAACAGTCATTGACTCCTCTCCTTTGTCAGCACGAGATGGATATGTTCATTTTAAGCAAAAAGAAGTGCTAATGGCACTGCTCATCAACACTCTCCTCAATCAGTCACAGTGCAGCCCGGTTACAAGAGAATGCAGAAATTGGAGATAGAAAAAGCTAGGCAATCTTTTTCCAGTGGGCAATGCCAGGCAAATAAACATGTTGCTCACAGAGTAGATGATTGCTGGCACTAAATGTATAAAAACACTTGACAGAGAAGCAAGGCCGGCTCACAGCAATCTGTCTCAAGTCTGCTAAATCTAATAGAAATTGGAAACTGAGGAATGCAAAGTGCCGCAGCAAAGGGCAAAGAAGATCATTGCAGCCTGCCCTTAATGGCATCTTGAAAAACAGCTGGTCTCAAACGCACAAATATTGATTCAGTTTATGGAAATCTGGTATTACACACTTGCTGTCTCTAGGCAAACAGCTTATCTAAACAGATCTGACATGGTTGTACCATCTGGTTTTATTTCTGGAGTGCTTTGCCCACATTTCTTTGTCTCCCCCGCCCTTCTGCTTCTCCAGTGGGTAGCCTGAGTGATTAATGGGTATGATTTAAAAGCTGACTTCCTATTACAACCAATCTCCTTTCTTCCTTCAAGGTGGCTGATCGCTTTGCAATATAATATAATATTACACACACACACACACACACACAAATTTCAGAATCTAAAAGGAAGAGAAACACTGTTGTTAATGGTTAACGGTACACAATGAATCTCAAATGCATAGCCGGTGCATTCATGTGTGAGTAGAGGGAGATGTTGACAAGATCTTCATCCTCTATTTTAGGTAGGTTCGAACGGATACTGTGTGCTTTTTGCCATGCCACATTTACCGCACATTTAAAAGAGCAAATAAAGGGAGATCAGAAGTTTTAAAGAGATAAACACAGAACCAGGGTACATTTTGCAAGCGCTAAGAGTAACAGGAAAGATGAAAGATCTAAGTTCTAGGTTGCTTCTCTCCTTGATTAGTTTCCACCCATTGCTTCTTTTCCTACCTTCAGGTGGTTTGGAGAATAGCTTGACTCCCTCTTCTTTGTGGCAGCCCCTGAGATATTGGAACACTGCTATCATGTCACCCCTAGTCCTTCTTTTCATTAAACATTACTACTGTGAGCCATCTAATGGTAGGAATCATTTAAAGGCAAGGAGAGGATTTGTGGAATCGCAACTATCTGGAAAAAAACACTCCATGAAGGGTTACATTCTTTTTCTTCTTCTTCCCCAAGATAAGGATTTTTATGAAGTGGGAAGGACTCAAAAGGTCCTTCCCACTTCATAAAAGCAAAACACCAAGGCACACTGAGTTGCGGGGAAAGGATAACTCAAAAGGGGCTCTCAGATAATGCAAATTTGAAGAGGATGCCTTTTTAAAAAATATCATATACTTGTTCAAAGCAATTCATTTTTTAGTATCGGCACTAAATTCTTTTTTAGGTGTGTTCCAAAAAGCATGTCTGCTTTCTGGCCTTGGAATCTGAACTGAAAATATGCAGATGAAATGGAACTTTGAAGTCAGAGTTGGAGTTAGCATGAACATATTTCATGCCAAGAGATATTAATTATGTCCTCCTAATTTAATGCTTACTATGTGTTGAATCATACAACCTTCATGAGTGTTGTAGAGCAATATTATCTGGGAAACAGCAGATTGTAGAATGCTTTTTGACAGTCAAACTCTGAAAATGGTACCCATATATGTAGTATTAGGGCAACGGGAGATTTTCAAATTCATATGTATGCTCAGCCTCTCAAGATCCTATCACCACTTGCTACTGCTTCCATTTTAGAAACGAATCTGGTGCTTCTAGTACAAAAGGTGGAATTGGCAAAATTGCTACAGTGAACAGTTCAGAAAGGGATGACACAGAAGCATTTCGGTGGAGAAATTCATTGAAAAAGTATGAATTTGTTAATGGAGCAGGAGAAAAAATGCTCTTACATTCATTTATTACACATTTAATTTATAGTCTTGATTATTTCTCTCAATCCACATTCAGAATGCATTGTGCCAGTCTATGCATCTCAGACCACCATGTGGATATCCATCATTCTGTGGATATCGTATTTTCTAAAATTTTTAGCATACTGTTTCATTTTCCAAGATTTTAAATGCATATACAGTAGTTTAAGCATAAGCAGGCATTACCTCAATGTTAGATGAGATTCTGAATCTAAAACCTACTGTCACTACAGATTGTCGTTAAGAAACTGCTATGGTCTATATTTAGATCAACTTATCCTAAGTCTAAATTCATAGGAAAATCAGATGAGCAGGATCATGCCCTCAAATCCATGTAACCTCCTAGTAAGATATAGGATACAACAATATATCTCCACCACCCACCCCTATCTTCAGTACAATTTGTTTATTTATTGTAATTTTACTTTCCTCCCCAAATATCTGGATACTTTCCTTTGTTTTAATTCCACAGCAACGATCTTGAGTCTTCCTAAAACGAGATGGACAGCAAACAAAACAAAACAAACAAGCAAGGATACAAACAAATCTTGACAGACTTGATACAAACAAATCTTGACAGACTTGAATATTGAGTGCTATCTAACAAAATGAAATTCAACAGTGAAAAAAGTAAGGTTCTACATTTAGGGAAGATAAACAAAATGCACAGGTACCGTATATGTGGTACCTTGCTCAATAGAAGTAACTGTGAGAGGGATCTTGGAGTCCTAGTGGAAAACCATTTAAATATGTGTACAGCAGTGTACAGCAGCTGCCAAAAATCAAGATCACGTGAAGTATTAATACCACTTTATAATGCCTTGGTAAGGCCACACTTGGAATATTGCATTCAGTTTTGGTCACCACGATATAAAAAAGATGTTGAGACTCTAGAAAAAGTGCAGAGAAGAGCAACAAAGATGATTTGGGGACTGGAGGCTAAAACATATGAAGAACGGTTGCAGGAACTGGGTATGTCTAGTTTAATGAAAAGAAGGACTGGGGTGATATGATAGCAGTGTTCCAGTATCTCAGGGGTTGCCACAAAGAAGAGGGAGTCAAACTATTCTCCAAAGCACCTGACGATAGAACAAGAAGCAATGGGTGGAAACTAATCAAGGAGAGAAGCAACTTAGAACTAAGGAGAAATTTCCTGACAATTAGAACAATTAATAAGTGGAACAACTTGTCTGCAGAAGTTGTGAATGCCCCAACTCTGGAAATTTTTAAGAAGACAAATTGAATAACCATTTTTCTGAAGTGGTGCAGGATTTCCTGCCTGGGCAGGGGGTTGGACTAGAAAACCTCCAAGGTCCCTTCCAACTCTGTTATTCTATTCTATTCTATTCTATTCTATTCTATTCTATTCTATTCTATTCTATTCTAAATCTTGTAAGGAAAGATTTGTTTGTTGGCTGAAAAGAGTCATTGCCCAGAGTCGCCCTCTGAGTAAGATGGATATTCGCTGAACTGAAAAAGTAAAATAAATAAAAAATACCCAATAAGCTTCCTCGACTGAAGTGGGACTTGAACCTGGTTGTGTCCAGTCCTAATCCAGAACTAACCCCTAGACCAAAGAGGCTGCATTTCCTAAACCTCTTCCTAATTATAATTTTGAATGTGAAAGAAGGTTCAAAGAGAATTTGGTTAAAGATGCTGTACTAGAAACCAGGAAAGCTTGAAAAGAGAATCAGCTGGGTAACTTTGGGTCAATCACTTTGTTTTTGCCAGCAACTAGGTTGCTGTTTGATGACAATTATGAGAGAGAGCATTATGCACACTCTGAAGTTGTACAAAATAAAGGCAGGATTCACATCTACTAATAAATAAATAATACAATTGCAATAAATGGGGTTTAATGATGCCAACGGTAATAAATTTAACTTAATGTTGATTAAATGTAAAAAATCAAATATGATAACATTGTCTTGATCTTGCCCAAAATTTGAAGCTCCCAGCATTTCAAAGGGCACATAAGCCTGAAAAATGCTTCAAATTTCTGCTCTGGCCAACAGGAAAGTTAGACAGACTATGGCTTTATTCCATCCTCAAGAAACTCTATTCTTCTAATGCCACACCACTGATATCCTAGTTTTCCTGCAAATTAAAAGACTGCCTTTTATTTCCAGAGACCAGAGGCGTGTGCTGGGTATATTTTCTATTGTGATTCACAATGTTCCTTTGGACAACAATCTGTTGAAAAGAATGAACAGTGGGTGCACAAGTTCAGCAGTGAGTTCCCAAATATACAAGCAGTTAATACACCAGAGTTTTCCACAGGGGGAAATGCATAAAAAAGGGACGGGGGGAAGTTTAATCGCACCATTGCCACCCCATTTTCTTCATTACCCCCTGCAGACACCTCTGTAGCACATCCATTAATAGGTAGCCCAACGTTTTTGCTCACACAGTTTCTGCATGAACAGTTTGCTTCCTCCTTTTCTTCTCTGACTTTCTGGTGACATTGCTTTGCATAGTCTCCCACACATATTGATTATTTTTAAAACTGGACCCTGTTTTCATTTTTCCATGACATGCTTCAGTGTCTGCCTCTTGAATAGCATTCTTTTTTTTTCCTGAGTCAAGTCAAAAATCATCCCTTGTATATTTGTGTTTAGCTCTTTACAAGGAGGAAAGGTATATTACATGATATCCATACTTACATATAGACACAGACACATACAGAGCATCTTTATGAATGCACACAATACTCTTTAAGGAGAAAGTCCTTGCTTAACTGCCTACTTTGGGCTCATTTTAGGATTTCATCATGAAGATAAAGAATGCATGTTAATATGGTGTTAAGTATGACTTATTTTTCTCAGAAAGAATGCTGAAAGTCCAGAATGGATTTCTGCATGGAATGTATTGTCCATTACCACAAATTTCTAGACATTGGATTAGAATAGAATTGAAGATGCTTTGGGAGAATCACTTGCTATTCTTTCATATTCTGTATTATTATTATTATTATTATTATTATTATTATTATTATTATTATTTTAAAAATTTATACCACCCTTGTCCCAAGGGACTCAGGGCGGTGCACAGCCACAATAAAACAACATATATCACAAAATTTAAAGAACAGTTTAAAACATATTAAATAATTTGGCCCTATATAAACAACTCAAAAACTAAAACATCCATTAAAATTTGTTATTTAGCCAGCCCAGCCTGTTGAAACAGTAAGGTCTTAAGGGCACGGCAAAAGGTACGTAGGTCAGGAATCATATGTATCTCCGGGGGCAATTCATTCCAGACGGTGGGTGCCCCTACAGAGAAGGCTCTCCCCCTCGGGGTCACTAGTCAACATTGTTTGACTGACAGCACCTGAGGAGTGGGAGTGTATTGGCAGTGGGAGGCCATCGGTGGCAGAAGGCAATCTCGTAAGTTTTCAGATCCTAAGCCATCGAGTGCTTTAAAGATGGTAACCAACACCTTGAATTGCACCTGGAAGACCACAGGAAGCCAGGGCAGCTCGCGCAGGAGAGGTGTTACATGGGTGCACCATGTCGCTCCCATAATATCCGCGCGGCCGCATTATGGACCAGTTGGAGTCTCTGAGTGCTCTTCAAGGGGAGCCCCATGTAGAGAGCATTACAGTAGTCCAGTAGTACTACATGGCTATAGCATGTAGTAACATGCTATAGCCAATAAAATGCTTTTAAAATCACAGATACATAACCTCTGTTTTAAATGTTGTACTTGCTAGTATGAATTCATATTGTGTGAATTACTGTGCCCAAGGCATTCCTATCAGGAAAGTCATAAATGGTAAGTAAGTTCTAGCAAAAATAAATGGACTATTGGGTTTATTAAAATTATGAGAGCATTTTGCTTAGAATTTATTTATGAGAACTCTTCACTTATTCTAAAGTAGGCAATCTGTGGTCTACACAGATTGCAAACCACTTTATGGTCCATAGTCCCTAAAGATTGCTGTGCCAATATTTGGAAGCAAACTTCTGAATTTAAGAAGTTTGACAAAAGACACACAGGCATTTGCAAACGTTCTGAAAAATTCCTGTCTTGTCTACTCATGTGATATCAAAATGGATTTTATTCAACACCATAAGAGAATAGGAAGCCCCTCAAGCTGCTCAGAGTCTGCTAGAATGGGCAGCCATAGCAAATTTAAATTAATATCAATTAGCAAGTTGGCTTTATTGTTATTAATAACAACAAAGAGTTCCAAGATTCTTGTTGAGGTATATAATTAAAAAGGGATTGAGCAACACTATTTCTTAATCCTTAGATTTCTATATTAATATAGTGTAGTCCTATAATTACACCACTGTATAAATAATTGTAATAGTCCTGTACTCAGAATATCACTCTGTCAGTCTAGTTTTATCTTTTCAAGCAAGGGTAGTATTCACTTACTTTCTCTACCACTTCTCAAATGTGAGCGTGCACTCATGCGCTTCCATGCAGGCACTTTGCTTTCACGCGCACCTTCCGCGCATGCACTCAGCCTCAAAAACATGCCTAAATAGAGCCGGGGTGGGTCCCATAATATTTGCATAGAGCCGGGGCGGGTCCCATAATATTTGCTACTGGTTCGCCTGAACTGATCCGAACCGGCTGAATACCTCTGTTTTCAAGTCCTCATATATTTTATGGTATACCTCCCTTTCTGTATCAAAATGAAAGGAGAACAGAAAGGAACTTATACAATAAACCCACACTGACCTCATGCAGAATGTGTGACTCTCCTAGGACTTACACCTTCTCACTGATTTTCATCATAGAGAGCTTTCCCTGCTGACTCTGGTGTCAACAGCTGCCATTGTTCAAAATAACACCTTTAAGAAGAACAGCAGAGTGCCAGTTCAGGCTGCTAACCTGAGAAAAATCAATCACAATATTGAATATTCTGGGCTGCCCATGCCTTGCTATAGAGTGACAGAAAAGCTGTTAGAGAGGATATGCTGACATTTCCTGAGGAAGTGCACAAGGGAGCCATGCCTGGGAGGTAGGCAAAAAGTTAGATAGTGAAATATCTTGGAACAAGCTAGATCATGCTTACAGAATAAGACCAACATCACTATTTGGAATGCTGATCTTTTCTAACTTATTTGCATTCTTTTGAATAGAGCAAAAACTATTATTTTTTCTGAATAGTGTCATCTTAAATACATGTAGATAATTCAGAGAGGTTATTGTTATAAGAACTTTATTTTATTTTGGTCCGGAGGTAAATACCCTCTGTTGCAGTTCCAAAAGCATGTTTCAGCATGACTGCAAAAAAAGATCCCGAATAAAGTTTGCGCGAGGACACAGCCCTGCTTCATTCAACTTTGAATATCAGAGGAATCTGAAGTTGAGCCATCAAAAACTACAGTGCCCTTCATTTCTTCATGAAAGGACCTGATGATGTTGAGGAGCTGAGGTGGACATCCAATCTTGGGGAGAATTTTATAAAGGCCATCCCTGCTAACCAAGTCAAAAGCCTTTGTAAGATCTATGAAAGCTACAAAAAGTGGCTGTCTTTGTTCCCTGCATTTCTCCTGCAACTGTCTAAGGGAAAATACCATGTCATTAGTGGACCCGTTGGCTCAAAATCCACACTGTGATTCTGGATAAACTCTCTCTGCAAGCATCTCGAGCCTCTTCAGTACGACATGGACAAGCCGCTTCCCTACAACACTAAGAAGAGAGATGCCACGGTAGTTGTTACAGTCACCCCGTCACCTTTGTTCTTTTGTTCTTGTACAGTGTGATGATATTTAGAATAAGTATATACAGAATTTGTCTGTGTATGTGTGTATGTATGTATGTATGTGCTGCATTGTGGGAGACAAAATTTTGCTTGCTGCCAGAATAAAAAGATGGAGAAAGAACCCAGAAAGTACTGAATGTGATTTCGCTCAATTGTGGTTCCAGAAAAATCTTGGCTACATAGGAAAAACCTGGCTTAAAGGAAAAACACACATTAAACCTATGAAAAGTAAGAAAATAGACACACACACACACACACACACACACATATATATATATATATACTATTCATATATTTACTTACAATATGGAAGCATTTTATAACACTGGATTAACACAAAGGTAACATTTTCAGAAACTGTCTGTATAGAAGGTTTGTGATGGAGGTTGCCCTGACCTCAAAACTGAAAAGCTCAATTAAATTAGATTTAATTAAGAAAAAAATAAACTCATCAAAGTGATTTCCGTGCAAGATGTGACTATTGTGGACCTTAACCAATTGAATTCAAAGGAGGAAATGTCGGTAGTGAGAATTCATTTTAAAAGGTATCAAATTTCTCTTATAACATTGAGGAACAATCAAACCCAAGTAATAGATTAATATATACTACAGGTAAAAGAATGTAATACTAAGAAGTCACTGACATGGCTAGTGTTGTGGCCCATAGGTGGCCAGCGGAGCTGGTGGCAGACTCAGACAGTGAGGAGGTTGGGGAGGAACATGGGCCAGTCCTGGAGTCTGGGGAAGGCTCTAATGAGTGCTCTGTGTCGGAGGCAGAGAGGGAGCCAGGGCCTCATCCCGCAGGCCTTGTGTTTGTCATCCCTGCATTAGAGGATGATATATATATATATATATATATATATATATATGTATGTATGTATGTATGTATGTCTGTCTGTCTGTCTGTCTGTCTGTCTGTCTGTCTGTCTGTCTGTCTGTCTGTCTGTCTGTCTTTGGTTACATACAAACACCCGCGAAAATCTCAGAAAACATATATATATATATATATATATATATATATATATATATATATATATATATATATATATGGTAATCAACCAATTATATAATATATTAATAAAAGAGCAAACTGAAAACAAATCAAAATTTAGTTCTAGATGATATAGGTATGAGAAGATTCTTAAAACTCAAACATGAATTTGCTGGTCTAGCTAACGTTCATTTGATATTCTTAAGATCACAGGAGTAAAAAGTAAAAAACTCATAACATGATTTTTACAAAGGAGTCCAACTGGGCTCCTTAAAGTTATCAACCAATATTTTTTCATGAATCGATGGGGGAAATGTTATTAAGAAATATACCCTTAAGTTTATCCATGAACAGTCTTACTGCAACAAAATCAATATGGCTTTTACAAATGCAAATCCTGTCTCTCTAACCTTTTAAATTTCTTTATAAATATTGGTACCATTCATATGGTTTGTGTCATCCATTAAGCATTATTTATTTGGACTTTCATTATTTTGACAAAGACTCTCATGTAAAATTAATATTGAGCTTAAAAAGGGAAAAAAACCCTCATGATATATATTTTGACGGGGTATGAAGTTATGGTGACTGACCTGGAAAGTAATTGTGCTGGATAGCCTGATGAAAACATCAATCCAATGTGTGGCTGCTGTGAAAAAAAGAAAAGAAAAGAAAATCCCATACTGAAGATTATTGCAAAAGGAATAAAAATAAAGCTGTAAATATCTTAATGATATTACAAATATTCATGGTGTGGCCACATATCTCAAGTGGAATATACCTTTCTACTGCTGCACTTCAACATACAGTAGATATTGTAGAATTGGAATGGAACAAAATGGAGAAGAGAGCAACAAAACAATCAAAACATGGATCCGTTGTCTTGTAAACAAAAGTTACATTTGAGGCATTTTAGCTTAGAAAAATGTTAAATTGGGGGTCATGTGATAGAGCTATATAAAAAAGCACATGGTTAGGAAAAGCAGATAAGGATTTCAAGATAAGGATTTCATTCATCTCGCTTTTATAAAAAGAGAAGCCAGGGTGATCTAATGGAGCTAAATGAGAACTTTAACACTGATAAATGGAAACATTTCTTCACATTTTATATGTCTAATCAATGGGGTTTGCTACCATAAGGTTCAGTGGTTGCCAACTTGAATGGTTTCAAAAAAGAATTAGAAAATATCACAATGCATTTGTTTCACAATGATTAATTCAATAGAATTAACTGAATAGAATACAAATAAGTTTGTATTAATATTAGATTATAGTTTAGCCTATAACACAAATGCACCTGAGGCTACTGTTCATGATAAGTAAATATTGCTACCAGTAAAGGTAAAGGTTCCCCTCGCACCAGGGGTGGGTTTTACTTACCTCCGCTACCATTGCACGCGCTAGTGCACGCGTGCAATGGGAGCACGCGTGCACATACTGACATGCACAGATTGTCCATGATGACGTCTGGCCAGGTGGGCAAAACCTCCCACCGCCATTACTATCGGTTCGCAAGAACGGGACAGAACCGGAAGCAACCCACCACTGCCTCGCACATATGTGCTAGTCGTTCCCAATTCTAGGAGGCGGTGCTCATCTCTGTTTCAAAGCCGAAGAGCCAGTGCTGTCCGAAGACATCTCTGTGGTCATGTGGCCGACATGACTAAATGCCAAAGGTGCATGGAACGCTGTTACCTTCCCACCAAAGGTGGCTCCTATTTTTCTATTTGCATTTTTTACATACTTTCAAACTGCTAGGTTGGCAGAAGCTGGGACAAGTAACGGGAGCTCACCCCATTATGCGGCACTAGGGATTTGAACTGCTAAACTGCCGACCTTTCGATCGACAATCTCAGCATCTTAGCCACTGAGCCACCGCGTCCAAGTATAGAAAGTATACTCTGAATGTAACTTTCTTGGGAACACAAAGAAAAATCTTACCCTATGGTTCTAGAACAACTTGTTATTTCATAGTCTGTTCCTCTGTCCTTGGTCTGTTTGTCTCTCTATGCAGAGAGAGGCTATCTTTGTTTCTTCTCTTCTTAAAGAGAAAAATAGTATTATGTTGGACCAGTTAAAGATAATTAAATGTATATTCACCTGAAGCTAAAAGACTGTTCCAACTCCAGTTATCCATAATTACTGGAGACAGCTCCAATGTTTATTCTTTTGAAATAATTTCTCAGGTTTTTATTTATTTATTTCTTCTAGAGATAGCTTGCTAAACCTTTTCTACCATTTTTATTCTTCAGGTCTAACTTCTCTTGCCAAAAGGAATTCAAACCGGAGCTGGTAATAGATCTGTCAGCAAATGGATCTTGTCTCAGGTTCACAGGGATATAAAATGCAAATAGCTTTGACACTGTTATGAAATACACAGGTACCATGCTGGGCAGAGAAATTCTGCTCCATTTCCATCAATCTTCATTTCGTTTGATGAAATAAATTTGCTTTTGAAAGTCCTTTCAAGAGAAATTGTGGAGATGTGCTGTGTGTGAATGTATCATTGGCGAAGTACTCTGGTATACACATTAGTTCCCTAGAAAATAGGGAGTGTAAACCTGCCTTTCTTGATATCATCCTTCCTCCAGCATTCTTCAGCCTCCCTGGCTTCCACCACTTCTGTTCAATTTGAAAGGGATAAGGGGAAAGGGGAGAGAAAAGGAAGAAGAAAGGACAGTGGCAGTATTACTATCACCTCTAATTTCTGCTCTTGAGAATTTCTGGAGAATAAGAGAGATTGTCCACTAATTTGCTGGATGGTTTCAGGGAGCCATTTGGATCTATTCATAACAAGCTAGCAATGTAGCCACCTCTGTGCAATTGGCAGCTGTTGGAATATAATATGAATTTCTGATAAAACATAGTAAAAGAGTTATTTATCACATATACTCTTAAGTGAGGAAAAATTTTAAATTTTGAAAGAAAGCTCTTCACCAGGAGGCAGCAGAACAAAAAACTACAATTGGATTTCTGTTATTCTTTGGCATCTGAGTTAACATAGTAATAGCACTTAGACTTATATACCACTTCATAGTGCTTTTACAGCCCTCTCTAAGTGGTTTAGAGTCAGCATGTTGTCTCCAACAATCTGGGTCCTCATTTTACCCACTTCAGAAGAATGGAAGGCTGAGTCAACCTTGACCCGGTGAGATTTGAACTGCTGAACTGCAGCTAGCAGTCAGCTGAATTAGCCTGCAATACTGCATTCTAACTACTGCAGCACCTTGGCTCTTTGTCACTATTCACATGCCACAATGGTGAATAGTATCACCTAATACTCAGTTCTACCTCAGACTTTCCATAAAATCCATTGTAATTTTTTCCACCAGGTTCCACAATAATATTGCATTGGAAAATGTAGCAAATTATTTATTTATTTATTTTTTATTTATTTATTTATTTATTTATTAGATTTATATACCGCCCTTCTCCTGACGGACTCAGGGCGATGAACAGAATCTTAAAACAAGATTCTTACTCATCCTTTCCATTACAGCTAATTAGTTAGTGATTTTCCTGCCAATATTTTTAGTTCAGTCAAAAGAGAAAAAGCATCATAAGAGGGGATCTCCAATGGGGTATTTCACTCTAGGCCATCCCTTCTTTAAAAACAGGAAACATTTAGCTCTCCCAATGTTGCTGAACTATAGCACCACCAAGCCCTTTCATAATTGACCAAACAGAATAGTATAGAATAGAAATTTTTATTGGCCAAATGTGATTGGACACACAAGGAATTTGTCTTGCTGCATATGCTCTCAGTGTACATAAAAAAACAAGATACATTCGTCAAGAATCATAAGATACAACACTTAATGATAGTCATAGGGTTCAAGTAAACAATCAGGAAACAATATCAATACAAATAGTAAGGATACAAGCAACAGATTTACAGTCATACAGTCATAACTGGAAGGAGATGGGTGATGGGTACGATGAGAAGATTAATAGTAGTGCAGACTTAGTAAATAGTTTGACAGTGTTGTGGGGATTATTTGTTTAGCAGAGTGATGGCATTCAGGAAAATTGTTCTTGTGTCTAGTTGTTCTTGTGTGCAGTGTTTGCTATGAATTATTCTTCATATTTAGATATAATTAATGGGAGAAGATAGTGACACCTGCCCCTCTTTTAAAATTCCATTTTTTTAAACTTGCAAACTTCTAGGAGATACTTTTTTTAACCGCAGATTGAATATCTGAGGGCAGACCAAAACCTTTGCATTCTTCTAGCAATTTTATCGTCTTTGTTTCATTTTGTCTAAAAATGCCTTTTAAAAATATTGAAGAGGGTGCAATGCACAGATGCTGAATAATATATATATATATATATATATATATATATATATATATATATATATATATATATATATATATATATATATATATATATATATTGAAAAAGAAATAGCAAAAGACCAAGGCCTTCCTTAACCTGATGTCGAGGCTGCATTTTAAAAATTGGATTGGAAAAGATTAGATTACATTAGACCTTCTGGATTTAAACATGTTAAAGCTCCATTTAGACTTTAACATAATCTGTTCCATTCTCTGGAGCCTGAGAATTCACTCTTACTAGTTTCTTTCTCCCTCCACCCTTTTTATTAAATTTGCATCTCTTTCTTTCTTTCTCTCTCTTTTTTAAAAAAAATATTCTGATTTCACATTTGTAATAGCAAGAAATCCTCTGAGACAGATCTAAAAGTTTCTTTTTGACCCAAGTAGAAGAACAAGCATTGAAGCTCCGGATTTTACAATTATTTTATATAGAGAGATATATTGTGCACCATCACAGCTATATAAATATTAATAGCCAGAGGGATTTCTTTTCAGAAGCTGAACAAGTGGAAGTGCTTTTAAGTACTTGCTTTTTTCAAAGAGCAATGATTTTTTACAGTACAGCTTATTTATAGTACATTATTATGAAGAAATGCACTATTAAAAAGCAGCTACTCACTTTATAATGTTTTTTGAATTACTTCTTTCACTAGTACCATAAACAAAATTTACTATTGTCTATGCAAGCTAATTTCTCTATAGTACTCTAAACATGCAACATGACACTAGAATAACACTTTTACAGCATAAAAGAGGCAAAAGATTATTTTACAGGGTAAATGTCTGTGGAGATTCTCAGTCATCCAGGTCATGATTGTCCCAAAAGTGCTTTTTCAAGACGAAACTGCACTTTTTTTTGTTTTTCCTTGAAGATGTTTTGCTTCTCATCCAAGAAGCTTCTTCAGAATTTATACATGAATTTTATTTAAAATCAACTTAAAACTATTGAACAAAGCCATCCATAGATCTGGTCTGAGGTGACATCAGTAGCCCTTTTTATTACATACACGGGAGGCAGTTGTCTTGAATCAAGATCTGGAAAAAGTAGTCTATTCAGTCTATTTTGGAGAAATATACACTTACCATAAAGGTTTAAGAGAACGTTAGAATATTTCTGACATGTGATAAGACACCTAGAAAAATATGGCATACTTCACTTTATCCTCCAGGGAAAGATAGAAGGCAGAAGAAGAATTGTGGCTTCAAAATCTAAGGGACTGGTTTGGACAAAATTTAGCAGCACTTTTTCATGTGGCTGTTGATAAAAATAGGATTGCCAACATGATCGCCAGTGTCTGATGATGGATATGGCACAAGAAGAAGATCTAAATTGGCAATTGGAGGGCACTCTTAGAAGTACAATTAGCATGAAGTGTAGTTTTTCTCTTGAGGATGAATATTAGAATTACAGTCTCACTAGTCATAAATAGCCATCATCACTGTACTATATGTGGAAGTAACTTTGAAAATGATTAGAAAAGTTCAGTTGATCCAAAGTGGAACAGAAATACATTGATCTGTGGCTTGCCAATGGTAAAAGTGAACCCAAAGGAAGAAAACTGGAAAAATGGAGCCAGGTTGGGGGTATAACATCTCTGTAACTTCACTGATTCCAGTTAGCAGAACGTTTGGCATGGTATAATTGGAGGAATGATAAGGTACTGCTTCTATCTTAGTATGAACTAATATTGAGAACCTCACATTCCCTTGTGCTGGGCTGTGGCCTGGATGCCACTTGACAGTTAAGATGGGAGATTTCATGTTTGAAAATCTATTTTAAATCATTATTTCTTTTATGCTGACATTATGGGAATCCTTTATCATTCTGTACACCAGGGATGTCAAATTCACGTCATCACGGCCGCATCACGTGATGTGTTGGGACTTTTTTCCCCTTTGCTAAACGGGGTGTGGGCGTGGCCAAAGCGTGGCGCTTCTGACCCACAAGCTGGGCATTTGACAGCCGTACTCTACACTAACAATCATGAAGAAAACCCATAGTTAATGTATCTAAACCAGATGGCTTAACAGAGGAAGATAATTATCTTAAATAATTATGTCAATTGTTGAAGGAAATACTGCTTTTACATGTAGGTTTTCAGGATGAAATAATCTTCAAGACAAGTGTATATTTGCTACTTAGAAGCAAGCTTCATTGACCCAATGGAGTTTGCTCTGCTGTAGAGGAGTACAGGATCACAATAAGCAGATGATTCTGCATCTGTGTTTCTTATTATCAGTCTCTAGAAGTGAGTCATATGAAACACCTTGTAGGGGAGATGGGCAGCATAAAATTTAATTAATAAATATAAATAAATGCTTTATGAATATGCAAATTGTTCCTCAAAGTAATTGCAATAAGAGAGATGATATAGTAACATGAACAAAGAAATTAAATTCACAGGGTTGTGTCTCATGGGGACAGGGGCACATAGATTAACACAATCATAGAGGTGGAGCTCTCACCTCACAATCAGGACGCTGTGAGTTCTATCCTAGGTAAAGGCAGATAATTCTCTCTCTGGGCTCACTGAGAATATATCTACTGCAAAAAAAAAAAAAAAAAAACCCTCCACATTGGCAACAGGAAGGGCATCCAGCCAGTTAACACTCAGCTCCATTCAGTTGCCCAAACTTTACCCCACAAGAGATTATGGGGTTATTAAAAGAGGATGATTGTTTATAGGAAGAAATAAATTTCTACCCTTTAAAGTTGCCCATTCATATTCTTGAATTATTTCACATTCTTGATATATTTTTTTCTTTTTCATCTATGTTATTTTATGTCCCAATACTGTTGATTGTGCCTTGTACTCTTCAAAAACGATTAGGGAGGAGTGATTCGGACCTTGCACTAACACATCATCTGTAAAGTGTTTGGGTTTTCTCATTTCTTAAGGAATAAGATTTGAAATTCATAAACAAAATTCAAGAAATATCTACTAATAAGATATTAAAACATTACATTGTTTCCTGGTTTGTGTTTTTTTAAGATGGTAATCACTCACTTTTTATTTCCCTTTAATTTATTTGCATCTTTTTAAAATAAACATTTCTGACTTGCAGATAGCACCTTCAGTGTATTCATTGTCCCCCCCCCCCCAAATAAATAAGTGTTGAAATTATGTAAGATGGGATAGGTATGAAAAGCATGATTCCAAGATGGTTTCTTATTTGGCCAGTTGCCTCCCTGGATTGGCTTTCACCCGTCAAAGGACTTGGTACAAATAGCCTTGTGATGTAGCTATAAGTATTGTGCAAGTTTTTATATTTGATATAAACAAGTCTTTGAAATGTTTGGCCTAATGTACTGAATACAATTCTTTCTCTATATAGATATCTTGCTTATAGCCACTGTTTCTTTTCTTCTGGCAAAAGCTTTACTTGACCTCTACATAATTATTAAAATTATTTTCTCTTTTTTCAGCTTTAATAATTTTTTCCACCAAGATCACAGTGTGAGATGCCTTGACTGACACTCAACTTCCATTCAGAATATATAGAATGAAAGCTGTTTCCTTGACAACAGAGGCTATGTACATACAATCCTTCATGTATTTCAGGTTATTTCCAGTGTGTACATTCTTGCGTACAGATGGAGAAAGAAAGCTGCAAAATGAAGTAGAACTCATGTGGTCATTGCAATCCCTTTGTGTTATCTATATGTAGGTCAACTAACTTGATTGATACTATTAGTATCTAAACTGGCCTATGAGCTTTGTGAGGTCTACATGGGAATCAATCATCCGTATTTACATGTACTTATGCAACTTTTTAATATACCTGTTTATTATATATTTCACCAAGTAATATATGACATGCGTGTATTTGTGATTAGTATTACATTAGCATTAATATTGACTGGAAAAATATGTAGAAACTTCATTTATGCTAGTATTTATTTATATATCAGCTACTAGTAACCTTGATTTCTTTCAAAAAAAGCTAAAACAAGGATAGATCTAGTTAGTACTTGGATGGGAGAGCATCAGAAAATTCCAGGGTTATAAACTAGATCAGACAATTGGCAAATTAAATCCCAGAAGTCAAGAATGGCAAACCACTTCTTGGTTTTATATCCATGTAGTTACCAGAAGACATGCTGCTCCCATGATTCAAGGGAGACTTTACCTCTATCTATTATACAAAAAAGTCTCCAACCTTTTCAGTCCAATGGGCACATTCAGAACTTGAATAGTATGTGGTAAATGACTGCCTGTTCAACCAAATGATTGTCATGTTAAGTGCACCCAGTTGCAAAAGATCCATTCCCAGAAGATAAGAAAATACATGTCACAAGTAGGGTCAAAATCTCATTCCTCTGAACCCACCATTTTTGGCTTCAGCACTACCTTCAAAGAAATAAAGTGGTGAAATCCAACAGATGATAATGTAGATTTTAAAAAATGTGTATCAGGCACAAAGCATACAGACATACTCTCCCTCAAATTCTGGCAAATGGAACACCTTACAAATACAAATGCATGTATGTATGTATGTGTGTGTGTGTGTATACATATATGTGTGTATATATATACCCTGTTTCCCTAAAAATAAGACTCTGCCTTATATATTTTTGAACCCTGAAATAAGCACTTGGCCTTATTGTCATGTGCTCAAAAGCTCGATTGGGCTTATTATCAGGGGATGTCTTACTTTGGGGAAAGCAGTGTGTGTGTGTGTGTGTGTGTTTAATATATACATATACATATACATATACATATACATATACATATACATATACATATACATATACATATACATATGTATGTTTTCTGAGGTTTTCGCGGGTGTTTGTATGTAGGTCTTTGGTTATTCGGGTCTTCTCCCGCGTAAAATTGGAAGTGTCTTAGCGATGTTTCGATGAAGTTTTGATGAAGTCTTCCAGGAGCCTCCTGGAAGCATGAAGCCGAGAACACCAGCCTGAAGATGACGAATGAGACTTCGTCGAAACGTCGCCAAGACACTTCCAATTTTACGCGGGAGAAGACCCAAATAACCAAAGACCTACATACATATGTATGCATACACATACATACATACCAGGGGTGGGTTCTACTTACCTTTACTACCGGTTTGCAAAGGGATTGCGCGCACACGCTTGCTTTGCTCATGCGCGCGCCTTGCTTCTGCACATGCGCAGAAGCAAGCCACAACGTGGCCCCGTTGCTAACCGGTAGTAAAGGTAAGTAGAACGCACCCCTGATACATACATATATACACATTTTATATACAAAGACAAAGTCCAGGCAAAAAATGCATCACATCTAAAAGAGGAAAAAAGGAGAAGATGTATCTTCAGTAACTCCAGTCTACCTCCTATCACCTCTTCTTCTCTAAGATGTTCTCTACCTTCTCAAATTATCCTTTTCTTTTTTTCTGGGCAGTGGGGTAAATCCATCTGCTATTTTTATCTTCTAAGGATATGTCTCAGAACTATATATGACCCCAGAGGCATTCACATATTAAAACAAGTAAGCCTCTCTATTAAAAAATAAACTTAGCTCCACTAGAAAGTCAGTTCTCAAGGGGAGCATACAAATTCATTTTGAAAATAAATATTAAAAAGGGGAGGACAGGAGTTTGGCAGGATCAAGCAGAACTGTACATAACTGTACACCTAGATTATTGTTAGTATCTATAGTGGCCTATGAGCTTTGTTGTTAAGTCTAGGAGTATAATTTCAGTAGCTATGATCAATACCATGACATTTTTAGTCTCTAACCTATCCATTGTTTCCCTTATCCATCTAAATATTCTTAATAATATATTGTTTAATATTATATATTATATGTGTTTTGAAGATCTGGATATTTCGTCGGTGCTGAGGGCAAAGTGATCTTATCCTGTGAGATACAATATATTTTGTGCCCTTCAGTTGTGTGTTTTGTTGTTCTGATTTGAGGTAGCTTCTATGGGATTTTTTTTTTTATTACTATATGGCATTCGGAATGATATTTGTATGAGTTAGGTAGTTATATGAAGACTTTAAATAGATATAATATAATGTTTAATGTAATAATCACCAATATTATAAAATAGTATAGAAATAATTCTAGAAATAAAGTCATAAATATCTATTCAGTGTAAGATAAATAAATATAAACAAAAAAAAAGGAATCAGAAATAGAAATTGTGGATAGATATGATTCTATTTTAAATCTTTTTGAATAATTATAAATTAGCATAAGCAAAATGAAAAAAAATAAAGCTGTGTTTAAACAGTCTTTCTTAATAAAAGGTTTAAGGATAATAGGTAGCTATATTTATTTGTTAAGCAAAGAATAGATTAATTATATGAAACAATTTATTAACCAGGATAACTATATATTATTTCAGAGAGCCCTACAAGATTAGCAAATAAAACAGATAATCAGAGGCCACTGGCTGGAAAAAGAGACAAATAGATAAATTAAAAAAACAAGCAAAGTACATCAAATAAAATGTCAAAAGTTTGGGAAGTGACTCATTTAAGATTTTGCTTTTTCTTATATGAAGTTGAAAATCTTTATTTGTGAGTAAAATTTTAAACACTTATTGATAAAAGGGTTACTGGAATATGCTACGTCACCTTTTCATACAAGTAACTGTGAAATAGATTTTATTTAGGGCATAGAAAATGGTTCAGAATTGAATGTAACTTTCTAGAAATATTTCAGGCTATGGAGTCTGATGCATATCAAGCTTGGAATGACTATTTCATATTTGAAGCAAAGTTTTTTTAAAAAAAATTCATTTCTATGCAAGGTCTAAAAAGTCCCATTGTTTAATGGATTTTATCCCTAACTAAATGGTTTATAAATTACAATCTAAATACATAGATCAGGGTATGTGAAAAAGAAGAAATGGATAGAAAACATTCTTAGATCAAGGAAAACCAAGAACAGGGTGTAAATAATGAAAATCTGAGTTGCTTTGTACAAAATGAATTTCAATCTTGTTTCCTCTCAAATCTTTTATTTCTGAAAAGAATTGGATATTTGCTTGTGATTCCTCCGAAATACAATATGCATGTACTCTAAGTATATCCTCTTGAACTTTAGGCTGTATTTTTATGTGTTCCTTTCTTTATATTTTCATTTGCTTTTGAATTGCAACATATATATGCTCCTCAAGAGTTCTTCATTTTATCTTAAGAGTGCCCATGTCCATTCTTCTCTTTCTTTCATGATCAAGATAAAAAAAAAAATTGAAAGGAAAATGGGCTTTCTTAAGAAAAAAAAAAGATGAAAGGACACTAGAAGATCAATGTTCTAATTAAAGGAAATATAAAATTCTACATCCTAAGTACACTTGGGTATCTGTGCATTTGTATAGCTGGCAAGAAATGAAGCTTTTATTTCTGAAGGAAATGTGTTCCTTCTAATAACAAGACAAGGGAGGAAAATATATCAAGATGTTCCTGTCAAGAATATCAGTGGACAATGGTAGAAAAAAAGAGTGATTCTTCTGAATAAAAGAATTGGTTTGTTCTTATGAACATGAGATAGGTGCCTGGAGATCTAAAGAAATGATTCTAAAAGCTGCAGAAAGCTAATGTATTAGATACCTGCAGTCTTCTACTGACCGACTGAGGAAGAAGTCTATCTTTATTTCTTCAACTTCTGCAATCAGTTATACCTTTAAAGGAAAATATTTGCAGCTCAGGCTTGAGATGAAGTGTCCTTGGCATTCTCTGAACTTGGTTGCTTTGTTACAGGGGTTTCATTACCCAACATAGGCAACATCAGCCATGAAGCCATGACAAAGGAACGTTCATCAGATTCATGGACTTGAGCTGAACATAAATGGTCAATGTTGTGAACAGAGAGAGTAACTGAAAATTTATTTAGAGTTTCTCTTGGTGGGGTGTTTGAGATTAATTTATTCATGGAGGTGACTGAGCCTGCAATTACTAATATTGCTGCATATCTTTAAATAGATTCGAAGTCTTCCTGATCATCCATCTTTTCCAAACAGAATAAGCCTAAGGAGAATTTCTCATGAACTTCTCCCTTGGCTTTTAACTATGTAAGGGGAACTGCAAGCTGCTAATGGCCATACATCACTAGGGAGATGACTGCGGAGTGGAAGGCAGGGCAGTCAGATACACTTTCAAGCCGACTTGTAGCTAAAGTGCAGACTATCACCCTCCACTCAAGACATTTCCCTTAAATTCTCTTCTGCCTTGAAAAAAATTCATAATCAACTTCTTTTTTAGCAAACTGAATGAGTAGTGCAAGAAAATAACCCTGGACAACTCTTCTACTTGACACTAGAATAAACATCTGCAACAGAATGTTTATTAAACAAGCTAGAACTGTGCAACTACCCGTGTTTCCCTGAAAATAAGACCCTGTCTTATATTTTTTTGAACCCTGAAATAAACGCTTGGCCTTATTTTCGGGGAGGTATTATTATTTTGGGGTGCATGGAACTAGATGGGGCTCCTCTTGCCCTCTTACCTGATTTCTAGCTCTGCATTTAAATATTTTTGGGGAGGGCTTATTTTCGGGGGGAGGCTTATTTTAGTGCATGCGCTCAAAAGCCCGATTGGGCTTATTATCAGGGGATGTCTTATTTTCGGGGAAACAGGGTATCAAGATAAAAGAAAATGACTACAGGTAGTCCTCAAATTACAACAGTGACCATTTGAATTTACATCTGCACTTATGTCCATTTTTCACATTTATGACCATTGCAGCATCTCAATGGTTACCATGATCAAAATTCAGATGCTTTGGCAACTGACTTATAGTTATGACCATTGCTGTGCCCCATATGATCACCTTTTGCAACCTCCTGACAAGCAAAGTCAATGGAGACGCCAGATTCACTTAACAACCGTGTTACTAACGTAACAACTGCAGTGATTCATTTAACTGTTGCATGAAAGGTCGTAAAATGAGGCAAAATTCACTTAACAAGTGTCTCACTTAGCAACCTAAATTTCGGGCTCAGTTGTGATCGTAAATTGAGGACTGCCTCTAATCCAAAACCACCAGTAAATTTCTATGAATGAAAGTTGATTTGAAATTGGATCTCCCCATGATTAGTGCAACATTTTATGGATTAAGTCACACTTTTTTTGGTAGCAGTAACAGAGTTGGAAGGGACTTTGGAGGTCATCTAATCCAACCCACTGGTTCTAAGGTGCTCCTGATCGATGTAGTTGTATGCTCAAGCATGCTCCAATTCACATTTTGCTGTGTGAAATGCCATTTTTAGACCTGTTTCGAGGTTTGATGAAAAGTTAACCAAAATAGATAATATATTAGAACTGTGACCAGGTATAATGCTATTTTTCTAGAATGCATAACAAGCCGTATGCCAGAAAATTATTACGTTTTCTATATTGCCTTCACATTCCTTAGGACTTAATAGCAACCGGTGCTGTCATAAGTTTCCACTTTTTTTATTATAAGCCTCAACACTCCTCCATTTCCATTCTTGAAAGGCTGTGAAATCTTGGATGTTCTTGGAAAGATCTTAATTGATGAAAGACCAGGTGCCATGGTTAACAAAAAGTCATGAATTTCCAAAAGTTCTTAATTAAATCAAAATTAGAACAGTAGCGTGGATCCATTCTTATTGAATGGTATTCCATTAGTTCTGTAAGGCTTAAGTCATTGGGAACTTTTTAAAATAAAAGTCCAGCATGTTCCCACTCTGTTGCAGAAGCAGTTTTCCTACTTAAGACATAATTTTAGTTTGATTATTTAATCATGATTTGCCTGGGGAAAAAAAGTATTTTGATTGCCTTTTTTTCAAGTATTAGAGACATGATGGAGTTCAAACTCAGCTGTACTTCATGTTGAAATCATTTCAACATTGTTTCTTTTTAATGCCCTAATTTTTAAAATGTTAAAAGAATCAATATATTATCTAAAATTGATTAGATCATGACCAAAACATTTGATCTAAATTGATACATATTTTTTTAAACTGGGGGCAAAAAAATACTTGATATTAAGCATAAACACTTTGTTACCCTTTAGCTGGGCAGCCATACTTCAGGAAGCTAATTACATAACTTTTATTTACTAGATAAGAATAATGAAACAAAATGATCCTTCATAAAAGCTTTATTACACCCCAGTTCAGCAATTAACCAAGACACAGAACAGAGGATACATCTTAACCAACCAAACATGAACCGAAAGGAATGTGGGCCTCTATATAATTCATGGAGTTCCTATTCAGATTATTCTGCCCTGTCTTTCTTTAGAGGATTATGAGATACATTACATGGTGAAGAAAAAAAGGATGCACTTAACTCCTACACGCAAAGAAAGATTTTGGAACAGAGCTATAATCAGTACGTTCACTGCAAATCTTTGGCAGAAACCACATTCCAAGCACATTCCAAGCACATTCTAGGAGAACTAGACATGATTCTCCCACCAATGAATGATAGCAAATTATCATTGAATTAGAAGCATAAAGCAAGTGTTAAATAGTTGTAGGTTTTGGGATTTTTTTAAGGCTTATTAGAGAAAGAACTTGGGTAAATGTAGAGATTAACTGAAGTCCAGTCTACAAAAATAGAACCACACAGTGGAGATGCTATAAATTGATGGTCTAGAATTGAACTAAAGATATTTTGAAATTGATAAATAAATAAATGCTTCAAACTCAGATAAATATGAGTTCTGTCCCTATTATTCATTAAATTCCTTTAATTTTTCTTCAAGTTTCCAGAAATTGTACAATTTTATAATTTTTACTGTGAGGAAAATGCTGTTCTTTTTTCCATATCAGTGCAATCTTCAATCTGAGATTTGGACACCTCTGGAATACCCTTTTAATTTATATTCTATATGTTCTGTAAGATGTAAAATGCAATATCCAGAGTTTTAGAACAGAACAGAACAGAACAGAACAATAACAGAGTTGGAAGGGACCTTGGAGGTCTTCTAGTCCATCCCCCTGCCTAGGCAGGAAACACTACACCACTTCAGACAAAATGCTATTATGTTGAAGATTGTTACAATTTCTAATAAATCAGGATTATTAATTCAAAACTAGCCAGTGAACCATGTGTAACCCAAGGCCTTCCAGATCTCCTTCAACCCTGAAGTTTCTGGGTAAAACCGACATAATGAAAACTCTTTAAAAAAGGAGGGATGACTGAAAAATCTCTGCTTTGCTAGCCCAGGTCATCAAATCCAGCAACCATGAAAAAATTGTGGCTTAGATTGGTTTGCACCATCTAAGAAAGGCAAAAAGGGACATAGCAGCAAATCAGACAACGAAATATTTCCCACAGCACTGCACTTATCAATATTAATTCATAAAAGAAAAAGGAATTTATTTTAGTCTCAGATAATCCACATGCCTGTTTAGTAAAACAAATATAGAGATGGGGCCGTAACCATTTAATAACTTGAATGGCTTGCACATATGCTTGTCCTTGTACACTGATGGAGATCTAATACTGACAAAATGGGAGTTATTTTAGATTGAAAAAAGTATAACTGCGATGACATTTGGCCCAGTGACTTTGCTTAGCAAGCTTAAGAGGTTGTGGAGAGTGGGGGAGGTCAGGATTATATTTCCCATTGGAATTGTCAAAAAACAAAACAAAAAAACAAATCATATCTCTGTTCAAAATTAAAAGCAACCATATGGGACTAGAAGACCATCCAGATTTGATTTTATCTATTTATTTCTAAACTCTAAATAGAAATTTCTAATTTCTATTTATTTTTATCTATTTATTTCTATTTTTGTAGAGTTTTCTACAAAATCTAAAATGATTCTCTCTTCTGCATTCATACCTCTTCAAAACAGAAACCATTTGGTCTATTTAACAACAGCTGTTGGAGGTAGAAAAGAAGGGAGAATCAACTGCGCTGGGAACAAAGGCAAAGCAAACTCAGCTTGTGCTGCAAAAGTCTGCAAAATTTTGAGCTGGCAGCATGAAACCCCTCAGTTAATTATTGTATCTTCAGTCAAAAGTCTATAAAACATCAATTCCTTTCAGGATGTCTTTCCAGAACAACACCAAAAGAACATCAGATAACAGGAAAGATGAAAAAGAGATAGTTGTTATACCTATCCTTGAGATGGATGTATATACTTGAGAAGTTGGATCGTTTTTATCCACTTTTCTAGGGTGTGCTGATCAGTATAAATCTAAGCCATTGTACAGTCAATGGAAGTAGGGCAAAAGAAAATTCGTTGAGATTTCTTTCATACTGAATGTTTAATTGTATATGTTCTTTAAAGTCAACATCAATATTCACTTACAACTTTCCTTAATGTATGGATCTTTGGAATGTTATTTCCCCTGAATTATGTAGCTGTTCCCCAAGAAACATTTTTAAGCACTCTAATATTTTTCTTTGTTACATACATTTCTCTGATGCAAGCCTTTTATTTAATAAAAATGTATTTAATGGACCTTTTTTTAAAAAAAGTAACTTCTCTTTTTTACTCTTTCAAAAATATTTGTTATTATTATTGTTATGATCAGTTCTCTCACAAACAAATGCTTCTACATGTAGTCCTTGCTTACTTACCACTCGTTTAGTGACTGTTTTGAAACTGAGGCAGTGCTAGAAAAGGTTACTTACATCCGATCCTTGAAGTCGTGGCAATTGCACTGTGTCTCGATAGTCATGTGATCATGATTTGGGAACTTAGCAACCAGTGCACATTTACATTCATTACCTTCACAGTGGGCTTCCAACAAGAGAAGTCAATGGGGAAACCAGCAGTAGTCACAAGTCATGGAGAGGTTTCATTTACAAAAGAACCAGGCAGGTTTCAGAATAGGGATGCATTCAGCCCATATCACACCAAAGTCCATTTTGGAGATCCTGCCAATCCACTTATTATAGCAATAGCAATAGCACTTAGACTTATATACTGCTTTACAGTCAGGGGTGAGTTCAACTTACCTTTACTACCGGTTTGCAATGGGATCACAGTTTACAGAGTCAGCATATTGCCCCCAACAATCTGGGTCCTTATTTTACCAACCTCGGAAGGATGGAAGGGTGAGTCAACCTTGAGCCTGGTGACATTCGATCTGCCAAACTGTTGGCAGCCAGTGATCAGCAGAAGTAGCATGCAGTACTGCACTCTAACCATTGCGCCACCATTATAGAAAACATGAGAGATTTTTTCCTATACTTAGAGAGCAACCTGTGTCATACATAGCATTCCAAAACTAAAATCTTTCCGTTTTCAGTATGTGCAGGAAACCTGGATTTCTGTGGATTAGGTGAGAGAGGACTTATTTTTCACTGAAGAAATAAGTATTTCTATCAGCAGGTAAGTCTAACTAAATGCAATCTAGAATCTTCAGTTCATGAAGGAATGAAATTTACTGATTCCAAGATAGGAGCAGTTAACAATCAACAACACCACAGATTGCTTTTTGAACTTCAGAGAATCAAGTGATTCAGATACTTGATTCTTTGAACTGAATCAAGTGATTCAGATATCACTTGAACCATGGAGGGCAAAGTTGAAGTTACACGTATATCCATCAATCCACAGACCATAGTATGCAAGAAGTTTTTAAAACAGGTTTGAAGAGGTGTGCATGCTGCTATCATTTCTGTCAAGTTCAATTACATCTTAAATTGTAACTGCTGACAAATTTTAGCTACATCTATGATTCTTCCATAGAAGATGAATGCAGCACGAAGATTCAGGAGACAGGAATAACAAGGAGTTTTATTAATGAATTGTAGAAATCTATCACCCAGATTTCAATACATTCAGATATACTCCCAGAAGGCCTTTTTTTTTTAATCCCATCTTTTTTAATATGTATAAATCAAGCTGGTGAAGATAACTAATTTATTGGACTCAAAAGAACCCTGTGAGATGGGTTGAGTGACTGGCCCAAAGTCACCCAACCAGCTTTCATGCTTAAGAAAGGTCTAAAACCACAATCTCTTGATTTCTAGCCCAACTGCATGAAACCAGAACTCACATCTGCTCCAGTAGGGCTAATACTGATGCTATAATTCCCAGGAACCCCCAAGATCATCACAAATCTCCCAGTTTGGGATACTATCTACTTTTAGCAATAATTACAGATAACATAGAATCTTCCCTGGACGTTATATCCATGGGAAATAATATAATAATTAATAATGATTAAAGTGATCTTTAGTTTTGAAGCATTGCTTAACTGGCTAAGATACTGCTCTCCACATTGGGCCATGTCTGGATTCATAGAATAATACATGGCACTCTCCCTTCACCTAAACCACCCCTTTAGACCCCAATAGATTTCATTCCTATGCAACAACAGCTCCAAGCATCCAAACCAACCTATTCGGATACCAGTTTGAGATTTGATTATCCAGCTTAATCCCATTAGAAACTGATCTTTTAAGCAGCAGGAAAACTGCTGACAAAATGCCAGCAGGAACATTAAAACTCCACTCGTGGATAGAATTTAATGTCACAATTAGCTGCAGAACTCCATAAGCATTGTAAGCATTTATTTGTATTTAGCTATTGACTTGGTATTTTGAAGAGGAAGCAAAGAGCTAGAATGCTTTAAATCGTTTATTCCCACTTCCAGATACATGGATACTATTTTGCTGAATGTCTTCACGTAGCCTTTTTAAAATTTCTCTATTGCCAGTGTTTACTTTGAAACACATAAATTAGATTTCACGAACTGGGGAATATCTGTATTATGTTAATTATTGTGAAAAGATCAGTTATATATTGTTTTAATCTATAAATCTTATTAAAAATGTAATAGGTCTTTTTTTGTCAGTGGCCCTATATTTTTTTCTCTATTTTCCCCCTATCCTAAATTCCTGTTCATGGTCAGGCTGTGACCATGCAAAAAAAAATTCTTTTAAACATTGCAGTTTTTGACATCTGCCATTCTAAAAAGGGCAAAAAGAAAGGAATTGTTTGAAACTCCTTTATAATAACAAATTCTAAATCAATAAATAGGAATATTAACCTTGGTAAATTTTTCAGCCTAATCATTTAATTTATCTTAACTATTTTTAACTTTTGTATGTTCTGTATTTTATTTGGCTGTTCACCGCCCTGAGTCCCTTCGGGGAGTAGGGCAGTATATAAATTTGATAAAATAAATAAATAAATAAATAAATAAATAAAGGTGGGTTTTACAAGATGGGGGGGGGGTGTTTACCTTCAGAGGAAAAGCACTACAACCTTAGTATGTATTTTATATCCTGTCTTAATGCTCACAGAGAATTGAAATAATAATAATAAAAAGATATAAGCCTAAATAAACATGGCTTAAAACATCATAAAGTAATTCAAACTGAAATGGCCTGGCTAAGGAGTAATCTTCGCAAAAGCATTTTCAGGCAGAATCATTTCAGTGTCTCTTATTTTGTGTCAACATTTTAATACACTAATATTTTATCCCCTGAATAATCAAGTGTTCTGGCTTTTTTCACTTTTTCAACAATTAAAAAACTGAAAACAGCCATAAACACTGCATGGAGTGCAAGATTTTGTATTCCACATCATTGCATCATTCTGTAACTTTTCTTGTTTCTCACACATTCTGAATTGAAATTATCTATCTATCTATCTATCTATCTATCTATCTATCTATCTATCTATCTATCTCTATCTATCTATCTATCTATCTATCTATCTATCTTGGCTCTATCCTTGACAGATCTGGTCACAGATATTAATGAATGAATAACACATTTCACATATTGAAGGAAATATAATTTCGCAGAGATAAATATCTGTCTATAAGGTATCTATCTCTATGAGAGTTAATGAAATTAAAGAAGTTAGCCTGCCTATTTATCAAGGTCAGAATTTTACCAGCTCTTTGTCCTAATGCAATATTATCTATGTCTCTTGTTAAAGAGACAAACATACATGAACCCTAAGAGTGACAGTAAACAAGCTAGTTGCTTTACAGATTTCACTAAGTGAAACATTTTGATTTGATGCAGAATTTTCCAAATGTTCAAGTGATTGCAGCCACTAATGTCTACATAATACCACTCTTCAAAACCAAATTCAATTTGGGGCTAGTATTAATGTGAGTTGTCCCCATATAAAACTAGAGTATAAAAATAAAGACACTAAGAGCTCATTTTAATCAAAGTCAATATTGATCAATTGTATACATTAAGGGATAATTAGGAAGAAAAAGTTAAATGTGATAAATATTAATGGTAGGCATTTTGCATCTACTAAACTCTTATTTATTACATGATCTATTTATTTATTTATCCCTAATCCCAGTGATGGAATTCAAGTAATTTAACAACCGGTTCTCTGCACTAATGATTTTTCTTCCAACAACCAGTTTACCAAACTGCTCAGAAAGTTAACAACCGGTTCTCCCGAAGTGGTGCGAATTAGCTGAATCCCATCACTGCCTAATCCTCAGACTAACTTATTCCTCTTTCTTTCCCCTTGTTAAGTCGTGACTCACAGACCCTAATTTCTATCTTAAATTTTGGAATTGGGACTGGGGATAAGATGAAAGGAATCAGACAGTTTATTAATATTCTTCTACCAATATGTGTGACTTCTTGAAAAAATATGAATACATGGCCTTGAAATTAAGTGCAGTCCAACTCCAAACATAAAATATAGCATATTAGTTTCTTTTTCCCTGCCTAGATTATATTTATTGCCTAGGTATAAAATACATTATAATGAGTCTGAGCTTGGATCTTCTTTTTAGACAACAGAGAGTAAGCCACACTTACATTAACACAGAGAGAGATGCTTGCTTTGTAAGTCTTTGGTGATGTAGAGTATAAAATATACCTAAAAACAGTTGTATGCTGCCCTCTTTTGGATCAAGGACATGAAACCACAAAGTGAACTGTTTCCTTCTCTACACATTTGAGGCATTATTTTCTCTTAAATCTCTTACAACAATTATTTTAATTTTATTTAAATAACGTATAGATTGTCCTACTCCACAGGCTCTAAATGATCACAAAATAAGAATCAAAGCAATGTAATACAATAATAATAATACAGTCAATTAAAAAAATTGTATTATCCTCATATTTGGACAATGGGCCTTCTCAAATTGTTTAATTTTTGAAGGCCTTCCAGAAAAGCCAGGCATTGGCCAGTTTCCAGAAGAACACTAAAACACAAGAATTCTCAATAAATCTATAGCCAAAATCATAGTTGCAAATTGGTCCAAAGCAAGGAAGCTGCCACTGAGAAAGTCAAGTTTGTGTGATACTTCTTGAAAAGAAAAGACCTTCAGCTGACACCTTCAATTCACCCAGCTTAGACAGGGAGAAATTAGATAGGAATTTAGATAGGCAGAGCTGCCTATCTGGGATAGGCAGTTCTGAAGATAGTCAACGTAGCTCCCAGCATGTGACATGATGAGTTAGCACATAGGTAACCGTACTTTTCACTAGCTAAACTTTCCAGGTGATCTTTAAGTGAACCCAATGTAGAATGAATTACAACAATCAATCATATTTTGGACAAAGGCATTGGATTAGATACACTAATATCCTCAGTGCATCCAATTCATAACCGATACATGTGTTGAAGCTGAGCAAACATCTTCCTGCCCACAGGGTCAGTTTCTCTTCTACTTGTAGTAGGAGCAGCAAGTCCAGAAGAAATCTCAGATTGTGGGCCTTCTTTTTCAGAGGAGCACATCCGATTGAAACTAACATTAGTATCAGTCAAGAAGTAGTAGACTTCTGAATTCATACTTGCTCCATTTTGCTTGGGTTGGGTCTGAGCTTGTTTGCCTCCATTCAGACATGACAGCTTTCATGTACCAGATCAGATCAGGACTTGTATAGCATTTCCCATTCTGTCTAGGATGGAGATATATAGAAAATGCATCTTAGTAGATTTATTGGTGATAAGCAATCTCAAATGGACTGTTTACTTCCTTACATAGTTATTAAATAGGATAAGTAAAAAACTAAATCCTAAAGTGCCCCCATTCTGCAGCATCTATGGGTTCAACCTTTCTCACTCCTCCCATATACACACCACAACCACTGACTGAACTTACTCACCTAGAAAGGTAGGTTAGAAATACCATGTCAGAGTGTTTACAGCATGACTACTATTTTGAGACAACCCAGGAGCAAAATACAGTACACAGAGGTTTGTCTTACAAACAGTGGTTTATATCAGAGGTGGGTTTCAGCAAGTTCTGACTAGTTCTGGAGAAGCAGTAGCGGAAATTTTTAGTAGTTTGGAGAACCAGTAGTAAAAATTCTGACTGATCCTGCCCCCATTTATTTTCTGCCTCCCAAGTCCCAGCTGATTGGGAAGAAATGGGGATTATGCAGTATCCTTCCCGTGGCGTGGGGTAGGCATGAAGATTTTACAATATCCTTCCCCTGTCATGCCCACCAAGCCATGCCACACACACCAAGCCACACCCACAGAACTGGCAGTAAAAATTTTTGAAATCCACTACTGGTTTATATACAATAGTTCTATATACAAACATACACCTGGTAGGCACATACCAGACAGTCTTCAACTCTACACAGAGAGCTACAATGGAGATACACAAAGAGAGAGAGTGATGCCCACTCATAGCCTCCCTTATATAGACAGCAGCAATAACCCTGCTGACTCATCCTCAGTCTTAAAAAGGCAATAACCCTGCTGACTTATCCTCAGTGGGCCACATCCTTACAACAGCTGGTCAGCTTTAAATCTGCATTACACTGACATACCAATCCTAGGATCACTCGATGAATGTTGTGACTGAGCAAAGATTTAACTTTCCAGTTAAGTGTGTACATTAACTCAACCTACAACTGCGTTGGTTTTGATTCTTAGGTCCACCCTTGACAGATCTGGTCACAGATATTAATGAATGAATAATGAACACTTCATATATTGAAGGAAATATAATTTCACAGAGATAAGTAATAAGGTATTTTTTTTTATTTAAAAAGTTTTACAATACAAAATTTTTCCATTTCCCCCCTCAACCCCCCCTTCCCCCCATACCTCCCTCCACCCCAACCCCATTTCCCCCCCATTCCCCCTTGACTTCCGCTACAGTTTTAAAAAAAAACAAGTACATATAACAAAATAATATAACAAATAAACCTATAAGTAATAAAATTTTCCTAAAATTAACAATATTGTAATAAAAAAAACTAATAATAATAAAATTTACCTCATTAATCAATCATCAACCATCAATATTCATTTATCAATCAATAACATACTTATAATATTTAAACCTAATTAAAAGATATCATGCCTTTCTCTAATCCATTAATATTAACATTACTAATTATATACCAAAATCGATCCCCCTTATAATAAAATATAATAAATCACATCCATATCCATATCAAATAATTTTATCCCAACTACACCCATCAACTAAAAAACAGAAACATAAAACATTTCTCTATTCTAATAAAATATAATATATGATTATACATATATAATTATAATTATACAATTATATCCAAAAAATTTTCTATCTCAGTAATCCATGTTTCAATCTTCTCTTCATCTTGATTGAAGTTAAATATACTATCTTCCAGCATAGTTCTAATAAGCTTCTAATAAGCTGCCAGTAATAAGGTAATTTTTTGTAGGTAAAGTTATGCAGAAAAAAAAAAGATTCACATCAGAACAGGACCTGTTTGGTGTTATTCTACTAGACTATATTAGACCAATTTTATATCTGTATTAGACCACTCTTAAATTATTGTTCAACTGTTTGGAATCCCCACCATATATTTGACATCAGTACAATCAAGAGGGTTCAGAAGTACTTCACGAGAAAAGTTTTGCACTCTTCTGTACACAATAGAATTCCTTATGCTACTAGGCTCGAAATTCTCAGTTTGGATAACTTAGAACTGCGTCACTTGTAGTCAGACCTAGGTATTGGTCTGACCACAAGTGTAAAATTACACATAGTAATGTTTTACCTCTAAATGACTTTTTCTGTTTTAATCAAAATAATATGCACACAAACAACCGCTTTAAACTGAATGTAAATCGTTCTAAACTTGACTGTGAAAAATATTTCTGTAATAGAGTTGTCAAAGTCTGGAATGCCCTGCCTGATTCAGTTGTCTCAGCTACAAATTTTCACCGTTTCAGTCACAAATTGAGTTCTGTGGACCTTACTTCATGCTTAAGTGGCCAATAGAGGGGGCCTGCATAAGTGCACTAAGGTGCCTATCATCCCCGTCATTGTATTTTTATTCTCTTATTCTTGCTCTCATTTTTGTTTGACAAATTCAAATAAATAAGTAAACAAACAAACAAACAAACTATTCAGAACTTATTGGTCAAAAGCAAAATGACTCAAAGAGAATACCATATCAGAATATACAGGTAGTCCTTGTTTTATGACAGCTCATTTAGTGACAGTTCAAAGTTACAACGGCACTGAAAAAAGTGACTTATGACTGTTTTTCACGGTTTACACAGTTACAGTTTAGTTTGTAGCATCCTCATGATCACATGATCAAAATTCAGATTCTTGGCAACTGGTTCCTACTTATGACCATTGCTGGGTTTCAAGCTCATGTGATCACCTTTTGCCAAACAAAGCCAATGGGGAAGCCAGATTCACTTAACCAACTAGGTTGCTAACTTATCAACTGCAGTGATTCACTTAACAACTGTGGCAAGAAAGGTCATGAAATGAGGCAAAACTCACCTAAGAAATGTCTCACTTAGCAACAAAAATGTTGGGCTCAATTGTGGTTATAAATCAAGGTCTGTGCAAATCCCTCTGCAGAGACAAGAATGCGAAAACTGCTAATTTGTCAGAAAATATATTTAGCACATTAGGAAAACCACGATAATGTGCTACAACACTGGCAAAGGACAACATGATTAATACTAGTAGCTCTTATTGCCTATAGGCCAGCTAGCAAGAGACTATCTTGAAATCATTGCATTTCTACATTAAGGAGATTGTGTTATGCAGGGCAGATCACTGTAGATAAGGAAAGCTTGGTGAGACCACTTAATAATCACTGTCTACAATTTGTTATAATTAGAGCCGAAGAGGAAAGCAAGATTTTGCTTATGTTATTTAAAAATAATAATCAGCAGAATAGCCTAAGAAATTCTCAAGTCAATTTCTTGTACAGGATGCCTAGAGCATACTTTAAATCTGGTTTATTTGGACACACAATTTCTCTAATGATAGAGTGTGCAACTTGTCTCAAGTGAGGGTGGCATCTGGGATTTCTGGAGGCCTATACTCCAACAAGGGAGCAGAGTCAGGGCATATAATGTGATTTAATTAATATTGTTCATATGATGACTCTGTGTATTTGATCATTCCTCCTTTTTGTCATTTCCAGAATTATACTTCATCATGAATTTCTGGAAAAGCTCAAGGATTCACACACAAGAATCTGAGGTGGCATGTAAAACCCCAGGATCTCAAGTTGTGTACCTGAAATTTAATGCAAAGAATATTCATTCAGTATATAAAGCAAGGGTGTCAAACTCAAAGCCCAGGGGCCAGATCTGGGCCATGGGGTACTTACATCTGGCCTGTGGTGTGTCTGCCAGAGACCATGGAGCTTGGGAGGGCCGCATGCAGCCTTTCCGAACTCCATTTTCACTGGCAGAGGACTGCAGGAGGCCATGGCAGCTGAGAGCTCGGGAGCCTGTTTTCGCTGGCAGAGTGCCCAGGCCACCACAGGTGCCCCCAACACGAGTGATGTTGAGTTAGCCATGCCCACCCTGACCACGTCCCCCTCAGGCCCCACAAGTCAAACACAACCCTGATGTGACTATCAATGAAATCGAGTTTGACACCCCTGATATAAAGTTTTGGATGTACAATACCATTTGTTCTGCATATCATTTTCAGATTTATTTAAGAAAATAAGAAACATTATAAAATAAAACTATAACCTTTATGGCAGCTTTATGACATGTGGACTTCAATTCCCAGAATTCCTGAACAAGACATGGTAAATCTATTCCTTTAGTATTATTTGATTTCTTTTTTAAAATTTAGCATCCTGACTGGAAAACCTGGGAACTTGCTTCCCTTTTTGAGAGGAGGGAGGGAGGGAGAAGGAAATTTAATTGATTCCAACAAAGCTATAAAAAAAGCAATGTCTTATTTAAACTGAAAATCTGGTGATTTTATGGACATCCATATAGTTGTCTTGGTAATAATATGTAATTTTTCCACCACTAGTCATGATAAGTTTATTTATGGATTGTTCTTTACAGTGTATGTATTTTAGTGAAAAGTAAATTTATATAGAACTACTTCCCACTCTTATCTTTTTATTGTTTCCCTTACTGTATTTTTTAGTTATTTTTATTATTATTTATTTAGGAGTTTGGAAACAAATCCAATCCTCCCTTTTCTTTCTAGCTTTCTCCACACACAAAGAATTGTATGTCAGTTACCATTAATGTCTAAAAAATGACATTTTTTCCAAATAACAAAAGAGGGCCAGCAATTTATCTGATGGGTATGTTCTGTCCTCTCATTCACCCTTTTTTGCTTTGTATGACCACAATGAAACCTAAATTACCATTTTCAATACAGCAGAAAAAGAACTATTTCATCCAGGACATAAGAATTCTTGTAACTGGGAATGTATTATGTTTAACTAAAATTGCAAAAGCAAAATGGAATAAAAAGTAAAATCATTTACATTTGTGCTTTATGGATTAAATTTTACAATAAGGGTCGTCACTTTAGCTATATTTATTTATTTATTTATTTACTTATTTATTTTATTGGTTCGATTTATATGCCATCCTTCTCTGGAGGCTCAGGGCGGCTTACAATGCATTAAGCAATAGCCTTCATACTTTTGTATATACCTACTTAGTAGGGCTTTCAGCCCCCCCTAAGCGGTGTTCTTTTTTATACAAAGTCAGTTTATTGCCCCCACAATCTGGGTCCTCATTTTACTTACCACAGAAGGATGGAAGACTGAGTCAACCTTGAGCCTGGTAAGATTCGAACTTGCAGTAATTGGAGGCAGCTGACAACTAAGTGCTACTTTAATAGCACTTAGTCCACTGCACCACCAGGCTCTAGAGGTTGATTGGCAGGATTGACCAAAAAAATGAAAAATAATAGCGTATTATATAGCATAATAAATCTCACTTTACTCCAATAAGTAGGCCAAAGGACATGAAACATATTTCTCAATATTTAATTGCTCTTACCCCCTTTTCTTACCTCCTGATCATTGGTTGAGCTGGTAGGCTGGGGAGTGGACATCATGTGATCCAAAGTACAGGTAGTCCTTGACTTACAACAGTTCATTTAGTGACCGTTCAAAGTTACAATAGCAGTGAAAAAAGTGACTTATGACCATTTTTCACACTTATAATTTAACCACTTCAGCATCCCCAAGGTCACATGATCAAAATTTAACGGCTTGTCAACTGATTCCTATTTATCATGGTTGCAGTGTCCCCCTGATCACGTGATTCCCCTTTTGCAACCTCCTGACAAGCCAGATTCACTTAACAACCACTTAACAATTGCAATGACTCACTTAACAACTGTGGCAAGAAAAGTCGTAAAATGGGGCAAACTTACTTAACAAATGTTTCACTTAGCAACATAAAATTTGGACTCAATTGTGGTCATAACTCGAGGACTACCTGTACCTGCAGGATAGCAGCTTGGGAAAGGTCATGCTGGAGAACAGTCTCTTGTTAGCCTCAATGTAATAAAACTGTAATTCACTGACAAGCAAAAGAATAGTAAAATATGTCCTAATTTCTAAAATTACCACTATCTTTAAAATTTTTACTCCATGTTTTATTCGAACTTTCCCTAAGGAGTAAAAGAATTTTGCAAAAAATAAAAAAATGGCAAGAAGATGACATTGGAAGGGATGTCGACTATGTCTACGTAATGAAGATGTTCTACAGGGTTTGAGGCAGGGGTGAAATTCAGCAAGTTCTGACAGGTTCTGGAGAACCAGTAGCGGAAATTTTGAGTAGTTTGGAGAACCGGCAAATACCACCTCTGACTGGCCTCAGAGTGGGAGGGAATGGATATTTTGCAATATCCTTCCCCTGGAGTGGGGTGGGAATGGAGATTTTGCAATATCCTTCCCCTGGAGTGGGAAGGGAAGGGAGATTTTGCAGTATCATTCCCCTGGAGTGGGGTGGAAATGGAGATTTTGCAATATCCTTCCCTGCCATGCCCACCAAGCCACACTCACCAAGCCATACCACGCCCACCAAGCCACTCCCACAGAACTGGTAGTAAAAAAATTGAATTCCACCACAGGTTTGAAGCATCTCTTGCCCGCCCTCTACATTTCCTTGCAAAGAGTGACCACATGACCCACCTCATCTGATTACCTGCTCATCTATTCACCTGATTATTAGTTCAGATTATCATTCTTCAAAAGGAAGGAAGGAAGGAAGGAAGGAAGGAAGGAAGGAAGGAAGGAAGGAAGGAAGGAAGGAAGGAAAGAAAGAAAGAAAGAAAGAAAGAAAGAAAGAAAGAAAGAAAGAAAGAAAGAAAGAAAGAAAGAAAGAGGCCAGGAAGCCATCTTTTGCATTGGGCCTTCAGGCCTGCCACATTTACTACTGTGGGAGGGTTGGGAGCAGTGGTGAAATTCAATTTTTTTTACTACCAGTTCTGTGGGTGTAGCTTGGTGGGCGTGGCAGGAGTAGGATATTGCAAAATCTCTATTCCCACCCCACTCCTGGGGGAAGGATATTGCAAAATCTCCATGCCCACCCCACTCCTGGGGGAAGGATACTGCAAAATCCCCATTCCCTCCCCACTCCAGGGGCCTTCCTGGATTACTACAAATTCTCCATTCCCACCTCACTCTGGGGTCAGCCAGAGATGGTATTTGCCAGTTCTCCGAATTACTCAAAATTTCTACTACCAGTTCTCCAGAACCTTCAGAACCTGCTGGATTTCACCCCTGGTTGGGGGTGTTACTTGGAACCTAGGAAGGAAGGAAGGAAGGAAGAGGAAGGAAGGAAATAAATGCCTGTGAGAGAGGCTTTCTTTTACAAAAAAAATGAAAGAAATTTAAACCCCTCCCTGCAAGGACACTGTAATCCAAAATCATTCCTTTCCCTCTATTTTTATTGAAAGGCTCTGATCACCCAATCTGGATGTGAATTACAGACATCTTTTCCTTGTTTTTATTTGCATGCCCCCCCCCCCATAAACTTCACAAAGAATTAAAGGCAGTGAACGGATCAGAACAATTTGGAAAGTTCTGCTACTGCTTTCATCAAATTATGTAAATTTCAGGGTACATTTGTTTTGTTTTTAATCTAGCATCTGGTCATTCTTATATAGAAACCCAGTCCCCAGAATTCAACATTTTATTCCTTATTTATTTATTTATTTTGGCCTTCCAGTTTTAAAGACACATTCATACTTCACAAAGGACTTTTTTCTGATTGTCAAGCTGTGCAGCTTTAGTTCTTTCATTGCCATAGCCAGGTTGGAAAAAAAGAACATACATTGTCTTTCAAAGAAACTCGTGACCGGTGCAGCTTTATCATATTATAGTCAATATAAATCCTACCTTAGTCCATTGATACTCAGGAGGTTAACATAATAAGGAAGGCAGAGGGAGAGAAGGTGAACCACAGCTGTCAGCTATTTTGTGCTCAATTCTAGTTTCCTTAAGGGGTTTCAAACTGTCACTATGATCAAAGTCTTGGCACTTAAGGCAGCCCCCTTGACAGCAAAAGGAGAACAACACTTATCTATTTAGCATCTTCTCTATCAGAACCCATAATCTTGAGGTGCTGTATAACCTTCATCTTAACAGCATCTCCTTATTGGAAATAAAACATATTGGCAAATGTATGCCTTGTCACAAATCTGTACTTTCCCTGCATCAGCAGACTGGAGGCAATATGGAATTATTGCTCAATATAACAAACAGCTACCCATTTATGCAGGTATCGTCTCAGCCCATCACTGGCAGGCAGCGTGAAGGCAAAGGATAATGTGACACCGGCTTTGTGTTCCACTAATCTCAGAAAGAGACCTCACTGGCCATAAATCTAGGTGGCAACTTTCTTTCATTGCAAGGTGTGTCTGCTTTTTAGAGACCCCCAATCAGCTAAACAGTTTGCTTTCAGAAAGTATTACTACCCAACAGGCAGCTGTCTAGATACAGGGCAGTACAGATCAGGGGAATGGGGGAAATGGCTACCACAATGGATCTATTGCAATGTTTGCAATGAATGCCCTCAGCCAAGGCAAAAATCCAGGTCAAAACAGTAGAACTATAAAGAGAAGCCCTGTATCAAGAAGGTTTCCCCTACAGTTATCCTTGCCATCCTCTATGGTCAAAGGCAGCCATGCCATTAGCAGGATGATTTTGGGCATCTCACAAAGGTGGGAAATGGAAGATTACTTAATTTGTTCTTTTATTTCAAGTGAAGGAAAGCAAGTAGAATTTGAGAGCTTTTTCTCTGTGGCCAAATTTCCTATTTAAGTAAAATGTCTTGCAAAAGGCTGGTCCAGAATTAAATCACGTTTAAATTTCTAGAATTAAAATGCATAGATATAGAGTCAAAAGAGGGCTTTGAAAATATTTACAGACCACTCGCATCCTGGACATAAATTGTTTCAACTCCTACCCTCAAAACGATGCTATAGAGCACTGCACATCAGAACAACTAGACACAAGAACAGTTTTTTCCCAAACGCCATCACTAAATTCCCTCAACACTGTCAAACTATTCACATTAGGCAACATAATTCCCTCAACACTGTCAAACTATTCACATTAGGCTGCATTACTATTACTATTAGTCTTCTCATTGCTCCTATCACCCATCTCCTTCCACTTATGACTGCATGACTGTTGCTTGTACCCTTATGATTTATATTGATATTGTTTCCTAATATGATTTGATTGCTTATTGTATCCTATGACTATCACTAAGTGTTGTACCTTATGATTCTTGACGAATGTATCTTGTCTTTTATGTACACTGAGAGCATATGCACCAAAGACAAATTCCTTGTGTGTCCAACTGGCCAGTAAAGAATTCTGTTCTGTTCTGTTCTATCTGGTGAAAAGTAAACTTCTGCATTATAGAATTATATGTCCAGCTCCACTTCAGTGTTTTGGATGGCCAGGCCCAGATCAAGAAGCCAGGATGCTCAAATGAACTGACTTTTAGAAGGAATGACACAGTTTCATCTTTTCTGCTAGTGATGTCTACTAGTCTGGATGGCTTTCAAAGCTTTTTCAAAGCCCCAATCAAATGTTCTTAGTCATGCATGCTACATGAAGCCTCAAGTGCTCAGAGGCAGTATATTTCTGCATACCAAATATTTCTGGGATCAGGAAAAATGGTTCACTATCCAGAAGCATCTAGTCTATTGCTGTTGAAAACATGTTAAGATATATCTAATCAAATAAACTCCAGATTGTCTCCGTTTGTTTATGAAAACGAAAAGCGGGGGAAAAGAATCCAGAAAAAAAAATCTGATGAAATTCTCATGGACATGATGCAGTTCTTAGATTCATTGAAAATACCGTAGAAGAAATAATAAATTGGTACAAGCTAGCTGAGAAATATCTGCAAGTGGCCTGTTGTTCAGGGATTTCTCAGGTAGCTTGTCATCTTTCTAGCTTCCCAGGCTTCTTATATTGCATTAAGCTCCTTTTGTGGAGCTTTTCAGATTAGAAATCACTAGCCACAAGGGAGATTACAATGGAAGAGATGTGAAAGTGAAGCAGAATAACACCAACAATTCCCTCTGCCATTTTGCAACAATAATCTAAGTGTAGGAAATAAGTAAATTATTCAAGAAATCTGAAAGCACTCTAAGTATAAGAAGAAAAACTGACTATTGTTATAAAGGAAGAAAAAAAATGAAGCAAATTGGAACTCACCAAAAAATTTATGACAAGCAACAATTTATTGCTATTTATATTGGATTTATTGGTATTGAGTTTTCATTAAAATGAATCTCATTATTTATAAATGTGCATCTTTATGTACAAATTGGTATATGCACATTTCAGATAATCTTTGACATATTTATTTGGGGATGAGATATTGGGGAAAAAATCCTAGAAGAAGAAATGGCAACCAACATCCATCTTGTTGTGAAGTTTACATGGTCAGGAAGTCACCAAAAGTCAAACTTGACTCCAAAAATGCTGATTTTTTAAATGAATGAAAGAGTAGTTTAGATTTACTTATTACAGGAAAAAGCCTATTTTATATAAAGAACTTTATGGAATATCATGGTGGATTATTTCCATACAAAGATGAAGCCTACATGTATTGCTTTGAACTATCCTAAATATTCTAAGGTTTATAAAAATAAAAAGTGAAAAAAAACCCAGCTTCCTTGATGTCCCTGATGGAAGGATGAAATAGCTCAGGTCACTGACATTTCAAGAAATTGTGTCTCACACTGAGCAAGCCTCCTGTGTTGTAAGGTAGTGACATTACTGTCACAGCTTGGCACTGCCATAAAAGGAAGATGTATTATTGACATCTTTCTTTTGAAGTGAAGTCCTGAAGCTTTAATTCTGCCAGGGGTAAAAGTCTCTTCTTGAAATATCACTCTGATCCTGTTTTCTGTAACTCATGGATGTCCCTGTGTGTCTTCTCTACAAATCTATGAAATCCCTGGTGGAAAGCCTATAAAAAACATTTAGTTACAAAGATTATTTCAGTGCCATTCTAGAGTTCCAACATCCCTTCCATTCTTAACTTAGTAGAGATGTGTGAGAAATAAGGGCTAGGGAACTTCTTGGATCATTTCTAGGATGTGGCTGAACCTTACCTCTCTCACTGTCCTTGTCTCCTTATAAAGTTTAGACAGAGCTATCTGATGTTATAAGTGAACACAAAAGAACAGTTGTAGAAAAATATCCAGAATTTCTGCATCTAATTTACAGGGGTGAAATCCAGCAGGTTCTAACAGGTTCTGGAGAACCGTTAGCGGAAATTTTGAGTAGTTCAGAAAACTGGCAATTACCACCTCTGGCTGGCCCCAGAGTAGGGTGGGAATGGAGATTTTGCAATATCCTTCCCCTGCCACGCCCACCAAGCCACACAGAACTGGTAGGGAAAATTTTTTGAATTTCACCCCTGCACTAAAACATATGATGAATGGTTGCACGAACTCTAGTTTAACAAAGAGAAGGACTAGATGATATGATAGCAATCTTTCAATATTGGAGGAGGTATTACAGAAATGAGGTGGTTGACCTTTTGTCCAAAGGCCATGAGGGTAAAACAAAGAGTAGTGGATGGAAACTAGAACTAGGGACAAATTTCCTGACAATGAGAATAAGTCATCAGCGGAACAGCTTGCCTCCAGAAATTGTGGGTGCTCCACAGGAGTGGGTTCTAAAAGTTTTTACTACTGGTTCTGTGGGCATGGCTTATTTTGTGGGCATGGTTTGATGGTCATGTGACAATTCTTTAGGATTTAGCAGAAGTACTAGTCTACCAGGAGTCTACCATTTCTTTTTGGAGCGTTCCAGTCTACCAATTTATTTTTGGAGTGCACTGGTCTACCACCCCACTGCCTTTTACCACTGATCAGCTGTAGGGTGGCCCTTTGAAGCACCACGGCAAGAGTTTAAACAGGTTTTTTCCTTCTAGCCAATCAGCTGGGACTCGGGAGGTAGCGAATAGATTGGGGGCGGGGCCAGGCAGAGGTGGTATTTACTGGTTTTCCGAACTACTCAAAATTTCACCAAACCGGTTTGCAAGAACCTGGGAGAACAAGTAGCAACCCACTGGTGCTCCATCACTAGCAGTTTTTAAGAAAACATTGTAGAGGCATTTGTCTGGAATGGTATAGAGCAGTGGTGTCAAATTCAAGGCCCATGGGCCAGATCTGGCCTGCATCCCACTTAGATCTTGCCCGTGGGGCCACCCTGGAAACAGCGGAGGACTGGCCTGCGGTGCCACTGCCAGCAAAAACAGAGGTCTGTTTTACCTGGCAGAGGGTTGCAGGAGGCTATTGGAGCTGGAAATGGAGCACGGGAGCCTGTTTTTGGTGGCAGAGTGCTTGGCCACCTTTTTGGTGGCCCTGGCATGAGTGACATTGAGCTGGCCATGCCCATCCTGGCCACGCGCCCCTGCATTCCCCCCCCCCTTGACATCAAACACATCTCTGATGCAGCACTCAATGAAATCGAGTTTGACACCCCGGTATAGAATCTCTTGCCTGAGCAAAGGGTTGGACTAGAAGACCTCCAAGATCCCTTCCTACTCTGTTATTCTATAAACAACAAAGTGTTGAGCTTAAAGACAAAATTTGTTCTCTGAGATAGGTCAAGAATATTCACACAAGTAACATATTAGAACATATTACATATCAAGCAACCTATTAGAAGTAAACACTTGGCCCTCAAATCCCCATCAGATCTATTGAAACAGATATAAAATACAATAAATGTTTTTAAAATAAGCAAATATTGATCAAGTAATCTACATAATATTGTTAAAAAAATCTAAACCAGTTTTCAGTAAAGTCTAGCTGCCACCTCTAAGTTTTCTGTTTATTCCTTCTGCAATATTTTGCATTTGATTTTTATACAGTTCACCATCTCTAAAAGCCACATCAAGGAAGGGAATAAGTAGATTTAAAAAAAAAAAGGCAGAAGACTTCATTACCTTGTGAAAAGCAACTACACCTTCATTTCCATCCAATTCTGCAAGATACTGTACATCTAAGTTACAAGATGTACACTGAGAGTGTATGCACCAAGACAAATTCATTGTGTATCCAATCACACTTGGGCAATAAAAAAATCTATTCTATTCTATTCTATTCTATTCTATTCTATTCTATTCTATTCTATTCTATTCTATTCTATTCTATTCTATTCTATTCTATTCTGTTCTACTTTACTCTACTCTACTCTACTCTACTCTACTCTACTCTACTCTACTCTACTCTACTCTACTCTACTCTACTTTAAATGCTGTTTTTCACATGCATACAAAAAAACCCTATGCTAATTTTAATAGCCTTCAGATCCGTCAGAGTTGGGTTTTTTTAAAAAAGCAAGGGAAGGTAACACCTAACCATTTGTTCAATGCCCTTATTACTATCAGTGAGGAAATTTTGAAGCTCCCAGTTTAGCAAAAGCAGTTTCTGATTTAAATAAAAACCAAAGCATGTAACCTCCAAAGCAATTCAAACCAAACTGTGAATTAAATTTAATTTTGCTTTGATGTAGGATTAAGAGCCGCAGTGGCACAGTGGTTAGAATACAGTACTGCTGGCTACTTCTGCTGACTGCCAGCTGCCAATAATTCTCCAGTTTGAATCTCACCAGCTCAAGATTGACTTAGCCTTCCATCCTTCTGAGGTAGGTAAAATGAGGACCCAGATTGTTGGGGGCAATAGGCTGACTCTGTAAACTGCTTAGAGAGGACTGTAAAGCACTGCGAAGTGGTATATAAGTCTAAATGCTATTGCGATTGCTATTTTGTAAAATTTACAGTTATACCTAAAAATAATAGCTTACAATAAACCAAACAAAACATTCAATGTTCCATTAAATTGTTTTCACTGGTATTTTGATAGACCAACTGGAGCATCCCAACCACATACATATGCAACCTCTTAAGCCACTCAATTCTGTAACTCAGTTCTTTTAAAAATTACTAAACAGTTTAATTCGTATTGTGTATTCTCTAAGTTTTACATAACTATTTTGTGAGGTGTAGTAGAATAGAGAGACTCGGGTTCTATCCACCATTGTGGATATATTGAGAAAATATAGAAGAAGAGAACAATATATGTGTTACCTTGAATGAAAGATAGAATCAAAATCTAAAAAGGAAGAAGGAATGAAACCACTCTAATAATTAAAAAGGCTATACAATCCAATGCTATCCCTCTAAGGATCTTACATAATTATCAAACCCTCTGAAACTATAAGAAGTCTCATGATCATCATTGTCATCATCCCCCACCCTCCACCCCCTGCAGGGGAATATGTTGCTGATCTAATTCACATATTTTGGTGCCCCATGTCTCACTTGCCTATCTTGCTTTATATCTTGTGTGAGTCTATGCATGTGTGTGTGCTTGTGTGTCAGAGAAAGAAAGAGATGCATAGAAAGAGAGAGAGACATAAATGTCTCTCTAGATTTGTAATGTGGCATTACTCTCAATATGCTGCAATGTCTTAATCTTTATTTCTTTATTATTAAAAATTTTCACTTGGGGTGAGGAAATGTGTATGTATGAGAGCGGCTGTTCTTTTGTTGTTGTTGTTAGTTGTGAAGTCGTGGTCTGATCCATCGCAACCCCATCCTCCAGGCCTTCCTGTCCTCTACCATCCTCTGGAATCCATTTAAGCTCATGCCTACTGCTTCAGTGACTCCATCCAGCCACCTCCTTCTCTGTCATCCCCTTCTTCTTTTGCCCTCAATCTTTCTCAGCATTAGGCTCTTCTCCAGTGAGTCCTTCCTTCTCATTCAGTGGCCAAAGTATTTCAGTTTCATCTTCAGGATCTGGCCTTCTAAAGAGCAGTCAGGGTTGATCTCCTCTAGGACTAACCAGTTTGATCACCTTGCAGTCCAAGGGACTTGCAGGAGTCTTCTCCAGCACCATAGTTCAAAGGCCTCCTTTGGCGCTCAGCCTTTCTTATGGTCCTACTTTCACAGCCATACATTGCAACTGGGAAAAGCCTTGACTATAGCCTTGACTATACATACTTTTGTTGGCAGGGTGATGTCTCTGCTGAGACTGTTCTATGGATGATATTTATAGATTGTATTATTAAGGTTAAAGGGCTGAATTCATATTGAGCAAGTAGACTTCCTCTTGGGTAAATGGGGTCCCATCTCACTTCTATCCCTCGTATTTATTTGCAGTTCATTCCCCCAGTCTTTCCAAGCTATTCCTTTGAAGTAGTTTTGGGATATGCATTTGGGAGAGAAGAGCTCAAAGAATGCCATTCTTTGAATGCACGGACCATATTAAATGTAACCCAGGGAAATATTGCTATAATACTCATGCAGTTAAATAAATATATTATATAAAAAAAAGAACAGGAAAAAGACACACCGGTAAACACAACTGGAAATATTTTTAAAGACAAGGGTGTAAAGATACATTTGCATATTTTAATATTTGGAAAATTCACAAGGGCATTGACTGACTGCAACCTGAAAGCAAAAGGCAACAAAAGGGAACTTTTAAGTTACTGTCAGTATTTCTTCTGGGGAACTCAATAAAAAATATATTATTATTCACACCCTGGGCTAGTTATGTCTGTCCTCCAAATTACAGTAAGAGACAAAAATGGAAGAGGTCCATAGAGTCATTCGGTAGGTAGAACATTGTGTCATGCAGCCCAACAGCAAAATAGAAAAATTGCATGTAATTATTTCCAAAGCTGAGTGTGATGATGGTCTGGATGGGAAAAACTAATAGTAATGCACTCTGCTTGTTAGAAGCATTCCTTCCAGGCAGCTCAAGGTTACAATAAGTGCATTTTGCAGAGCTATTTTCCTCCCCCTGCCTCTCCCTTTTTTTCCTCCTTCTGCTACAGTGTTCTATCTACAAATAAATTCTACATAGAGTGGGTTAATAAAGCTCCAGTTTTAACCATAGCCTAGTTGAACGAAGAAAAGCAATAATTACACTTACACAGGCACATATACAGCGACATACACACATGTAACTTAAGGCATCCTGTATTGATTGATTAATTATTCTCCTGATGAACTAACAAATATTGACCTCATACAATTAAGCATCATTTAACCAAAAATCTGTAACTTTCATTGATCACTTAATGGCACATCAAAGTTCAGCAATTCTGACATTTTTATGTCATTCAGCAAAACTCTGTCTCACCTTAATGTTTGGAGCAATATAATGAATGTTGTTAATGCAGTCATGTAATGATGACTCTTTAGATATTGATGTCACAATTCTATAAATGTTGGTCTTTGTATTTCAGAGCACCCAAGATGTAGTGAAATACGTTCACATATGAATTTAGCAACATCAGAGTTGATTTGGCAATACAGAATCCTCTAATTGGCTAGGGAGAAGAGGATGATCAAGCACAAAATATCTAATTGTTTATCTCCTAATCTGTTTCTGAGTTCCTCAGTGCCACAAGCATGCCATATCTACAGCCACCCATTATCACATTAGCAGGAGTATATTATTAGCTAAAATTATGAAGCTTACAAGTCATAATAGAGTAATTAAATAGTGTGCCCAATTACAACTGTGTCTAGTTTGATGCTCTTCAGTCACTATGTCTCCAAACCAACTGATCTACAAAAATGACTGGAGAGTGAAAATTAAAGTTCATATTATCTTTTTCAGCTCTCATCTTTCTGTCACTTTAAAAGTAGATTCTCAAAAGAGATACTTTTCTTGATGAGTTTGCTTTCTAGCTATATTCAGCTTGAAGGAAATATTTCAGTAACACATTAGAACTGAAATATTAATGTTTTTGCTCTTTTTTCCCCCAGCATAGTAGTCAAGGTTTTTTTTTTTTTAACTATGAAAACTCACACGCATTTTTGCATACATTTCTTCAGATTTTGTTTCTTTTAATGCAATATAAATTGATTTTATACATTTAATTTTAGCAAGATATGTATTGTCAAAAAACATTTCCCTCCAAAGATGTATATCTCATTGGGGAATGATAAAACAAAATCTGGAACAGTGGAAGCCCACACATCAATAGTAGCCTAACTTACATGATTTGTCAAGAATCCTGATGACTACTAGATGGGAAAAAAAGAGGCACTGAACATTTTAATTAGTGGTCATAGGAAACTTTCAGCCTCAAAATAGCTAATTGATGATGAAAACTGCAACTTCATAATTTTATTTAAGAAGTAAATTAAGCAAAAATATTCCCATTCCTACTTTCAGGGCCATTGTTTCAAATGACAGCTTTTTCTCCTAGGTTTGAGCTCTGAGGAAATATGGCAAGCCAGTTTGGTTTAGTAGTTAAGGCACCAGGCTAAAAACCAGGAGAGTGTGAATTCTAATCCTGCCTGAAGCATCAAAGTTGACTTAGCCGGTCACTCTCTTTCAACTCAACTCACAGTATTGTTGTGAGGAAAATAGGAGGAGGGAGGAGTATTAGGCATGTTTGCCACACTGGGATGTTTATAAAAAAAATAAAGATGGGATAACCAATCAAGCAAACCAATATTATACATAGTGTTGTGTGAAGGGAAAGCAGCACTTGGCCCTTGAATTTAGATGCTATGGGCTATGAACCAAGAAATGAACAGAGCAAGGAAATTGGATAGCACCAGAACAAACCCAAGGTTGATTTAATTTTTTTCAAAATTAATGACATGAATTAATCTCTTTAATGCAATAGCATTTCTACTTCGTTTCATTAAAAATCTCTCCTTGGCAGGATGATTTTAGAGGAACACACTGGGACCTTTGGTTCTCAGACTGTCTTCATTACATTGCAAGATTGTTGGTGGAATTAGTGCACCAAATTATCTCAATTACTTTGGACCGGATAAAGCATTGTATAAATGCTAAGATGTTGGCAAATCCACTCAGCCAAGCCTATGTCATTTCAAAAGGGCTGAAATCACATTATTATTATTATTATTATTATTATTATTATTATTATTATTATTATTATTATTATTATTATTATTATTATTTCCCTGAGGGCCATTTCACTATGTGTCCCCTATGTGAAATTGTAAGCTATTTTCAGCATCTGGAATAAAGAGCATTGTTTATAAATCATCTGTGGAAAAGACACAAATGAGTGACCTTTACACACGCAGGTGCTGTTCAAGGATGTCTTTTGTATTTTCTATAGGGTTGCAAATCTGTTTTGGGAAGGTGACTAATTTATGTTTTCCAGAGAAACATTCTTGAAAATGTTACATTCTGCTGCTTCCTGACAACGTCTAGCAATCAGTGTCAATTACTGCTGGTTGCCAAGGTAACAAGACAGCCAACAGTTCTTAAATCTCCATTGGACCATGAGTTTTACAAATACCCTTCCATTAAGACGAGTTTCCTTGCAGCAGGCTGCAGTAAAAAGTTCGTAGCTCCTTCAAATTAAGTTTATGGAATGGCTGTTTGTGTTTTTCTCCTGGTGTCTTCCATACATAATCAAATTTATGTTCAATGAAAAGATCGCATGACATTTCCTGTCGGTGAGACCTTTTCTCCATTGCTTTCCTTGATTAAATAAATTGCAAGATTCTATCTATCTATTCATCTTTCTGCCTTTTTCCCCTCTCTCTAGCATTTTTCCTGCAAGTTCAGGGTCTGCTTTTTTCGGGATCAACTGATTATTGATTCATTGGTTGCAACGGGAATTAACCAAATCACCAATTCACCTGAGCCAAACATACTATCTGTCTACACCAGGGGTGTCAAACTCGATTTCATTAAGGGCCGCATTAGAGTTGTGTTTGACCTCTAGGCGCCGGGGTGGGCATGGCCAGGTTGTGCGTGGCCAGCTCAATGTCACTCCTGTCAGGGGCACCTGTGGTGGCCCGATGGCTCTGCCAGCAAAAACAGGCTCCTGAGTTCCATTTTCACTGGCAGAGGGTTGCAGGAGGCCGTGGCAGCTGAAAACAGGGCTCAGGAGCCCATTTTCAGGGGCAGAAGCATTGCAGCTATTTCCAGGGCAAATCCATGGGCCAGATCTAAGTACCCCGCAGGCTGGATCCAGCCCTCAGGCCTTGAGTTTGACACCTCTGATCTATACAATTATCAATATTAAAAGAAAAATAAACTCTTCAGGTCAGACAAAACTCAGCCAGGGAAAGGAAGTTTGGGTTACAACCAAGCTAAATCTTGGTGGCTCTATCCTGGCTCACCTCTGAGACAATACTTATCAGAAGAGTTCTCACAGTGTGTTAAACAGATTTTTAAAAACCGTTATTGCTATATTAACATACTAACTGTACTGAACCTCATTATGGATAAACCTGATCGTTTAGTTTGCACATAATATTAAGATAACACACTGAATCACAACCTACCCAAACCTATTTTAGTATTTTGTGCAAACTCAGTATCATATTGGATATAGCATCTACCACCACAACTTCTATATATTAGTGAGTTGATTCAATAACACAAATCACATTCTACTTTATGTAAACGCAATTATTTCCAAATCCTGGTTATGGTTTCACATGTTATGCAGAGATGGGCAGTTGTAGTTTAATCACAAAATGATGGTTAAGGAAACTGTAGAGTACCATGATATGTAAATCAGCCAAGGCAATTTAGTAAGATAGAATGTAATTTGCAATCCTCAAATTAATTTCTGACAAGTGATATTTACCCTTATTTCAGCCATACATCCCTTGATTTATATATTTCCAGTCATAGAAATACTAAGCAATGATGTGTTTCTAAAGCATCTTCAGTGAAGAGGATGAGAAGAGTCAAGATAGCAACTTCACAAAGGAAGACCATGGCTCTCTTTTTACATGTCATGATGCAATGCATGGAAAAAAGGGAGTCAGGTTTCATCTTTATAATTGCAGCTGCTATCTTTTCTAAGACTTTCCCACTGTCCATATTATTTGCTACTGGATGATTATACTGTAGGTAGTCCTTGACTTACCACAGTTCATTTAGTGACCGTTCAAAGTTACAGAAGCACTGAAAAAGTGACTTATAACCATTGTTCACACTTATGACCATTGCAGCAGCTTCATGGTCATGTGATTAACATTTGAATGCTTGACAACTGGTTCATATTTATGATGGTTGCAGTGTCCCGGGGTCATGACCTTCGGTAATCTTCTGACAAGCACAGTAGCAGGAAACCTAGATTCACTTAACAACAGTGTTACTAATTGAACAACTGCAGTGATTCAGTTAACAAATGTGGCAAGACAAGTCATAAAATAGGGCAAAACTCACTTAACAAATTTCTCACTTAGCAACTTAGATTTTGAGCTCAGTTGTGGTCATAAGTTAAAGACTACCTGTACTAAATTGTTTTAAATGAAAGAGCTGATCTATATCACTCTCTTTGTCTCTCCATTCCTCCCTCCCTTCCTCCCTCTCTCTGGCTCTCTGGCTCTCTCTCTTCCTCCACCACCCCCCACCCCCCCAATACTGGAGCAAAGCAAAAAACATATTTTATTTTCATTTTATTTAAATGTTCTTCTTTCTTCCACTACATTGCCCTCTTAGGCAGATATAATAGCAAAGCAAGGAACAAACTCAGCAAAGATTCCAGAGTGCAGCCGTTGTCAGGTCACTTGGAGAATTTTCTAATACGCAGCTCGTGTTCTTCTCAATTGGCATCACGGAGAGTTTCTCTAATGGAAAGAGACATTGGACATTATGTGCCAAGTAGCTCCTGGCTGGGAAGAAGCAAATGGATCGTGAATCTAGCCCTGCCAGCTAAGAGAGTTTTAATGCTGAAGATAAGGAGGGAGCCTAATTTTTTTTCTCAGAGCCAAATTTCCTTCCAGACATAAGTCACCAAAAAGAAAAAAGGTCCAGAGTATTTTTTTTTTCTATCCACCCTATCACAAAAAAATAAAAAATAAAATAAAAATTCTGGTGTGTTTTAAAAAAGAAAAAGTTTGGTTTCAAACAAATCACAGTAAACTTGCAACACATGTATTAAGATATGCTGCTCAGAGTCACTTGATAGTGAGATGGGCAACATATGAATTTGATAAATAAAGTAAAAGATTAAATCAGTGATATCAGATGGAGTCCAACATTCAAATTCCTGATGGCTCTGATAATTCCTCTTTCTACAAATGCATTAAAGGACTTTTGCTACTGGTTATTACAAATCTCTGTTAATATCCATAACATTTCCAACTTTTTTGAAGGATTAACATTTCCAAATACTACTAGTCCTCAGATGGCGAAAATTCTTTATTTTGGTATATTTTCTAGCAGTATTGCTACTTGATCACCTTGAAAAAAAATTAATTGTCTATCTCAAAATTCAAACACGTATGCAAATTTAAGAAACATGTAAAGCAATTATCTGGGATTGAAGTCGTGCTATGAGTTGATTACAATAACGGATTTTTAAGAGAGGGTTTTGGAATTTCAATCTTGTCTTTCTTTTATTATTATTATAATTTTACTACTTTTATGTAACATTTCTATTATTGTTTTTCCTTTTAATTATGTTGCTATTAATATAGTATATAATGACAACTTGTAAACAGACTTAGTAGTTTAATAGTTTACTTTTGGCCTTTTTTGCAAGGGGTGGGAAACTAACATTGTTGTAGTATATTAATAAGCATTCAACTAGGGAGGATTCTATATGTATATGTGTTCATCTTTTTTTCTAAGACATTTTTTGTTTTATTGCATTTTTAATTTCTTTTTAAAAATATTTTGGTGTTTTGTATTTTAATCTCCTTCGAATAAACTAAATATTATGTGGGAAAACTTTTGAAACAATGGACTTGGCATTTATACCATATATTATTTGTCTGTCTGTCTGTCTGTCTGTCTGTCTGTCTATGTATCTATCTATCTATTTTCTTCAATGTTATCTTGACTCTCGATTACTGCCTAGACTAGTGCCTATAGTTTTTTTGACATATTTTTCAGAAGTGGTTTGCCATTGCCTCTTTCCTTGTGTTGTAGGAGAGTGGCTGGCCTAAAATCTTCCAGCTGTCTTTGTGTTTAAGGCAGAACTCAAGGCAGAACTCAAAATCTCTAGCCTGGTACTTTAAATCACTACACCATTCTAAATCTCATTTATTTGATAAATAATTGTATATTAGTAAGATTTCTGTCTCTCTCGTTCTTGGTAAATTCTGCCTGTGCTATAGACAGTTGAAATTTTATAATAAAGTATATAACATATGAATCTAAATATGAGTATTTTTAGGCAGAATTTATCAATTCAAGTATTTTACACATCATCTTAAATTAGAATAATTGAATCAAATCTCATAGTAATTGATGAAATGAAGAGATTTAAGACTCAACAGATCTGTTGGGCATATATGCAATTTTTTATGATGGACAGGAGAGATAAGGGTGAGTGATATTACATGTATCATAGCATCACATGCATCATGGTGCCATTCTGCAAATTATTTGAATTATGCAATTGTGGTTCGTGTTCTAACTACAGAAATACATAATTCTTCTCATTTCAACAGTGGCGCTCTAATGCGTGTGTGTGTGTGTGTGTGTGTGTGTGTGTGTATTTCCCGTCTTCTACATCACAACTGCAAATGCAATGATAAACCTCCTTCAAGACTTGCCATATCTGTGAAATAGAGGCTGGGCCATCCAATACGCTCTCACAGAGAGGGCCTCCTCAGGGTGCTGTCAGTCAAGCAATGTCGGCTGTCAGCCCCCAGGGGGAGAGCCTTCTTTGTGTGGGCACCGCCCTGTGGAATAAGCTACCTCCTGGAATACAACTGATCCCAGACCTCCATACTTTCTGTAAGGCCCTGAAGACTTATTTATTCCAGCCAAGCCTAAATGGTTTTTAATGGGAATTTTTAAATTTTATAGTCTTGGGGTTTTAAGTTGTGAGGCCGATTGATTTAATTTATTTTAGCTATCTTAACTTTTGTATTGTATGTATTTTAATTTTGGCTGTTCACCGCCCTGAGTCCCTTTTGGAAGAAGGGTGGTATACAAATTCAAGAAGAGAGAGAGAGAGAGAGAGAGAGAGAGAGAGAGAGAGAGAGAGAGAAAGAAAGAAACTTGGCTTTACTTTTTCACACCGAAATGTCAGTCGTATGTGAAGAAATATCTAATAAAGCTCAGGTATGGGTTCTGCCTAGATTCTGTGATATTTTGCTTTAGTCATGTGTCCTTCTTTCCATCTTTTGTACTTATCCTTTTTGTTTTTTAGTTTATCAGAGAGATCTTTTGTCTTTCAGCTTGTTGGAGAAATCTTTGTGCAACCATGATGGTTTATTCTTGGATTTCTTGTTCTTCTTTTTCAGTGGTATTGTGTTGGCTTTTACAATCATATTTTTCAGAATTTCCCTTGCTTCTGGAATTGTTTTCCCCTTTAGAAGTTTCATTCATGGAATTTTTCTTAGATACTCTCTGAAATTCTTAAAATCAGCTCTTTTAAAGTTTAACAAACAAAGATTCTATTGCTTGTGTTTGCATTACATTGAATTCCAATATGATGCCGTCACTCTTGCCCAAAGTTCTGGTTTGATATTGTGATATCAAACATTGTGACATTGTGATATGGTTTGATAGAGTTGATTTGATATCAAACCAATTCTATGTCTGTGTTACTTGTCTGCTATAGCAGGAAATGGATAAAAAATAATGGTTTCAATCAAGAGATTTTGGCTGAAATGAAGTGTTTTAGGGATGGGGGAGTTCCTTTTCTTTCTTTCCTTGTTTAATAATGAGTAATACAGAATATAAAGGGAAAACAGGAATTGAGGTTATGTATGTATTTATTTACTTACTATTTATTTATTTATACCCCACCTTTATGTATTTGGCTGCTTAAATAATAGGAATTCTCTTTTGTCCATTCTCTAATCTTCTAAATTTGTTTGGACTCATTTCTATATTAATATGTTGAGATTTTTTTAAAAAAAATGCCCTAAAGTTGAAGTATATTTCAATGCATCTTTATTTTTGTCTGCCATTTTGAACAAAACAAAAATTCCTTCCTATAATGAAGTTCTGTTTGTGTTGCCTTCCTTAGTCTTAGACATATTAATGGCTGATGTGAAGTACTGTAAAATAGCCAATGCAATCAGTGGTGGGATTCAAAAAAATTTACTACCGGTTCTGTGGGCATGGCTTGGTGGCCATGGCGTGGCTTGGTGGGCATGGCATGGCAGGGGCAGGGGAAGGATACTGTAAAATCTCCATTCCCACCCCATTCCAGGGGAAGGTTACTGCAAAATCCCCATTTCCTCCCGATCAGCTGGGACTCGGGAGGCAGACAATAGATGGGTGTGTGGCCAGTCAGAGGTGGTATTTACCGGTTCTCTGAACTACTCAAAATTTCTACTACTGGTTCTCCAGGACTGGTCAGGACTTGCTGAATACCACTTCTGTTTTCAATTCTTCATGTAAATCTTACATCCATCCTACTACCTTTCCAGTGTTATCTAGCTTCAAAACACAATGAATGCTGCCCTTAATAGATGCAAACCCTGCCTGTCCATATATCAGCTTTCTTTAAGTACTTGTCACAGACCCTCTTAGAGATGTATTATTCTGCTTTCAACAGACTGAAGCCTGACACTCTGAACTAGAGCCCTAGACTTGGCAGTATAGGAAGTAGTCATCTAGAAAGTATGCCCTGATTTACATTCAGCTTACTACATATTTTCCATAAGTACACGAATCCTTTTTAAGGTTTTCCTTAGTAAGTCAATTTAACTCTTACTGAAAGATAAAATAACTGCTTTAAGCAGGATGGATATAACATTTACAGATGTTGGCTTTTTGCTATCTTTGCATTTCTGAAATTTGCAAAGGACAACAATAACGGTTGCTGCAAAAAATTGCAGTAGAACACTTTTACTATTTCATTATTTTTAAACTACTGCCTGTCAATGATTAATGATTCATCAGTGATTGCAAGTATTCAAGAATTTATTTTTGCCTGGTGCAGCATAAATCATTTTAACGCTTCTATTATGATCATCAGGTAAAACAGGAATGGCACTAAGAATAGTATTTTTGCAATGCATAGCTTGCACAGGGTCATTTGTTTAAATAAAGATAATCTATTATGCAGAACTATTGGTTAGAAATAGGTGGCCCAATAATCACATATGAAATGTGATTGGACCATCAACTTGTATCTCTGCCATTTACTTGAGTAAAGCTAGGAAGTCTTTCAAACTCTATTTTTGCTTTCTATGTGTCCCATATATTTTTTTTTTGTAAGTAATGATGGACCACAAGTGTCATTTGTTTTATTCTATATATCAATTCTATATATTATGCACAGTCACTCAGGCACTCATCATTTCCCGCCTGGACTACTGTAATGCTCTCTACATGGGGCTCCCCTTGAGGTGCACCCGGAGGCTCCAACTGGTGCAGAATGCGGCCGCGCGGGGGATTATGGGAGCAAGGGGGCGCTCCCATGTGACACCTCTCCTGCGTGAGCTGCATTGGCTTCCTGTGGTCTTCAAGGTGTTGGTTACCACCTTTAAAGCGCTCCATGGCATAGGGCCTGGGTACTTGCGGAACCGCCTTCTGCCACCGATAGCCTCCCACCGGCCAGTATGTTCCCACAGAGAGGGACTCCTCAGGGTGCCGTCAGCCAGGCAATGTCGGCTGGCGATGCACAGGGGGAGAGCATTCTCTGTGGTAGCACCAGCCTCTGGAACGATTTGCCCCGAGATCCATATGATACCTGATTTCCGGGCTTTTCACCGTGCCCTTAAAACTTTTTTATTTTGTCAAGCTGGGCTGGCATAACCCCCCCCCCCTCTTTTAGTTTTTAATTGTCTATGGGTTTTAAATTTTAAATTGCCTATGGGTTTTTTAAATTTTCTGGACCAAAAATTGTTTAATTCTTTTACAAATTTTAAATTTTGTATTGAAGTGTTTTTTATTCCTGGCTATGCACCGCCCTGAGTCCACTAGGAGAAGAGCGGTATACAAATTTAATAAACTAACTAAACTAACTAAACTCAAACAATATAGTAAGCTTACAACAATTTCCCTCAATAGGTGTTTCCCAAGCCGTGTTACAGTCATCAGTTTCAAAACCACCATAGCCAATTAACATCTAGGTACATTAAGTTGGGAATGCTAACCTACATTATACTACTTCCAGGCACAATCCATGCAACTGAAAATCTTCACCTTCAATTACTGGAAAGTAAAAGTTAATATCCAATGCCTTGGAAATATACCTTATCAAATGTGGATGCAAATAAGTGACTTGAAAATGATTTGCAATTACCAAAATAAATAATAAATAGGAAATATTTAAAGATCAAAGAATTTAAAGAAAAGCAGAATTCCCATCCAAATTGTTCGGAATGAACTTCAGATATCTTGATATTGTACTATGGTTTACACAGAACATTGAAATTGACACTGTAAGCCAAATATCTTATAGTTTGACATAATATGGCTGGCTACTTTGTTTTTCTTGCTGATACAAGCAGAAACTGTCCTGCCTTCCTACTATTTTATAATGTACCATTTATTCCAGCTTTATTTTCTTCATTTGAAAATGACTATCGTAGCCAAGAAGTAATAAATCCTCAAAGAAGATTTAATTTTGATGCCAACTCAACAATAATAAAATATGGCTTTCCTATCGAAAGCCAAGCAGGATGATTCTTATATATATTACACTTCAATATAATAACATTTCATAATGTTTATTTATCTAGACTTCACCGATAGAGGAGCTGCGGAATAAATATATCTTTTTCTCTCCAGCAGATCGTAAGTATATTCATAAAATTGTTAAAATTTATAAAGGTAAATTGGACAGTTTTGAAGAATTTACATGGAAGGAAATCTTTAGAGAGAAATTGAATTTGATGCTTTCATTCAAAAAAATCAAATTATTTGTTGCCCAATTTTAGTCTAAAAAATATAAAGTGCTTTAAATCAATTATTTTGTGTTGCTTTTAGGCTTTTGTTTTCTTTTTTTTATTCCTTTCATTTTAGTGATTTCATTATGGTTATGTTTTGTAATACAATATAACTTTTGCTAAGAATCACTGTAAAGCAAACAAGCGAACTAAATAAGAAAAGGCAGGATTATGATAAATCTTATTCACAACAACAAAACTCTGTTGTAACGTGATTATATAGAACAGTTTAAATTTTTGTAAATTAATTTCCATGTAGTTATGATTTGTTCACTGCAATGTGCTTACAGATTTTCAGTTATTGCTCTGGGCAATGTGAGTTTTTTTTAAAAAAATGATCAACATTACAATTTTCGGAGGGTCACAGGTTGATAACTTTTTATTCTACCTTCTTTCACCAAAGAAGTTGGAACAATGGCCCTGCCTGGCTTCAATTCATACAACAGGCTGCATTGGAATGAGAGAGTGTTTTCTAAATTAGACATAGATGGTTTCAGCAATAGTATGCCATACTAGCCCTTCAAAATACAAAATAACAAATATCCAAAGACAAACATCACATCAATTAAAAAGGATCCACTGGCAGTCAAACTCCACAATCCCAAATCCTTAATCTCTACCCACACCAACATCAAACAGCACCAGTTCGATTGGAGCAACACCAAAGTCATCGGCCACACTTAGGGGTGGGTTCTAAAATTTTTTACTACTGGTTCTGTGGGCGTGACTTATTTTGTGGGTGTGGCTTGATGGTCATGTGACAATTCTTTAGGATTTAGCAGAGGTACTAGTCTACCAGGCTTTTAACTGCTTGCAGAGCTGTACCAATTTACTCATTTGTTTTTTGGAGGCACTGGTCTACCCATTTATTTTTGCAGGCACCAGTCTACTCATTTGTTTTTGGAGGCACCAGTCTACCACCAAACTGCCTTTTACCACTGATCAGCTGTAGGGAGGCCCTTTGAAGCCCCGTGGCAAGAATTTAAATAGGTTTTTTTCCTTCTAGCCAATCAGTTGGAACTCAGCAATAGATTGGGGGTGGGGCCAAATAAAAGGTAAGAATAACATGGGGGGGCAGAACCGGTTCGGTGATGTCATATCATCACCGCTACCAGCTCGGCGGAACCGGGCAGAACCGGGAGGAACCCACCACTGGCCACACTACCACCCACCATTCTCGGGAGTTCATTGAAGCTTGACACTCCACAAGCAATTCCATCAACAGACACATTGACCTACAACCAACCTATGAACCCCTCAGAATCCAAATCAATCTCACAGCCAGAGATAGCATCGACCCACAACCAACCCATGCAACCCCCCTCCACCACCAGGTCACCTCCCAATGACCCTGACCTGATGTAATCTCCTTATCACAAAACCCAATAGAAGACTCACTGATGACTCACAGCTGACCCATCACAAGACCCTCACTTGACACACCCACACCTGAAGTCTTTATAAATGGAAGAACATCCCCTTAATTTCATTGAGGATATTACCTAGCCTGGTAATGAAATGTTCAGAAACGAACCTACAAACTTGGAGAATGAACCTTCATCCTCATCCTACACCTGAGCTACAGATATTCACCACTATTGCAAATATCAAAGAAGTTAATGATCAGAATGGGCCATATTGACTTTAAAAAGCAGAATTGTTTCAACGAAGATTTAAACACATGGCAAGCCACTCACAATGCCAGTGAGACAGAAATTCTCAAAGGTTTTGCATGGATGTGGGAGAATATTCATTTGATCTCTAATTGAGAACTCAGTGTGATAAACCTAATTCTTCTAAATCTTATCAGTAAGATATCCTTCTATTTAAGTGAACATGTTATAATGACAAAAGCATTGCTCTAGTTTCCAAATGTTGCTTAATTTAGTTACCTCTTTCCCATGTTCTCCCTGTGATCCTCTGCTTATTGCTGTCTTTTCTGCCCTACCCATTGGTCTTCCGGGCTGGGTTTGCACAACATGCTCAGCTGGGATAAATTAATGGCAAAGCAGCAACACACACACACACACACACACTGGCTTGTTTGCTTTTAAATTTGGATGGTGTTCTTGTTGCTTAGCATGTAGTACAAACTCAATTAGCTAATGTTTGGCTTGATCAAAATCCTTCAATTCACAAGAATAGGCTGGGATTGTGGATTTTCAATTGTAATTGGGTGACATCAAAACTGAATAAAAATAATAAACTCCAAATATGGATTAATTCAGTAATCAAACTAAGGCAGCCACCAAGCACTAACAGTAAATAATCATAAGCAGCAATTCAACAATCAACTTGTGTGGATTGCTATTTGCTTTGCTGGATGCACAATCAGTTGTTCTGAATCACAGTATGTTGTGTAAGATGTAAAGGACTGATTTGCAAAGCTAGTGATCTGTTGCTGATCTTTGGTCCCATATAAAACTTATGCACCGAAGGACTATGTGGGAATTAGATATGTTATCTGACTTGAACCAAGAAGCTAAACTAAGCCATAATTGACCTATTACATTGTACATAACTATTATCATGTGAGAATACATTTTATGAAAATGCCATGCTTGCCAAATTTATTCATAATGCTTCTCTGAACAGAAGCATTCTGATGCTCCTTCAGAACTGCTGTTAATTTTAACAAGAAGCAAAGAGCCAACTACAAAGGTTTTTTTTAATACAGGCCAACTATGCCATCTACTTAAGCAGAATGATGACATAAATTATGGAATATATGAAAAGCAATAAATGATCCCATCAGGCCAAATAAGGGTAGAAGAGCAAAACAAATCACAACCCAGCAGGAACAGTGGCTATTCATCAATGTCTGAGAGGCGTTAAAACAAAAAATTGAAAATAGCAGATAAATAAAACAACAGCGGTAGCCTTATTTTAGAAGACTTGTTTCTTCCTTAAGACAAAGGAAACATTAAGCTGAATCTAGCCCACTGCTAATCTAACAGCGAGATTTCAGAGTCCCACATACAGGCCTTTTCCATCATCTTCTAGCTCTATTTTCTCAACCTTAGCCATTTTAAGATGGGTGACCTTCAGGTCACAGAATTAAATGGGAGTTGACGTTCACACATCTTAAAATGGCTAACGTTTAAAAACAATTGTTGATGTTGATCCTTTGAAATGGAAATGTGTAGTCAGAATAGGAAATGTTTGGAATGGCTAAACAGGATTAGTCAGCATTTTGGGCTCTCACAAAATGGCTGCTGGAAAACCAAATGGTAATGCAATTTCACATCATCCATTTTAGTTCCATTGTTTTTGAGACGGACTGGACCAAAAGAAAGGCTGGAACTTTTATTTGGACCAACTTCCTTTCTTCAAAATAAAAAAAATATTAAAAGATCAAAGTGGGACAGGGAGTCTGATGAATTACAAGTGGGAAACCTACGCACACATAAATTTTCTGCAGGTATTGTATTATCAATTTTGCATTCAATGTTTAACTATTTAAAATATATGGTCTACTGCAAATAGATAGCGAGATAACATGACTTTATAACAGGGATGGATTGCAGGATCCAATCTGGGTCAATTACCAGGACCTGTGGTTTTGTCTTTCAAATTTTCGGACTCATGCGGTTGCCCAACTTCAGGGAACTTCTCTCTAGGTATTCATAGTACCTGTTGTGTGGGGGTTTTTTAGATGTTTGATTGGGGTGTGTTGATGGCTGGCTTTTAAGGCATTGGCTGTTGTTTCTTGTGTTGCCCAGCCCTCACCTTCTAAGTACTTGATAGGCTGGTGGTAAATCAGCACTCCTGTTGACTGACAAGGGGCCTGTTTCCCAGGATTTGATCACTCCCCTGGCTGTTTTTGTTCCTGCTCATCCAAGAATTTTAGTAGCTGCAAAATTAAATGTGTGTCCTTGTTCATTGCTGTGAGGCTACCAATGAGTTCAGGTCTCCTCTGATTGCTCACTTGTGTTCTTGCAACCTGGTGGTTAGCTTCTCTCCATCTGTCCTGCATAGACACAGAGGCAATCCATGCAGGAGATTCGATAGATTACATTGGAAGTATCTCCCATCTCCAAGTCATATTTACACTGCATAATTTTTCCTTGTATGGAAGCCTCTGGGAGATGTGTTGCCCTCTTGCAGATCTTGGAAGCTGTGGTCTTCAGCTTCCGAAATGTTTTTTATGTATTGCAGGGTGTGCCATGTGGCTGGTCTTGTAAGGTGCATTGACAGTAATGAAGTAGAGCCTTGGATAGCTCAACAGGCTAATAAGCAGACTAAAGCCTGTTATTAACATCCAGCTGTCTGCAATTGCACCAGTTCGGGTCTCACCAGGCTCAAGGTTGACTCAGCCTTCCATCCTTTCTAAGGTAGGTAAATTGAGGACCCAGTTTGTGGGGGCAATAAGCTGACTTTGTATAAAATATACAAAAGTATGAAGGCTATTGCTTAACTCATTGTAAGCCGCCCTGAGTCTTCGGAAAAGGGCAGCATATAAATCTAATTTTTTTAAAAAAAGTAACTTCATGATTTGTGTCCTGGTTAGATTGTTAGACAGACAAGAAGGTGAAAGCCTAGAAGCAGGGTGAGAACCCACTGTAGTACCCGGCAAGCCAAACAGCTGAAGAGCAGGTACCTATGTGAACAATTCAAGTAGAATGAGTACCCACAAGATGTAACAAGATGTCTGCACAACATGGTGGGGAGAGAAAGAAAAAAACAAGGTTCAAGACCAATCACATGGCACGCACTGCCATACATTAAAAATATTTGATGCAGAATTTTGAAAAACTAAAATTTAATCTTGGCTGCATGCAATCATGACCATGGTGTGCCTACCTCATACCTTAAGCAATTATATATCTCAATGGATGGCATCCACTATCCAGAATCCAGCATCCAGTCTCAGCTTGAGAAAAGGAAATAGAAATATTCAAACAACAATGAATCAATCTTTTGCATCATTATTTCAAACCTGTATGTTGCAAAGTAGCAATATAATAATGTGTTTGGCATTCCTACCACCATTATAAAAATACGCTAAGCACTGCTTTACATGTCATCAGTCTGTATGGCGGCCTGGGAAGTTGGATCGATATTGTAATTTCAGTACTATAATTCTCTTACTAAAAATATGAAAGTGGTAATGCTTTGGATGAAAGTAATTTGCCTGTGGCCCGTGGATATAAATAGATTTTAATGTTCCATGTTTCAGAGTCTGTGTATTATTCTATGATGTTCCATCAGTTGCCTACATGCTTAAAAAAGTAGATGGTTAGAGATCAGATATTGGGATGACTCTGAGTTACTTGCTCCTATCGAAAATAAATCAGGTTCAACTGGCTTTTGTCCAAAATCTTTGTCTAATTGAATTGGGAGTAGAGCATTTATCGTAAGAATTACACTAATGATAGAAAAGTTTCAGTACGAAAACAACCTTATGCCCTCTAATCCAAGCAGCAATCTGCCTTATTTATTTTCCATTATATAACAACTGGCATTGCTCTTATCTTGATGCAATTAGCTTCGATTTCTGATACTAAAACTGTGCATTAGGTTTTAAAGGCAGTGGGAAGACCATATGGGGCCTGGGCAAGCTCTTGTAAGCAAGGTGATGTTGGTTTGTAGTGTGTTTATGCTGAGACTAGAGATGGACCAATCTCTACTTTGATTTCATTCTGTTTCTCTGGTGGATTTTTTTTTTGCTTTGTTTTTTGTTAATTTGAATCAGTCCATATCCAGTTGTAAATTCAGCAAAAAGATTCCTAAATATTTCAGCAGGTATTCAGCCTACTGCAGCATTTTTAAATGCACATTTCCTACTGTGTACATGGTTTTTGGTTTTTTTGTTTTTTTGTTTTTGCAAGCAGTCTTTCCATAATATAATTACTGCTTTTGTGCCTCTGATTCTATACTATATTGCAATTTTTATGCATACACTATAACAGGTTTCAGTCTTTATATGAAAATAGGCTTGGACTAGGACAATTTTTATCTTGACTAACAGTAATTCAAAGAAGATAGTATCACAATACTCAGCATTTTTTTCCCGCTTCATTTGTATTGGACATAACTAGTATTGTTCGTACACTGTGCCAAATTCCATAATCGCACAAAATTAGGGAATATTGTTAAACTAATTTCTGAGGTGATCATAAATAGACGCAAGGGTGATGAACTGAGGAAATCATACATGTATGTAAGGGAGAGGTTTGCTGTATGGTATGACAACATATTTACCACCATTTTTTATTTCATATATTTAACTGTATCTATGAAACAAATACAAAAATATTCTTCTTCTCCAATTAGATTTATATATTGCTTCATAGTACTCTCTGAGTGGTTTACAAATGTTAGCATATTGCACCCAACAATCTGAATCTTCATTTTACCAACCTTGGAAGGATGGAAGGCTGAGTCAACTTTGAGCCCTGTCAGCACTGAACTCCTGGCTGTGGGCAGAGTTAGCCTGCAATAGTGCATTCCAATCACTTTTTTCACTTTCATCATATCCATAGATTGACCTAATGTCCTGGCCTCCACACATGTTTAACATGCAGGAAATTTAACAGGTAAGTAGTAACTGTGTCTGAAATTGCAGATCCTGGCTTGATCAGGTTGCCTTTACAGCAGCATATATTAGGCGCAAAGCCTGTTTTATCCTTTTCTTCTGAAGTCTCCTTTTCTCCTGAAGCTTAATATACAAATTCAGAGATAAAAGCCATGGAAGAAATGTGTAAATTTATTTATCATTTCTGGGTACAAGCAATTATCTTGAAAGAACCTCACACTCTGCATAGGGATAAATTCAGCAATGGCAAATGATATTTCTTAGTACCATCACAGAAAAAGCCATGCCAAGCCTCATCTTCAAGGAACTTGCAACAAGAACTGTGTTTATGGATATAGTTCATCATTTTCAAGTTTGAGCATCCAATATTTACTGAAAGATGTAACATCATCTTAACTGAGGTGTAAAATCAAAGATTTTGATTTTTTTCAAACAAAAATAAGAAGAACAGCGTTACAGATGGAATACATTGTCAGGTATAAACTGTAAAAAATCTGGATAACCATTGAAATATAAAGATATCAAAAGCTCTACTTCTTTTTTATATCTGGTGCTTATCCAGCTTTTTGAAGCCCAATTTTGATGACTTTAAGATTAGGAAATTTTTGAGATAAATACTTTATTTGTTCCATCCCTACAATCAATATACGGCAATTAGGCCTGTGAATGATTATGCTTCTTTATAGACAACTTCCTGCTTTCTTCCTAGACTGTATTTATTTGAAGGTTGAATTGTCTCACGGTTGTTTTTCAGTGGGTTTAATTGAATCAGTCTGCTATCAAAAAAGTGGGTCATTTTCTGCTCTAAAGAATCAGTTTGTGCCTCCCTATTTATAGTTCAGTGGCTCTATTGTTTATTGGCAAAACTCTATTGTATGTTGGCATAATCCTCTAGCTTAGCCAAGAGGCATTGTTGTCCCAAAAAACAGTATACAGATCGTCACACTTGAGAACAGTGTATGCTTTCAGCAGTCCTGAAATTGTGTCATGAAACATGGAAAATCAGAATTTGCTCCAGGCTGAACCTACAATTCTATTATCCTTCTGCATACATGGAACTGAACTGAAAACAGACTATTCCTGCCACAACTACTGGCAGTTAGTTTTATCTATCTCTTAATGTGACTACCAGAACTTATAAATTAGTTCGTTCTTCACCCTATTTTTGTTTTTCTAAAAAATATTCACTTCTCTGCAACCCTATTTTTGTTTTTCTAAAAAATATTCACTTCTCTGCAACCAGTGGATTGGAGCATTTTCATGAGATATCTTGAAGAATTGAATGGTACACTATGGTACACAAGTAAAAGTTCTGTGCTACATATCTATCCATGCATATAAGAGCTTTATATCTGAGAGGTTGGCATATTTATGATTTGAAGCAATCATCTGGATGTGGAATGTTCAAGAAGAACGTATTTGATATTTCTACTCTATACAAGCTAATATTTGAAATATTAAACCTGAACACTGGAAAAGGGAGAAGATGGTTGTGAAGCAACCATATTCTTTGTAAACCAACATTTCCAGTTTTATCCTTGGTATCTTCATTTAAAAGAAGCTAGTTGTCAGCTTTGGTTACAGTCTTTGCTTGAAGACCTAGAGGAAGGTCACTTGTCATAGTGGATAAACATATAATACATTATTATGGTTATTGTGAAGCACCATTTCATTGGTCAGATTCAGGTCTGAGATTTATTATGAAGCGTTAGACAATGTAGTATCCAGATCTTCATGGATATTGCTGTTTCTATTCCAGCTTAAATATGTGGCTGGAAATACTTGATTCTTTTATTCTTCTTTGTATGGCCAAATTAAAAAACAGTACCAAAAAGTTCCTTTGTCATCTCAGTAACCAGAGATCAATATTTTAGCTATCATGGAAACTCAATGCTCTTTGGTTGAAATCCCAAACATCCTATTATTTCTCAGCTAATCCCTGATATTCAAGACAATACGGATGATTGACAGCTCACTTTTCATCTTTGAGTGAAGATCAGGGGGGAGAAGATCACATTGATAAGTTCCTGGGGTTGTTGTTTCTCTTGAAATTCCTAGTTATATAACTTGAGTACTTTTTGCTAAAAAAAGTACTCTAGTACTCTAGTACTCAATTACTCAAGTACTCTAGTTGCCTCTAAAGCAAGAAAGGAACGTAAGACCCCAAATCTTTTGCTGTAGTCTTTGCATTATTTTGAAGCAAAATGCAATTTATCCTATAAGCTTAGCATAATTAAAAAGAAACATCTTCACATCACAGCATTTTCCTCATAAAAGATAAAATCCCTGCCGTTTCTGATTGTCTTGTCATCCCATCACAGCCCCTGCCCTAATATTATGTATGATTCCCAGTCACCACCCTTATCTTAAAGTTGTTAATACTGAAGAACTCACTGTTCTTCTGGACAAAAATTTTAACTCCTGCTAGTTGGAGAAATGCATTTGCCTAAAAATTCATTGTGACCAGCAGTGAAATCCGGCCGGATCTCCAGCTGGCAGGGCCAGCGGTGGGAGGCTTCGCCCACCCACTGGGACATCATTATGTCCCATTTTTTGGCCCTCTGTGCATGCGCAAAGAGGTGTGTGCGTAGCAAGAGCGCACATGAGCGTGCTCACATTTCCGATCTGATAGTGAAGGTAAGTGCATTTCACTGCTGACTGTGACATATGTCCGTACAAGGGTTTAATACTTCATCTCTTTCTGCTTTCATTTCCAAACCTATCTCCAGACCCATCTCTGCTATTTCATGATTCCCAAACATCCTTTTGGCTGACATGACTGGTTAAAAAAGAACCAATCAGAAGCCAGACAAGTAAAGCTTTCAGACATAGGACTCTAGGACAAATGTTTATGAAGATAGCAAAGGGTTCTTTCCTTTTTTAGTGTTTTCCAAATCGATTAAAGGCACCATTAACTAAAAATACAGGCTATATATCTATTTGCTTAGCATCTGATTAGGGAAAATCATTTCAGCCTAATCTTTGCTTGAGTCAACTACATTATCATGCTTTTATGGACTGTTTGATTAACAGCAACAGTTCCAACATGAATCTGAACCCATTTTCTCAAATGCAATATAAATAATAAACTTTTACAACTAGTAGATCACTTTCTAATTTTTCACAGGAAACGAAGATAAAGTCTAAAAAAATAACTCTCCAAGGGAACCCCGCTGAGCATCAACTTTCATTAAATAGTGTATTAATAGCAATGCCCATTCAGGTCATCATGGTAGAATGGTAGTTATGGAATATAAATAGATGCATCTCATAAACTGTTGATAGCAACTCTCTGTTGCCTCAACTTCTTCTCAATATCGGGAAGACCATTGGTATAATTTGTTGCACTTTTATATAAGATTCTTTGTGGAGGTTGTGCATGGTAAATATCATCATCGTCGTCGTCGTCATCATCTTCGTTTAATACCCTGCAAGGGATTATGGGACCCCATAATCCTTTGCAGGGTAGAGTCTGGGCAACTGAATGGAGCCAGCAGAGCCCAGAGAGAGAAATATCTGCCTCTACCTAGTATCAAACCAGGGGTTATATGCTCCTGGTTTGGACCGGCTCGGGTGAGTAGGTAGCGATGGCGGCAGGCAGTTCGGAGAACCAGTAGCAAAAATCCCTGCCCCTGCCTCCCATGTCCAGCTGAGCTGCGCGATCATCAGAGCCTTTTTTTTTCTTTTAAATGGCTCTGACGATCCAAGCTCTGACGATCCCAGCTGAGTTGCCTGCTAATCAGGCAACTCAGCTGGGATCGTCAGAGCCATTTAAAAGAAAAAAGTTTTTTTTTCTTTTAAATGGCTCTGGCGATCCCAGCTGGGTTGCCTGATTAGCAGGCAGCTCAGCTGAGATCGTCAGAGCCTTTTGAAAGCATTTTTAACATGGTTTTACATGTAAAAAATGGTTTTAAAAGTAAAAAAAAAATTGGCCACGCCCACCCAGTCACATTACCACCACCACCACCACCAAGCCATGCCCACAGAACTGGTAGTAACAAATTTTAGATTTTACCCCTAGATTTAACTCATAGCCTCCTGGTTGTGAGTTGAGAGCTCCACCTCTAGGCCACCTCACCACTCCTTGTACATGGTAAATATGCAACTTCCAAATCATTTGACGGACTGGATTTAACAAGAACTTTCCAGAAACACATGTTTACATCACTTATGGCTGAATAATATATTACATTTGTTGGAAATGCCACTGAAGCAAACTTAGACACGTCCAGAGGGATCCTATTACTTCCAAACAAGAGTAATTGAGTAATGATTTTTCCCCCGCTCCTTAATAATTTCTTGTAATAAGAAAAAAGAAAGAAATGCAGGAAGGTTACAAATGCCAAGTGATTGTGTCTGTTTTCCCCTTTCCCTAAAATTCCATGAAAAACAAAGGAGATACTAATATAGTCAGCAAATGGTGTTTTTAAAACTGCATTATTGACTGTCTATACTATTTCACCCATAGTTTTTAAGTTACTGTGACTTTTCATGACTTTGCACAAAAATAACTACATGATTTAGAAAAGCACAATAAATAAGTATGGACAATACGATAGGACCAATTTACTTATAATTGCTCTTGCAGAAGTAGAATAATTGTCTGGTAAGAAAAAGAGGATTCAGACTATTATGCAGTTTGGGAAAAATGGTATAGATGGATAGACAACAGAAACAAAAATAGGTAATATTCATAAGGAAGTTAAGGATGTATACATATATATATATATATATATATATATGTATATAATGTAGATTTTATGTGAACTGTTAATCCATTTTAATCCAAAATATATAAAAATTAGAGTTTTGGAAAAGGAAAGCTACAATAAAAATTATTTTTTGGTGCTTTTGTCTGGTGCTTTTTAATTAAGTGGGCAAAGAGGCATCAAAAGAAATTATTCTAGACCAGGGATGGCTAATCTTTTCCAGACCAAGTGCCCAAAGCATACACGCCCGCACATGCACACATGGCCCCCGCATGCACCCCACCCCCCACATGCATGCATGGCTTCACGCGTGCTCTCTGCCCCCCTGTGCATGCGCACACAGTCCCCTGCATGCTCCTTGCCCCCCACGCATGTGCAGCAGAGACCTAGACACCAGCTGGCCGACGGGATGCATGTGCACATGTGCAGTGGAGGTGAACTGGGGCGATGGCTCGTGTGCCCACAGTGCGCTGCATGCCACCTCTGGCATGTGTGCCATAGGTTTGCCATCACGGATCTAGACCATTCCAGTGGAGGATGTCATTGACCTCAAAGTTACTGTTGTTGGCTGAGATGCTGTTTTGAAGCGTAAACGATGAACTAACATTCATCTAATGATGAATTCTGCAGTTACTTGCAGAATATGGTCATTATAACACCACAAATGTTGGAAACTACAGAGAACTCCAGGAATCACTTTATTTTGAATTATAGTTTTTAAAGGTCTCTGTGTGTGTGTGTGTGTGTGTGTGTATGCACATGAATGCATGTGTTTATGGGCCTGTGTCCTTTAGAGAGTCATTTTTGTATAGTGCAGGGGTCAGCAACCTTAAACTCTCAAAGAGCCACAAAGGTCTTAACCAGAAGCCCCCGTTCAATTCTGGAGCCAACCAGAAGTCCAGTTCCCCCATCATAGTTTCCTCCTAGCGCAGCGTCCTTTTTCCTTTGCTGACCAGAAATCTGGTCCCCCCCCCCCCCAATAAAGTCTCCTCCTAGCACAGGATCCTTTTTCCTCTACCTGTCCTAACCGAAAGCCCTATCAATTGTGGAGCCAATCAGCAACAGGGAGCATCAGCAGAGGGATGAAAGAGCCACATGCGGCTCCAGACCTGTGGGTTGCTGACCCCTGGTATAGTGGAAATGACAGGGAACTACTTTATTTTAAACAATATATTGGTTTGGTCTAGTAGGAATTTTGTCTTGTGGAGTTCTTTTCTGATTAGGGCTAATTCAGTTCGTTTCAAAAACAAATATCTCATCTTTATGGGGAGGAAACCTTCCTGCTGCTCAGGATCTACGAGAAACTCGAAGTCCGAACAGCTACCATCTTATGTGACCTCACATTCCTACGCAACTGCCGAGACAAAAACGTGATCCCCACAGGCTTCCAACTAAAATTCCATTCTAAAACCTCAGCCACTGAAAGGATCCTGAAAAGAACTGAATTAGCCCTAATCAGAAAAAAACTCCACAAGAAAAGATTCCTACTAGACCAAACCAAAAGAGACCTACTCACTCTTCACCTTACACTCAGTAACAAAATCCACCCAGCACTCTGAGACAAATCCAAACAACTAGCCCTTTGGAGAGCTGAAACAGAAACCTCCCACAAGACAGACACACACATCAACAAACTCCACAGACTAGAAAAACGCCAATAGCCCAACCCCCCTCCACAGCAACTCATGAAACAAACAGTACATAACGTATCAGACATACCCCTCACCATAGCAGAAACCAATGTCCTTTCCAAAGGATTCAACTTTGTAATTGCCCCCAAACGCATCCCCACTGAAAACATCAAATGCGGAGTTGAAGCTAGCCTAACCAAAATCAACCCAGATGAAGCCAATAAAATCAAACTTGAAGTCACCAATGTCCTTTGCTCCAGCAATCCACCCAGAAGCAACTTACACAAAGAAGAACAAAAAGCACTCACCAACCTGAGGAAAGACAATAACATAATCATTCTCCCAGCAGACAAAGGTAATGCCACAGTGGTGATGAACACATCTGACTACCAAACCAAACTATCCAACCTACTCCAAGACCCCGCTTATGAACATCTAAACACAGACCCCACCACATACCTGGAAAAAACCACCAAATCCAAAATAAAAACCTCTCCCATTAGTGAAGAGATCCAGCAAAGAATCATCCCCAGAGAGGAATCATCCAAATGCCCCAAGCTCCATGGCCTCCCCTAGATACACAAAGAAGGAATACCACTCAGACCCATAGTAAGCTCCATAGGCTCACCTCTACAGAATCTTGCCAAATTTCTTGCCAAACAACTTCAGCCCTACGCAGAATTCATCACCTCTCACATATAAAACTCATTCCACTTCATAGAAACTATAAAGAAACAAAACCTACAACTTAGTGACCTACTTGTGAGTTTCGATGTCATATCCCTCTTCATCCAAGTGCCTATTAAAGAAGCCTTGACATCTATCCAAAACAAATATTTATTATTTAATAATAAATAATAAATAATAATAATAAATAAACAAATATGAACCCCCTAAACACATCCTAGATCTGACCAATGACTGTCTAACCAACACATACTTCATCTACAATGGACAAAGATACAAACAGATAGAAAGAGCACCTATGGGATCACTCCTCTCACCCATCATCGCAAACCTATACATGGAACATTTTGAAACAAACACTTTAGACAAATCTGAACACAAACACAAACTCTGGCTCCAATATGTAGATGACACTTTCATAATTTGGCCACACGGAAAGGAAAAACTGGACAACTTCCTCACACATCTCAACAACCTACACCCCAAAATACAATTTTCTATGGAAATAGAAGCTAACAACCAACTCCCCTTTCAACAACAAAGCCAGCACTCCACACCTCCGCACCAGTATTTATAGCGAGACGGTGTCTCCGATCACACTTTGCTTGCACAAGCATGAAGCCGAAGACACCAGCCTGAAGATGACAAGTGGGACCTCATCAAAACATTGCCAAGATTCTCTCAATCTTACACAGGAAAAGACCTGAATATGCCGAGACTTGCATACCTGTACCCGTGAATATATATATATTTATATACAGAGAGAGAGAGTGTGTATATATACACACACACACACACACACACACACACACACAGAGAGAGAGAGAGAGAGAGAGAGAGAGGGAGAGAGAGAGAGAGAGAGAGAGAGAGAGAGAGAGAGAGAGAGAGAGAGAGAGAGAGAGAGAGAGAGAGAGTTTATGTCTTTCAGATTGCGGGTTTTGTGAAGTGGTTAAGACACCAAGTTAGAAACTAGAACAATGTGCTTCTAGTTCTAGTCCAGGAATGAAGCATAGCCCCATCTAGAGCTCATTGCAATAGTCCAAATGTGAATTGACTAAGAGCCATCCATTATTCATGATTTGTAAAGGCAGTCCTTTGGCAGTCCTCACCCAGTCCTTTGGCAATGGAGAGTAACACATTTTATTGCGCTTGCAATTTTTATCTTTATTTTTTATGTTTCATTGATTTTCTTGCAATTTCTTTGAGTGTTGTGAGCCACTGAGATTGTCAGAGAGTTGGGTGGCAAACAAGTTTAATAAATTAGTGTGGTTAACTGCACAGTCAATCAAACGTTTAGACTGGATTTGGCATTTTTATCCCCCTATTGAGTGCTTCCCAAGGATTTGGGATGGGCAAAAGTTAACTGAAAGTGTAAAGGTATCATTGTAGGATGGAAGTTGTTCCAAGTAAAGTTGCCTTTTGCAATTGATGGTGGTTTTGTCTATGCTGATCAGTGGTGGGTTGCCCATGGTTTGCACCGGTTCTATAGAACTGGTAGTAAAACCGGCAGGAGGCTCCGCCCACCAACTCCAATGTCATCAGAACGCTTCTGCGCATATGCAAAAGAGCGCACACGTGAGTGAAGCAAGCGCACATTCGCAGCCTCATTGTGAACTAGTAGCAAAAGTAAGTAAAACCCACCCCAGATGCCAATGGTGTTCAAGTGAGAGTGCAGCAGTTTTGGGATTGCATCCAAGGTGCCTATCACTATTGATACTTGCCAAGTCTTGTTATCTGATTTACCTGCTGTTTGTTTTTAATATACTGCCCATGTCATACTTTGCATATTCTCTTGTAGGATGCAAGGAGTTGTTTCCCTGTGTTGATTTATGGTTGTAAGTTTTGCAAACATTACAGAATTGGTTTGGATTGCATTTTGTGAAAAAGGTTATGAAAACCTTTATTGTAAGTATATATTGACTTTTAAATCGGTCAATAAAATAAGCATGTATTAAATAAGGCAGGAGGAATAAAGGTCCATTTTATAGCTTGTTTTAAACTATTTTTCCTGTGATGGTTTATTTTGTTAGATCCATATTGTATTTGGTGAGTACGTAAAATTCAGAGTGAGTCAGCTTGCACATATTTCTCATTGCTTCTAATCTATTAAAGATACCAGGCAAACAGTTAATGAGAAAGGCATTCAAAGAAATGCAGCTTGCTTTCTCTCGCTCTCTCTCTCTCTCTTCCCCTGCCAGTCAACCATGAACTAATAAAAATATAATTTGGCTTACTTACAAGATAGGTTCCAATGATCATAAAAATAAATGTCAGCCATTTGGTCAGTTTTTAATCCAGCAACAATAATGTAGCTGACCAAGTGTTGACTCCATGGTAGAAAACATAAAAAAACATTACAACCACTGCTTTCCTTTGTCCTAAATGGATACCATTATCCAATCAGAATTACTGCTGTTAAGAAATCTTTGCATCTCACATATGTAACATTACCTACCTTAAATTCTCAAGAGGGCTCCAGCATTAAACAGCCCAATCCAATCTTAGATCAGTTCTAGATTTCTGGCATTCTTAAACTCTCTAAACAAAGGAGAACTTCAACAGATTCCCAAACTTCAGGCAATAGTCACAAAAACAGCTTCAGTTTAAATTTAGCAGTTCAAATCTCACCAGGCTCAAGGTTGACTCAGCCTTCTATCCTTCTGAGGTTCGTAAAATGAGGACCCAGATTGTTGGGGGCAATACGCTGACTCTGTAAACCGCTTAGAGAGGGCTGTAAAGCACTGTGAAGTAGCATATAAGTCTAAGTGCTATTGCTATTGTTGTTGTTAGTTGCGAATGTCACTGTATTTTTATATTTACCAGCAGAGCTATTATTTCTGGACTTTCAGACTTACTGTAGTTTGCCAAGTTCCTTATCAGCATTTACTGCGCATGTCCTGTATTCTTTTCTCTCTTTTTTTTTCTAAAAACTTTCCTTTGTTCTCCAGCCAGCTAAAGTCAGGCTGGGGATTCTTTGCCAACATGTAATTATTTTAGATTAGTGAGATGTTTTATTTTCTTTACAATAAATATGAGTTTAATTAGAGAATGTTTCTTCAGTTTATTGATCAAAGTATACAGAAGGATAAAAGTCACAATCCAACTCAAAATGAGGGCAATTACCCCACGCAAGGTAATGGGGCTGATTGCCGCTCTGACAGCGAAGTCGTGTCCAACCCATTGCAACCCCATTGACAATGTTCCTCCAGGCCTTCCTGTCAATGTAGCCATGTAATCCATTTATATAAATAAAATTAATCATGCAGTTTTCACCCAAGCAGAGCAAGGGAGCAAAAATCAAAACAAAACAAATTTCAGAGTGATTTTAAAGAGGATGGTTTCTTATTTCCATTATTGTTTTCTTTTCTACTGGTGGAAAAGCACTTTCATCCTGAGGTGTGCCCAGTGGAATTTCATCACATTTTCAACTGTTTTTCAGAAAAAAAGTAAGCATGCAGAATCCTACAAAAGTAGCAATTTAAGGCTTAAGTGAATTGTGCAATCTAAAGATCAAGGGAGCCTGTAATTCCTAAACCTGTTCTGACCAGGCTGAAGGGTCAGTCCAAAGAGAAACTAAGCTCAGCTTTCATAAGTTTATCAGACCTACTTCACCCAAGTGATTTACTTACTGATCAAGTTCATATTTTGCTCTAAGCCACATTTATAGAATAAATATAATGGACTGCTTTCCCAGCCATAGACAATCATGTCTGGCTGGAAGCAATGTATGAATCCCTTGGCTGTGGTACACAGAAACTAGGGCCTGGTTGAAGAGACAAAATGTGAAGTTCTTTTATGATGACTTTAACAGATTTATCTATTGCTGGCAGAAGGGTGCAGTAAGTGATGGTGATTATGTGGAAGAGTTGTTGTTGTTAGTTGCAAAGTTGTGTCCGACCCATCACGACCCCATGGACAATGTTTCTCCAGGCCTTCCTGTCCTCTTCCATCTTCTGGAGTCCATTTAAGCTCATGCCTACTGCTTCAGTGACTCCATCCAGCCACCTCATTCTCTGTCATCCCTTTCTTCTTCCTCAATCTTACCCAGCATTAGACTCTTCTCCAGTGAGTCCTTCCTTCTCATTAGGTGGCCAAAGTATTTGAGATTCATCTTCAGGATCTGGCCTTTTAAAGAGCAGTCAGGGTTGATCTTCTCTATGACTGACCAGTTTGATCGCCTTGTAGTCCAAGGGACTTGCCAGGAGTCTTCTCCAGCACCATAGTTCAAAGGCCTCAATTCTTTGGCATTCAGCCTTTCTTATGGTCCAAGAAAGACCAGACACCTGTGATTTATCATATGGGCCATGGGATTTGACCATTAGCCTTTGTCAGTGGTTAGTACAAATAGCACTAAGCTTCCTTTAGCTTCCTGTCAGCGAAAGACAAAACATTTTCTTTACATCTAAGAGAGGGGTGTCAAACTCAAGGGCCGCAGGCTGGATGTGGCCCACGGGGTGCTTAGACCTGAAAACAGTGAAGGACCAGACTTTTGCCAGTGAAAACAGAGCTCCATTTTCGCTGGCAGAGTGTTGCAGGGGGCTATCGCAGCCTGTTTTCTGTGGCAGAATGCTCGACACAAGTGATGTGGAGCTGGCCCACCCATCCTGGCCACACCCACCCCATCCCCTTGAGTTCAAACACAATCCTGACGTGATCCTCAATGAAATCGAGTTTGACACCCTTGATCTAAGGGTATGAAGGAGATCCAAGTCCTCTTAGTTATCATCATAAATAATTTGGGGCACAGCAGGTTTCATCAAAGGACATAAAATTGGGCATAAATTTAGCTACATAACTTCTTCACTCTTTCATGCTACAAGAAGCACTATCAGAATGATATTCACAGTCCCTCTTCTGATGGTGCTTCTAAGATGCTGCTTCTAGCAATTGCTACATGCCGGGACTTCAATACCTCCCAAAGCTAATGTATTGCTAAAATGTGAAGATCTGTGAGGTCAAATTCATGGGACAGGATTTGAACCCCACAGAAGAATATGTGGCTACCCATGTCTGAAGATTCGCAATAAGAGTGAAATTTATGAAGTGGTGCCTTCTGGTGATTACTGTAATTCAAAATTGCACAAGAGAAGTAAGAATTTTGAAAATGAAGATTTGGGAACAAGGAAATGTGGAAAATCACGCATCTTTACTTTTATACTCACTGGTTCTTTTTCAACTTCAAGCCAAAGGTTCTCAGTTTAAATAGGTTCAACGACAGTAGACTACACACAGTATTCCTTTCAAATCCTGCATAGTTGTGTTTCAAATTTGATTTCTTTTCTCTATAAAAATTAGATCGTTTGGAATGCAAATCAAAGTGAATTCCTTATAAAAAGCATGAACAAGAAATGAAAACCTATAGTGCAAGTAGAGTCTGATGTAAGCATTTATTTAAAAATAATGGCAAATATAATTCCAGTAGTTCAAATAATACACCATTTCATATATACATTCAGAGGACAACACCTCTGAATGTATATATAACAGCAATTCAAAGGTAAGAGCTTCAAATATCAATACTGCCATCTTGTGGTTCTTAATCACAATTAATAATTTTTTTAGAAAAAATGTAGTTTTGACATGCAAACGAAAAACAAAAAATATGTAATACGTAACCAAATGTAATAAATAAAGGGAGGGAGGGAGGAAAGGAGGAACATTTCACTTCTAAGGGACAAATTAATTCTTGATAACACATAGTAATTCTGACTGGACTTTCCACAATGTCAATAGAAGGCTAATTCATACATCAAAACAAAACATACTTCTTTTTTTGCATTGAAGTACAACAACATTTGTAGCTGTAGGCTATGCATGGTAAAGTCAAAGTACTTCCTATGTTGATGTATTCCAAATTTATAGAATATAATTTAACTCTTATTTCTTTTCCCAGGATATTATTAACAACAATATGAAAATCAAACCAGAATAGTACCTTAACACAAATCCAATTTATGAATCCTCTCCAAAATATAATATAGGTATGCTCAATACAGAGAAACCCAGCCAACACAAATCCAATTTATGAGTCATTTTCCTCTCCAAAATATAATATAGGCATGTTCAATACAGAGAAACTCAGCCAATAGTATACATTGCCTAGAGTCTTAACAACACAAAATGCATTCTTTTGTTGAACTTCAACTTAAGGCGATAGGCTATTAATGGAATATTCTTTAAAACACCAACCTATTACTGTGTTACTACAGTGTAAAGGGAAGGGTTCCCTTTGCACATATGGGCTAGTCGTTCCTGATTCTAGGGGGTGGTGCTCATCTCTGTTTCTAAGCCTAAGAGCCAGTGCTGTCCGACGATGTCTCCATGATCATGTGGCCAGCATGACTAAATGCCAAAGGCGCACAGAACGCTGTTACCTTTTTTTTTTAATTGAATTTTATTTATTAAATTTATATACCGCCCTTCTAGTGGACTCAGGGCGGTGCACAGCCAAGAATAAAAAGCACTCCAATACAAAATTTAAAATATTAATAAAAGAATTAAACAATTTGGCCCCAAAAATTTAAAAAACCAATAGGCAATCTAAAATTTAAAACCCATAAACACTTTAAATTAAAAGAGGGGGGGAGGTTACACCAGCCCAGCTTGACAAAATAAAAAAGTTTTTAGGGCACGGCGAAAAGCCCGGAAATCAGGTATCATACGGATCTCAGGGGGCAAATCGTTCCAGAGGGCTGGTGCTTCCACAGAGAAAGCTCTCCCCCTGGGTGTCACCAGCCAACATTGCCTGGCTGACGGCACCCTGAGGAGTCCCTCTCTGTGGGAGCGTACTGGCCAGTGGGAGGCTATCGGTGGCAGAAGGCGGTCCCGCAAGTACCCAGGCCCTATGCCATGGAGCGCTTTAAAGGTGGTCACCAACACCTTGAAGCGCACCCGGAAGACCACCGGAAGCCAATGCAGCTCACGCAGGTGGTCCCTATTTTTCTACTTGCATTTTTTATGTGCTTTCAAACTGCTAGGTTGACAGAAACTGGAACAAGCAACGGGAGCTCACTCCGTTACGCGACACTAGGGATTCGAACCACTGAACTGCTGACCTTTTGATCGACAAGCTCAGCATCTTACCACTGAGACACCTTACTACAGAGTACTAACTTTTTATTCCTAATTACTTGCAGTTTCCCTATTTCTATATTAATACTGTAGTATTAAGTACCATATATTAAATAGTATTTTCAATTGTACATTACAATTGACTATAGATTTGGGAATCCCCAAAACTCTTCCCAGGAACATCAATAATTTTAGATTGTTTTACATTGCTATAGTATTCTATGAGGCCCAAGTTCTCAAAGTGAAAGATCATTTAGTATATATGGCACTCAGTAGTTTTAAAGAATTCAAAATCATTTTGCTTTAAATGACCAGTTAGTAAGTTGATCCAAACTGTAAATATCTCTTTTGCTCATAACTTCTGTAGAAAGAATCACCAGTGATTTCGTTGCCAACTTCTCATGAGGAAACATAAGTTTTTTCACCAATATTATTCATATTCATGCAGCCTTACTGTAATGACAGAAAAAGAGCAAAGGTAAATCAGAAACCAAATCCCTGCCACTTTGTTAAGCAATTCAAATAGTGGCTTTTTGATACACCGTTAATGATTTTTTAGATAAAATCGCTTAAGTTCTACAAAGAAATAAAAATCAATAAGAAGCTTAACATATAACTTCCCACTGCTATCTTGGAGGGAAGATTCTTCTATAAAGTATCAGATGCGACTCTGTCTTTTGATGAGGGTAAAATTGAAAATGAGTTCTATGTTAGTGCCTAACCCTTTTTGAAATAGAAATCTACAAGCTATGCATATTTCACAATGTATAACATAATATTCAGGCTGATTACCTTAGTCTGTTGCTAGCTGACCAGGTAGCGCAGATTTCAAACAACATAGCCAGGTTTTGTGTTAGAGTTATGATTAAACGTAAACAACTCCTATAACTGAGGCAGTGGTGAAATGTAAAATTTGTTACTACCGGTTCTGTGGGCGTGGCTTGGTGGTGGTGGTAATGTGACGGGTGGGCGTGGCCAACTTTTTTTAAAGCATTTTTTTACAACCTATTCGGGCGAATAGGTTGTTAAAAGATGCTTTTAAAAGGTAGAAAAAAGACTCTGATGATTGTGCAGCACAGCTAAAATTGTCAGAGCCTTTTTTTACCTTTTAAAAGCATTTTTTAAAAAAACGCTTTTAAAAGGTAAAAAAAAGGATTCTGATAATCACAGCTGTGGCACGCCATCATCAGAGCCTTTTTTTAACCTTTTAAAAGCAGGAAGTAACAACACCCAGGGGGGTGGAGCCTCACGCCGCCATCGCTACCGGTTCTCTGAACCACCTACCACAATCACTACCAGATCGCCCGATCCAGTCCAAACCGGGAGCATTTCACCTCTGAACTGAGGTAATGCTGAACCTTAACTAGGCTTCCATAACTCAATATATTTTCTGTTCCTTTACCCTCCTTTCCTTCTTTCCCCTGCCATCCATTTTTTTGCCCTCTCTTTTCCTTTTAAATATACACATACCACTGTTATGTTTTATTCTGCCATTCCTTTGTTATAATTGGCTGGAACATAATTGTTTTAATTCCAACAAACGTTAGCAGCAGTTCAACAGAGCATTCGGTTTAATGTAAGTTTGCATAGCCTTAATTCTTGTAGAGTTTAATAAATTCTAGTATTACTTATGTCCTTTTATAGTTATAAACCTTGCTTTACAGCATTTAGATTATTCATTGTGAAATTTAGTTGTAATTTTATAAGATTCTTTTGTGTTTTAATACCTGTACTCTGTCATTTTATTTTAATTTTATCTTTACTTATTTTATTCTATCATTATGAGTTTTTGTTTTTATTTCTATTTTAGTATAGTTGTTATATTAGTAATATATTGGTTTATGATCAAAATAAATTTGATTAATATAACTGAAGATAATAAAATTAAATCCCTCATCCTCACACGGAGGTCACATTTTCAATAAAGAAAACTAGAAGGTAAAATTGAGTTAGAGAAAAGTTCAAGAGGTTATCTGTTTAAAATACTTTGCAAGAATCTGCAGTTTTTAGATAAGAATGTTATTGGAGTGACATTTTGGGGATTTTTAACTAATCTATTTATACCGATATTAGTCTGAAACAAGGAATTAAAACCAACAAAGAAATAAGTCAGTGAAAAATTACTCTGAGATGTTTAAATGATCTTCACAAAATGTGAAGTCCCATTTTTTCCCCAAAAATCCATTGATACTTTAAACCCAATAGGAAAAATATTAGTCTTATCATAATTAATAAAGTAACCTGATAAGTACTATACCATATCTATAACATTTGATAATGAATATAGATAATCAATCACCAATGAGACATAAAAAAATAATTATCACATCACAATAATTTATATTCAATTTCAGCTACATTGATATTTAAAGTATTTTTTGATTGACTAATAAAAGAGGTCAATGTTTCCAAAATAAAATTAAATATTAGACGAAAAAGTAGACATTCCTCTTAACTTTCCGGTAGAATCCTAAGGGATGAAAAAAAAATCACTTTGTGATAATATTAGAGTACCACATCTTAATCCAATAGATTTTTAAAATAAAAACTCAAAGTTTCTCCACACTGATACAACTCCAACTCAGTGGTGAAATCTGAACTGGTTTACTATTGGTTTGCTGGCTGCGCATATGCACCATGTACCAAACCTGTTCTGTGAGCGCATGCGCAGTGTGCACCACGCACCAAATACAAGGTGTGTGCACACACTCATGCAGTGCACACCAAAAGGAGGTATGAGGTAAGTACAACAGTACATGGGGGGAGGGGTGATCAGTTGTGGCATGTGATCTTCGGAGCCTTTTTTTAACCTTTTAAAAGCATTTTTTTACAACCTATTCGGCCAATGTTTTTAAGTTAAAGAAAAGACCTTTGATCGAGCTGTGATCGTCGGAGCCTTTTTTTTTTTACTTTTTAAAAGCATTTTACTACCAGTTCCAGAGAATCAGTAGTTAAAAAATGCCTAAAAAGTTAAAAAAAAAAAGTTCCGACGATCAGGTGAGTGACATGTGATCTTCAGAACTTTTTTTTTAACTTTTTAAAGCATTTTTAACTACCAGTTCTGGAGAACCGGTAGTAAAAAGATACTAAAAAAAGTTTTTTAAAAAAAGTTCTGACAAATCGTGTGTTGCTCATCTGATCATTGGAACGTTTTTTTTTACATTTTTTACTACCGGTTCAGCGAACCAGTAGCCTTTTTTACTTCCAGTTCAGGCAAACCAGACCAAACCGGGAGCATTTCACTCCTGCCCCAGCTACGCCTAATTTCTCTGATTACGTATGATGTATATCCACTAATAAATTAATTTCATGCCTTTGGTTGGGTGGCTTAGGGCCAGTCATTCTCTCTCAGCCCAATTTACCTCACAGGGTTCTTGTTGAGGGGAAATTAGAGGAGGAAGGCCTCTTAGGTAATTTTAAGATACATTAATACGCACCCAATGCTGACAAATTGGTAATTGGGATCACTTGTATTAGTATAAATAATAATGAACTTGCTTGCAAAATGAGAAAATTGATATTCTGAAATACTGTGAGGCCCTAAACATAATTTATGCCTAAATCCAGCACAGGCAATCTACGATGCTGCTTTTATTTACTAGCAATGTCTGTGAGACCAGCGTGACACCTTTGGAAATGCAGATGATGTCATAATCTGGTATTTTATATAATAATATTTAAACATATGCTCCTGGGATTGGCGTGGAACTGAAAGGTTTGTCACTTCTCTATTAAAAGGGAGGTGAAGAAGGATCATCCTTGCTTCATAGAGACCATAAGATTTTTTCAACTCCTTTATGTAATTTCTACTGTGCTGTAATCAGTAATATAACTGAATTCATGCTCTCCTATCTACATTTAAGGAGATAGATAGATAGATAGATAGATAGATAGATAGATAGATAGATGGATGGATGGATGGATGGATGGATGGATGGATGGATGGATGGATGGATGGATGGATGGATGGACGGACAGACAGATGATAGATAGACAGACAGACTGACTGACTGACATGTATATATATTTATGTGCCTGCACACACACACACACACACAGACAAACAAAGAGGATTTGTTATTTATACTTGTTGAAGTAGACCTGGAGACTGCCAAGCCCAAGGAATTACAACTGACATTGTGAGCATTGTTTTCTCATCCCATGTAGGATGCAAATTTTTGTAATTTGAGTAAATTGTATCCTGCAGCTGATAAGAATTGCATAATGCATGTCATTAGTATAAGGATGGCATCATGCATGTGACATTGTGGCTTCTACTGGACATCTAGGGCAGTGCTGTGGACAAACAGCATTTGCAAAATCCTTAATCGTCCATGGCACATGCTTTCCATCTCTTTTTCTATCTGCCACCATACCTGTTGTGCTCTGCGTGTTATGGTTCTGGTTTCTTTTAACGTGAATGAGAACCAATTGCTTGTAATGCAGCTGGACTGGGTATAGGTAGGTTTAATGCAGGTGTCAAACTGGCAGCTGAAAATAAGCAGAAATGGCAGCATTTCAGCCTCACTAGAGCAGTAGGAAGAATAGCTTTGATAGCTGCACATATGATGCCAATGAATCAGCTGCCAGCAGGAAAAATATAACAAATCAAGGTTCTTGGCAGTCTCCCCAGGCCCTCTTCAAAATATAAAAAGGTGCACAAAAATACAGACCTCAGCAGTACTCAATTAAAAATTTAAAAGACAATAGAAATGTTCTACCACATTTATGAAATGGGCAGGAAGAAATATGTATACTTGCACACTATATCTGTCACATCTTTATATCTAGAAGTACTCCTCAACAGGCAATGTTTCATTTTTAGCAGAACGAGTTGATAAAATCAGCTGCCCATGCCAGATTAACCAGGTAATAATGTGGATGTTGCTAAATCTTTCTATCCCAGATGATCTTGTTGGTCATTTGGTTTGGACCTTCAGGGAAGTCACAGCACTAAATACGGTATAATGAATAAGAGAAGCCATACTAGATACTAAAATCAATAGATATTTTGCTACAAAATATATAAAAGCAAAGGAACACTATTTAGGAGACGTTATATTTACTCCTGGCAAGGAAAGAATCAGTAAATTTTAACTAGGAAGAACAGAAAATCTTAGCATCAAAAACATGTCTGTGGGCAAAAGTTATGTCCAGAAGAACCCCTGGCAGCTAATAAGTAATGCTGATTGTGTTGGTGCAAAATATTTAGCTTGGTTATTAAATAAATCCATTATTTGAATTGCATACCCACAAGGGCTATGTATGCATAACAAACACACCAAATCACAAAAAATCTTGAGCATTTGAGTGAAAACACTGAATTTGTTGAACAGTGAAAGCCATCAACTTTTTTTTTAAGTAACTAATGTTTTATACATTGTGCAAAATAGCTGTTTCACTTTCAACTAAAAGGATTAAACCTTTCCACAGTATAATTCAGGAGAAAAGAAAACATAAAATACTATCCATTAATAAATAGAGTAAGACTGAGCAAGATGTTTCCTCTATGGCTCATAGAGAGAAAGAGATGGATGGATGGATGGATGGATGGATGGATGGATGGATGGATGGATGGATGGATGGATGGATGGATTGAGTGAGTGGATGCTTTCAAGAGCTGCAGATGGGACAACTGATATTACATTGAATTAATGCAGTGTTTCCCAACCTTGGCTATTTTAATATGTATGGACTTCAATTCCCAAATTCCGAACCAGCATGCCATCCAGGGAATCCTAGAAGTTGAAGACCATGCATCTTAAAATGGCCAAAGTTGAGAATAGTGAACTAGTGGAATGTCTATTTTTTTCCAAACAATTCAGAGGAGGGAAATGCTTCATACTGAATGGACGTGTGAATGGTGCCAAATGATTTGCCACAGCCTTCTTCCAAAATGTTTTTTTTTTTTACTTCTTAGTTTAGCCAGTAACGCTGATACTCCCTAATGCTTACCACGCAAGTACTAAACAAATCCAATAGTGTTTGGCTTCCATGCCCAGAGGTCAGTAAGCTGCTGCATTCTAGCTTGCTCCTGTTTTGTTTTTAATGAAAAAGCGCAATGACATGTAAATCAAATATCCAAATTACTGATATGTATGAGGATTTTTATAACCAAATGCCTATTATATCTCTATCTACATAGAAAAAGAATTAATGATGTACAAAGTAGACACAAGAGAAAAGATAATGCAATAGAGTTGAGGTGGGGGGTGAAGAATTTAAATTTTTTTGGATTAACATTGTTTTAACAGGCATTCACCTTTGATTCTGTACACAAGTTGAGCAGTAAAATAATTTTGGTATTCTTTAAACTCACTTTATATAATAGTGCCACCTAGTGGCTCTTATCTCATTTTTAACTTTCAGCACACTTTTTTTTTTATTTATAGATATATAATGAAACCTTTATCCACATAAAAGCCTTGGGATTCTTGAATTCAAATGATGTAGAGTTTGAGGAAAGGCCTTCAGAAAAGTCAATTTTATTTCATTTTTACACCTCTAATTTTCCTTGATATTTAGCTGTGATATCTGTAAAAGATTAATTAGATAGTCTCCAATATTTTCTCTTTGTATGCCACTTTAAATGATGTGATAATTCACATGACCATGCCATCTCTTTTAATGTACTATTATTGTTGTTATTGTTGTTATTGCTGTTGTTGATTAACGTTGTTTAAAATCATGGCTTTTTAAAGTAAAAAAATGTGTTAAGTATCTGATAGACTTACTGTAATTCACCTATAATATAGATATCAATTTTAAAAGATTTCCAAAAATTAAAAATCTGACAAAAATTCAGTTCCCTTCTTATGGAGACATTTTTTTTTATCATCTCTTAAAATTAAAAATATGTCTAAATTAAAGTGTTCAAAACCATGCCAATTAAACATTCCAGATCTGCTCTGAATAGATCTTCTGATAAGCTTAATACTTTACAGTACCTGTATCATTTCTCGTTTGGTTTTTATCACTATAACCTCTCATTGTAACAAATGCCCATTAGAACTTCTGTTCAGGAAGGAACAGAGTGTTTGATACATGTGGCCCTCACTACTCATTCCATAGCCTCACACACCTGTTGACTAACCTTGGGTTTATTTAGCTGGACAGCTCAATTGCTTAAGTTACCAGGAAACAGAGTCAATGGTCTCTATCTTCTTGCCCTACAGTGAAAGATACATGGATACTCACTTCATATTTATTTTTTATTTTTTTTAATTTTTTATTGGTTTTACCACAACAACACAACACAACACAACATACAAAACACAAACACATATGTGTTTTTTTTTATACATTAGTTTCGTTCCTCTTACTTTCTACTATATACATTCCCATTTTTCCCATCCTTTACTATCATTATCTTTATTGTCCCTTTATTTTTAATTTTCTTAATTTACAATATTTTGCACACTTGTCACCTTCTTCTCTCCATTGTTTATTCACATTTACTTTCCCTAATCTTGAACTAATCATACCACTTAGTTCATACTTGATAATATTCTCTATTTTCCTTTTCTTCTATTTCTTTTCTTAATTTATCCATCTCCGCACAGTCCAGGATTTTTTTAATTATTTCTTTCTCTGTTGAGATCTTTTCACTTTTCCAGGACTGTGCGTAGACTATCCTTGCCACTGTAATTATGTGCGAAAATATGTAAAATGGAAAAAAATGGCTCACTTCATATTTAACTTCATTCTCTATCACATATATTGTAATATTTTCTCATATAGGACTTCGAGTAAATATGGAGGAAGCGGATGTGGCAAAGAGGAAGGCAGCATGATGGAAGTTGCAGTGTGGTACAGTGGGGCCCTCTTTATTTTACCTTTATTTTACTTTACTTAGTATATTCAGAGGACTTTATGATGGATTAGAATATATAAAATCATAACTCCAGAATGCATGGGTATAGAAGAATCAGTGTATTTCAAGACACGGAGAAGATTCTACATATGGATAGGAAAGAAATATGAATAAAAGCTGATAGATAAATGAGATAAATAATAGAAAGTTAAATGAGGGATAAGATTAAAAAGAAATAGAAACTTAGATGACACCAGAGTAAATGGAAAAGGGGGACGGGGGGGAAGAAAGAAGATTATAAATATAAAGGTACAATTATGAAATGATGGATGGGGTAAAATGGGAAAGAAATTGAAAATATAGTATATACTATAGAAAATTGAAGTTGCTCAGATACCAAATAAGAGAAATATTGCACAACAAAGGAGAAAGAAAGGAAAGAGGAGGAGACGGAGAGAGGAGGAGAGGGAGAGAGGGGAATGGAAGAAAGGGAAGGAGAGGAAGAAAGGATAGGGACAAGAGCAGGACAGAAGGTGAGAAAGAGGGAAAGAGGGAAGGAATGGGGGAGAGGAAGGCAGAAGTAGGGGAGGAGAGGAGGAGGAAGAAAGTAGAAGAAGAGAGGAGGGACGGAGGGGAAAGAAAGAAGAAGAAGAAGAAGGTTTGTTGTGAAAAGACGGAAAAGAGAAGATAGAAGAGCAACCCCAAATGTAATTAAAATGTCTTATTTTTATGCTTTCATTAGGAAAAAATATGTATATATATATGATCAATTATAGATTAGAGAATGTACATTTACAATATGTGTATAAAAAATAAAAATAAAAAACTTTTTTTTTAAAAAAAAAGATTCAGGTCTAGATCTAAATTTACATCTAAATTAAATAAATAATATGAGTGCCAGACAAGTGTTCAGTCAGGGAGGTCCATGAGGTAAAAGGAGAGTCAAAAAGTTAAGACAGCAAAAGCTTTGACACAACCAAATATGTCCAGATGTGTAATCATGTTAATAACCATGTTAACAACCATGTTGCTTACTAAAATTTGTTAAAACCACCCATAGTCTTCGTGGACTTGGGTGCCCTAGGAATAAATAGATGAATAAATAATAACTAGCATGCCCCATTTCCATCACATGCATATCACATTGTCCAACTGCAATAGCTAAGCTTGGTACTTGTTAACATGGAACTTTGGATTGTACTTCAATTATTGATTTTTTTTTCTCTATTCCATAGACAGCAAAATCTGGGAAATACTGGGCTTTTTAAAATAATAATAATAATTGTTTCCTACTTAAAGAACAAGTGTTTGTGTGTGTACATCTATACAGAGACAGACACACACCAGTTCTTCAAAACAATAGTGATATCCTGCAGAAGGAAGTGATAAATAATGGGGATTTTCTTGGTGTCGTTTAAACAAGAACGTCTCTGATTGTCCTCTTAATAGGTTTCAGGTGGAGTTGATTTTGGGCATCTGCCAGAGGAAGTGAAAGCTTTTAAGAGGCTTGAAGAAGAAACATGTCAAGGCAGGGCAACAGATGTGTTCCTTTCTTGTGGCTACCCTGGAAAGATCTATGCACATAAAGTGCAAAGATGAATAATGTTCACTGATTGGGTGGGATTTCCTAGTGTCTCACTCTTTGTACAATCCTCTTGCCCCACTCGGAAACATGATGAAACCAGAAGTTACGCAACTGATAAAGTGTGCAGGCTTGATCTTCAGTGCCACTGTTCTCCCAAGATACTTTTGGACTCCTAGGATGACTTGCAAGCAGAGGTGGTGTTCAGCAGGTTCTGACCAATTCTGGAGAACTGGTAGCAGAAATTTTGAGTAGTTCGGAGAACCAGTAGTAAAAATTCTGACTGGCCATGCCGCCATCTATTCTCTGCCTCCCGAGTCCCTGTTGATCGGGAGGAAATGGGGATTTTGCAGTAACCTTCCCCTGGATTGGGGAGGGAATGAAGATATTACAGTATCCTTCCCTCTGCCACGCCCACCAAGCCACACTCACCAAGCTACACCATGCCCACCAAGCCACGCCCACAGAACTGGTAGTAAAAAAAATTGAATCCCACCACTGCTTTCAAGTGTTGCAACAATACACAGAAATGGAAGTATGAGAATTGATTGATAATAAACACTAGTACTGATGAAGGAAAGTGCAGGAAAGCCCATGTCAGCATTGTTTCTTCCAGTAGGGATGAACATCTGTCATATTGCAGTCATTAATTTATGTAGACCATTGAAGGTACTAGTTGCATCAGTTGCAGGAGCCACATGCTTCTGAATACCAAGAGCTAAGAAAAACAGAAATCTCACATTTGTTCAATTACCTCTGAACTTGCAAAGTAATCAAGAGGAGTCTGGTAGCACCTTTTCTGGCTAACAGATTTTATTAAAACATATAAGCTGCAGCTCATGAAAGCATAAAGCCTTTAAATAAAACGTGTTAGTCAGAGAAGGCGCAACCAGACTCCTGATTTTTTTGCTGTCGTAAACCAACGTGACTTTTCTCCTACAATCTCTGAAACTGCAATATCCCACAACCATGAAATAAGACAAAAATGTTAGGTTAAATTTAGGCCAAGAGAAACAAGAACCTGCTGCTGTTCCAAAACCAGCTCAGCAGTTTCTTAAAAGATGTCTTCCCCTTTGAAGGAAACATTTTCCCCCGCCTTATTTGATGGTTCCTTGAGATTATTTTTCCCTCAATATCTCTTTGCAATTTATTTCCCTGTTGAATATGGTTCATATGTTATTCTTGGTTAGACCTATTTATAAATATTAAATAAATGGACACCTTTCCATTACTCTGTAGTGCTGATACTTCCAGGTTTGAAACCCCACAGAAGAAACCTAGAAAATTTCTGACTACCAGAGAAATGATTATGCAATGAAAACAGTGCATCCGGCTGAATCCTTTGTCCCATTCTTCCAAGTAACTAAAGAAATACATCAATACCACATTCTGTTCAAGAGAATTTCATCAACATTTTCTATCAACACAGAATAGAATAGAATAGAATAGAATAGAATAGAATAGAATAGAATAGAATAGAATAGAATAGAATAGAATAGAATAGAATAGAATAGAATAGAATTGAATTGAATTCTTTATTGGCCAAGTGTGATTGGACACACAAGGAATTTGTCTTGGTGCATACGCTCTTGGTGTGAATGAGTTTTGAAGTTTCAACATATTGAATGATGGAAAAATAATGCAGGATGGATATATGTATGTATGTATGTATGTATGTATGTCTTTGGTTATTCGGGTCTTCTCCCGCGTAGAATTGGAAGTATCTTGGCGATATTCTACGATTCTACGCGGGAGAAGACCCGAATAACCAAAGACCTACATACAAACACCCGCGAAAACCTCAGAAAACACACACACACACACACACACACACACACACACACACACACACACACACACACACATACACATACACATACACATATATATATATATATATATATATATATATATATATATATATATATATATATATATGCAAAGCACTCCAAAATATACGACTATAATGTAATGGGCTGTGAAAATAACCATAAGGAATAGAAGGAAGAGCCACAGCTAAGACAATGAAAGATAAAAAAAATCTGAATCCGAAGTAGGAATATAATTTGAGAAATTATCTTTGACTTGACCCTCTTTAGTTCTTTTTAGGATAAATACAGGAGGGGAGAGGCACATTCAGAGTTGCAAGATTCTATTACTGTGACCCTTTAATAACAGTACTTTTAGTATTCATAACTTTAATGTCCAAGTTCAGTCTACAACAACATATATGGAAGATATCCTGATCTGCTGTGATAACTTCCAATAACACACTGTGCAAACTCTTGTAGATCCTTCTAGCATCAGCAAAAGTTTTAGCATCAGGTTCCATAATTATATGTGTGCTTCTTATAATTGTCCATTGCCAATCATTAAATTCTGTTGATTTCTAAATATGGATGGGTGGGTAGGTGGGTGGGTGGATGGATGGATGGTAGGTACTTCAGGATGCACGCCAGCTAGTCAATCATTCTTCTTTCTTTCTGATATTAGCCACCTTTATAAATTATTTGGGATGAGAACTTGATCTCTTAATTTTTTATTTTTTATATATCTTCACAGCTATGTCTGCCTGTCCATCTATCTTGCACATTCACTCTCACATAAGCATAAATAAACAGACATCTACAAAACATGGTATTTGGTTCAAACAATCTACCTACCTACCTACCAAATTAATATTCCATTTTGACTCTAGATCTAAACTCACTATTATAAAGATTTATTTTACTGATTATGACTGTGGTTCAACGAAAACATTCATTTGTTTATTTCTATTCAGTCTTTATGTTCAGAAGTCCAATAGTAAAAGATAAAATATGACCAATTAAAATAGGATAAAAATAGGTAAAATTAAATACTAACTAATTCAATCTGTTGCAGAAATACTGGTTAAAGAGGATGGCTTGGAACTCCTTTTCTATAATGAGAAAATTAAGAACTGAGTTTACCTGAAATTGATGAACGGCTGCAATCATACAATATGGTAAAAGCTAAACTAGGTTAATGCAACGCAAATCTTATGTTCAGTGAGCATACTATATCTTAATGTGAGGACCTAGTTCATGCAGGATTCTAACAAAAAGGTTGCTTTTTATTTTGCCTACTTCATTGTGTTAACTCAGCCACTCAGATTTTGCCCAGGCAACATTTTAAACGGAGCATCCTAACTCTTATGCCATTCTTGATACTTTTTAAATCAGTTTGTTCATGCTATTTTTTAATAAATAATGTAATGCATATGCATTCAATACCGAGCGTTCCATAAGTTTATGTAAACAAGAAATCTTGATGCTCAGAGATTTGCAAGGAATTAAACACAAATGTAAAGATAGTAAAGAAAAAATGATTTCGAGGAATTGGTCTGCATTTGCCAGTTCAAGATACAACCACTAGATAGCAGAAGATCTTCAACTTGATCTACATCAAGTTTGAAAATAACTCAAAACAAATGAAAACAGTTTTCAGGCATTCCTGTGTGACACGCATGCCAATTTGTTCATTTTGTTTTGGAAATGCAATGGTGGGAAAATTCTTGCTTTAATCTTTTTAAACTCTTGAATTATCTATTTAGTAATGTTAACACTAGAGTAACTTTTCTTGGTAAGGTAATATTTATATACCATAGACCAGGGGTGCGTTCTAAAAAATTTTACTACTGGTTCTGTGGGTGTGGCTTATTTTGTGGGCGTGGCTTGATGGTCATGTGATAATTCTTTAGGATTTAGCAGAGGTACTGGTCTACCAGGCTTTTAACTTCTTGCAGAGCTGTACCAGTCTACTCATTTGTTTTTGGAGGCACTGGTCTACCCATTTATTTTTGCAGGCAGCAGTCTATTCGTTTGTTTTCTTCTAACATTGATCAGCTGTAGGGCGGCCCTTTGAAGCCCCGCAGCAAGAGTTTAAACAGTTTTTTTCCATCTAGCCATCGACTGGGACTCAGGAGGCAGCAATAGATTGGGGGTGGGGCCAAATAAAAGGTAAGAATAATGCAGGGGGCGGGGGGGGCAGAACCGGTTTGGTGACATCATAGCGTCACCGCTACTGGCTCGGGAGAACCGGGCCAAACCGGGAGGAACCCACCACTGCCATAGACTGAATTCTGTTCACTTCTAACGTAACACAAACTGCAAGATAAAAATGTCCTATTAACAATTCTTTCACATTCCTTTTTGTCATGGTTGCTAAAAGAGTCATCAGTCTTTAAGTGAAGCATGTGATCATAAAGCAAATCCTGCTTCTCCCATTGACATTGTTTGTTGGAAATTAGCTGGAAAGTTGCAAATGGCGATCACATGACCCCGGGACACTTCAACCCTCAAAAATCCATGTCAGTCCAAATTTTGATCATGTGACTGCAAGGATCCTGCAAAGGTCATAAGTGTGAAGACTGGTCATAAGTCACTTGTTTTAGTGTTGTTGTAACTTTGAATGGTCGCTAAATGAATCGTTGTAAATCGAGGACTACTTGTACCTAAGGAAAAGACAGCAATTACTGCTTGCTTCCATCCAACGGCAGAATAAAAAAGCAAGGGTATCCAACAATTAGGATGTATGAGTATAAACTGGGCAAAACACCAGAGCATTGTCCTGATCAAAGTGGAGTAAAAAGTTAAAATCCAGAAAAAGATCTTTTTAAACCAGCTTCATTTCTAGCTGGTTTATATACAAGAGAAACAGCTGGAGGCTAAAACATATAAAGAATGATTGCTGGAATTGGGTATGTCTAGCTTAATGAAAAGAACGACTAGGGGAGACATGATAGCAGTGTTCCCATGATAGCCCCTGAGATACTGGAACATCTCAGGGGCTGCCACAAAGAAGAGGGAGTCAAGCTATTCTCCAAACCACCTGAAGGCAGGACAAGAAACAATGGGTGGAAACTAATCAAGGAGAGAAGCAACTTAGAACTAAGGAGAAATTTCCTGACAGTTAGAACAATTAATCAGTGGAACAACTTGCCTCCAGAAGTTGTAAATGCTCCAACACTGGAAGTTTTTAAGAAGAGATTAGATTTGTCTGAAGTGGTGTAGGGTTTCTTGCCTAAGCAGGGTGTTAGACCAGAAGACCTCCAAGGTCCCTTCCAACATTGAAAGTCTATCACATGGAAGAGCCCAGATGGAGAAAGGGGTTAATCCAGACCAGGGATGAAATGCTCCCGGTTCGGATCGGATCGCCCAACCTGGTAGCAATGGAGGCTGGTGGTTCGGAGAACCAGTAGCAAAAATCCCTGCCCCCTCTCCCCATGCCCAGCTGACAATCATCAGACGGGTTTTTTTTTTACTTTTAAAAGCATTTTTTCTACAACCTCTTCGGCCGAAAAAATGCTTTCAAAAGTAAAAAAAAAAAAAAAAGCCTCTGATGATCGTGCGACTCAGCTGGGATCGTCAAAGTCTTTTAAAAGAAAAAACACCTTTTTTTTCTTTTAAATGTCTCTGACGATCCAAGCTGAGTTGCCTTTTTTAAAAGCTCAGCTTGGGTCGTCAGAGGCATTTAAAAGAAAAAAAGCCTTTTTTTCTTTTATATGCCTCTGACAATCCAAGCTGAGTTGCCTGATCATCAAAGGCTTTTTTAAAAAGCTTCTGCCAGATCAGGCAACTCAGCTGGGATCATCAGAGCCTTTTGAAAGCATTTTTCTATAACCTTTTCGCCAAAGAGGTTGTAGAAAAAATGGTTTTAAAAGTAAAAAAAAAAATGGCCATGCCCACCCAGTCACATTACCCCCCACCACCACCACCACCAAGCCATGCCCACAGAACCAGTAGTAACATATTTTAGATTTCACCACTGATCCAATGCTTAATCATGTAATTTGATGGGGGAAGTTAACTTTCTCAGACTCAAAACTGTATACCAAAGAAAGGAAAGGAAGCAAAGGAAACTGACGAAATCAAATGCACAACAACTTTGTTATCTCATTTAGAAACAGAACTGGCTCAGAACTGGCTCATGGGAAGGATCAAAACGAGTTCGTGTTTCCTGCTTCGCCAAACTCATTGACAGCAGACAATGACTATCTATTTCTAGGAAATGGGGTGAAGCTGCAAACTGTACATTGATTATCAAACTGCAGACTCTAAACAGAAGAGAATGTACAGTACATTAAGTGAATTCAACAGATTGTGCCAAATTCTAAAGGCGAGCAGCAACTTTTCATGTATTTTTAGCTGTTACAAAATCTGCGTGTGACTATTTGCCCCTTTGCAAATGAGACATTAAAATACGCAAGAGTTTGCATAACATTTTAAGCTACCTTAAAATAAATCTAATATATCTTCCTGAACCAGTCTGTGTGCCAAATTTTGATTAAAGCAGCATGACCAATCTATTTACTTTAAGCTTTGCAAGTAACTTCTATCATCTAGACCCAAAAGGAAAGATTGATTTGAAATTAATCTATATTATTGCCATCATCCAGGATGACCACAATATACAGCTGTTATTGTATTATCTCCCATTGTCAAGGGGTGGGGGGGAGCACTGTGGAATAAGTGACTGGTTTGCTATCAAGAACCAGGGGGGAAAAAAACTAGAAGAAAAGTTATAGGAGAAAAAAGTATTTTCATAAATCTGCAAAATTAAAAGCAAATGTATTCTTTATACAATTTAACATTTCCAGATTAAAGGCAATAATTGTTTATTTATAAATATACAACCAGCACTCAGACTTCTTAAGTTTATTTGTCAATCATATATAAAACAACAGGTAAAAATATAAACATAATTTGAATACATGAAAAGAGTAAGTAAAAAGAAATATTAGGACAGGAATATTAGGAAAGGAATATTAGGACAGATTAGACTGGTGCACCCTTACAGACCTCTTAGGAATGGGGTGAGAAACCTCACACTAGAAACCTCACACCTCCTAAACTAAATTCTGTTCTGTTTGCATATTTATTTCTCATTATAAAGAACTGGTTCTAAGCTATGGAATTTAATAAAACTGAAGAAACAGCTTTCTCTGGTAGAATTCAGTTCTCTTTGATTTTCTCATTGGCTTGTGGATAACAGGAACTGATTATATTGCAAGTGAAGTGATAAGTTTCTGCAAACACTACAAATATTTTTCTTGTGACTATAGTATAGTTAGCTGCTATGGTTCCTCAAGACATCACCTCATGATTACATTATTTAAGGAATGAATGCGAATAACTCTTGTATAAACAGTCACATAAATAGTCTCTAGGTATATAGGAAATAACCTATAATAATTAAGTACATAAATTGTCCATATTCATAAATGTAAGCCTCAGGTCTTTGTCTTTATAACTTTTCTGAGATTTTGAAAAAAATATTGTTTTCTTATTTAGAGTAATGGTGTAGTTCAATTAATTGCTTACAGCTGGATTTTCTAGTAATTATCCTGTCCAGTAAACTCGAGCTTCTGTTCGTTCTGGATTCTTCCTTGCCAGGTAAACAATCAGTTCCTCTTCCATTAGTCACTGGTTAGGTTTACATTTCCTTGGAAAGAGAAAGGCTTAGAGTTAGCTGGTAAGGAATAATAACAAGTAATGTTGTCCTTATGACCATGATGTGCAGAACAAATTGACGCAACAGGAATCTTGCTGTCCCTGAAATGTGTTGCAGAGACTGTGCTGTAACTTCACTTCCATATATGGAGAATGGTAAGGGCAGAGCCGAGGATGATCGGACTTTGATGCAAAGAATTGGACAGTAAGTTCTGGTAATTCCATTAAATTATTTCAGATTTTATTTATTTATTTATTTTATTTTGTTGAGAACATATTAGATAATATATATGTATATATATGTATAAGCATGAATTGAATACATAAAATGAATACAATTAAAGAGAACATTAGGACAGGGACGGTAGGCATGCTGATGCTCTTATGCACACCCCTTACAGACCTCTTAGGAATGGGGCAAGGTCAACAGTAGACAGTTTTAGGTTAAGACTTCAGAGGTTTTGGGATGAGACCAGAGTCTGGTAGTGCATTCCAGGCATTAACAACTCTGTTACTAAAGTCATATTTTCTGTAATCGAGTCTGGAGCGGTTCACTTTAAATTTGTATCTATTGTGTACTCGTGTATTGTTGTGGTTGAAACTGAAGTAGTCATTGACAGGTAGGACATTTTAGCAGATGATTTTATGAGCTACGCTTAGGTCATACTGAAGGCGGCATAGTTTTAAATTTTCTAAACCCAGAATTTCAAGTCTGGTGGCATAGAGTATTTTGTTACGAGTAGAGGAATGGAGGACTCTTCTTGTGAAATATCTCCTAGAAAAGCAAAGAGTAGAAAGTTACTATTGCTTTAAGCTTATTTCACTTTCTCAACTTCCATCTTTTTTTAATATGGAAGGTTGCAGACTTAGCTTCCGTTGTCTTTCTTGCCTGCTATTGGAATGTTGCATTTCTCTGCTGGTTTTGCTAGTTCAACTGACAGCAGCTTCACAGATTGCTCAGAACCTTGAATACGGGCTCATGGTTGGCCAGGCTGATCCTGGATGAAACTTTACTTTTAAATTTGGCATGATTAGGAAGATCTATGATTTGACAAGAACCAAGTACCAGGCTAACAGAGAGAGAGACTGGCTCAAATATTTGGTATTATTAAGGATAAGGAATGGCAAAATTACAAAGCCTCTTGTCCTATGCCTACCCTTTCCCTTTGGCCTGCTGACTCTGGAACACTTTGTCTCACAAAGCCAGCCTCCTTCTACTGCCTGTGTTAACTAGGGCCAGCTAAGAAAAAGTAGTAGGAAATGCAAAATCTAAAATTTATTTATTTATTTATTTATTTATTTATTAGTTCGATTTATATGCCACCCTTCTCCGGAGACTCAGGGCAGCTACAATGCGTTAAGCAATAGCCTTCATACTTTTGTATATACCTGCTTAGTAGGGCTTTTGCCCCACCCCCCACCCCGCAAATGGTGTTCTTTTTTATACAAAGTCAGTTTATTGCCCCCACAATCTGGATCCTCATTTTACCTACCTCGAAAGGATGGAAGGCTGAGTTAACCTTGAGCCTAATGAGATTCGAACTTGCAGTAATTGCAGGCAGCTGGCAACTAAGTGCTACTTTAACAGCACTTAGTCCATTGCGTCACCAGGCTCATACCAAATATTATACCAGTATTATATCAAATACTGGTATAATCAAAATGATGAAAAGATTAAATTGCTTTACAAGTTATTTTTGGCCCAGTTCAATATCAGTAATATTTATTTGGTCAATGGTCAGCAGAATTTAAATGAACAAAATAAACAAAAACAAGATGAAGCAAATAAATACAATAATATACTAACAGCTAGCAAAATAAATCACACACTATAACCCTAACCCTAAATGTAACTCTGGCTCAGATACAATTCTCTTGTTCATCTGTAATATGGGTTGCAGTAAAATCTTTAGAGCTATGTGCAGATCCTGAGCTCCATTTTTCTAATTCCTCCCAAATCCCTGTGACTGATTTACTAACAACTAAAATGTTTTATGGCACATTTAGTGAGGAACTACATGAAACCAAGCACTTCAACCTTCTATCAAAGGAAGGGAAAAGAAACATGGAGCATCTCAGCCTGATCCATGTGGATAACGTGAGGTCCAATTGTCAGAGACTTCCTGGACAAGTCCCTGCATTTTTCCTGGTGAGGATTTTCAGAAATGGTTTGCCATTATCTCCTTCCTGGGGCTGAGAGAAAATGACTAATCCAAAGTCGCTTAGCTGGCTTTGTACCTATATTGGAATTAAAAGTCCCAGGTTTCCAGTTTCTAGCCAGATACCTTAACACTACACCAAAGGTAAAGGTAAAGGTTCCCCTCACACGTATCTACTAGTCGTTCCCAACTCTAGGGGGTAGTGCTCATCTCCATTTCAAAGCCGAAGAGCCAGCGCTGTCTGAAGACATCTCTGGGGTCATGTGGCCGGCATGACTAAATGCCAAAGACCTATGGAATGCTGTTACCTTCCCACCAAAGCTGGTCCCTATTTTTCTACTTGCATTTTTTATGTGCTTTCGAACTGCTAGGTTGGCAGAAGCTGGGACAAATAACAGGAGCTCAGGAGCTCAGTCTGTTAGGCAGCACTAGGGATTTGAACCGCTGAACTGCTGACCTTTCGGCAGTTCAGCCGAAGGAGGGAGGTTACACGAGGCTGGCTCCAGAGGATTATAAATTATAAATGCTTCTTTGAGCGAGGGTTTCTTGCCTCCCGCTTGAAAGAGGCGGTGGTGAGGCGGTGGTGAAACCCCTCCTCAAGAAGCCTTCTCTGGCCTGGCTGTTTGGGGAAATTATCATCCGGTCTCCAACCTTTGCTTCTTGGTGAAGGTTGTAGAGAGTGTGGTTGCGCGACAGCTCCCACAGTACCTGGATGACATTGTCTATCTAGATCCATTCCAGTCCGGCTTCAGGCCTGGGTACAGCACGGAGACGGCATTGGTCGCATTGGTTGATGATCTCTGGAGGGCTCAGGACAGGGGTTGCTCCTCTGTTCTGGTCCTATTAGACCTCTCAGTGGCTTTTGATACCATCGACCATGGTATCATGCTGCACCGGCTGGAGGGATTGAGGGTGGGAGGCACCGTGTTGTGGTGGTTCTCCTCCTATCTCTCTGACCGGTCTCAGTCCATGTTGGCAAGGGGGCAGAGGTCGACCTCAAGGCGCCTTGCTTGTGGGGTGTTGCAAGGGTCGGTCCTCTCGCCGCTCCTGTTCAACATTTATGTGAAGCCGCTGGGCGAGATCATCCGTGGTTTTGGGGTGCAGTGTCACCTGTACGCTGACGACATGCAGCTGTACATTTCCACCCCAGACCACCCCAATGATGCCCTCGAAGTGATGTCCCAGTGTCTGGAGGCCGTACGGGTCTGGATGGGGAGGAACAGGCTCCGACTCAACCTTTCCAAGACCGAGTGGCTGTGGATGCCGTCGTCTTGATATAGCCAGCTGGTGCCTTTGCTGGCTATTGGGGGCGAGTCTTTGGCCCCCACAGAGAGGGTTCATAACTTGGGCATCCTCCTGAATGCATGGCTGTCTTTAGAAGAGCATATGATGGCCGTGGCCAGGGGGGCTTTTTATCAGGTTCGCCTGATACGCCAGTTGCATCCCTTTCTGGATCGGGACTCCTTATGCACAGTCACTCATGCCCTGGTCACTTCTCGCCTGGACTACAGTAATGCTCTCTACATGGGGCTCCCCTTGAGGACCACCCGGAGGCTCCAACTGGTCTAGAATGCGGTCGCGCAGGTGATTATGGGGACGTCTTGGCGCTCCCATGTGACACCTCTCCTGCGCGAGCTGCACTGGATCCCAGTGGCCTTTCGGGTGCACTTCAAAGTTTTGGTTCTCATCTTTAAAGCGCTCCATGGCTTAGGACCTACTTACAAGACCACCTTCTGCCACCGATAACCTCCCGCCGGCCATGACGCTCTCATAGAGAGGGTCTCCTCAGGGTGCCATCAGTCAGGCAATGTTGACTGGCGACCCCCAGGGGGAGAGCCTTCTCTGTGGGGGCTCCCTCCCACGAGTTACCCCCGGGAATATGATTAATCCCAGACCTCCGCACTTTCCGCAAGGCCCTGAAGACTTTTCTGTTCCAGCAAGCCGAGCTGGCTTAATGAAGATTTTAAATGGGTTAATTTTATGAGGGGTTTTAAAATTGGGAAAGCTAAAACTGATTTAATTACGTTTTAGATTTTTTAACTTTCATATTGCTTGTATTTTAATTTTTGGCTGTTTACCGCCCTGAGTCCGTCAGGAGAAGGGCGGTATACAAATTTAGTAAATGAAATGAAAATGAAATGACAAGCTCAGCATCTTAGCCACTGAGCCACCATCCCTAATATTACATCAAACTGGCTCTCAAATGTTTATGATGTGATACTACACCCACACTTTACATAATTGCTCCTAGCCCTAGCAGTCCTTAGCCCCACACCCTTCCCATATGTTTAGAATGCCCCTTAGCCATCAGGATACTCACTTCACACTACTGTTTCAATGGTTTAAGCTGAAAGAATTACTTTTTAGACTAATGAAGTCACACACAAAAAAGTTATGCAAACAGGCAACTGCAAGTTCCCCCATTATTGGAAGCCTGTTTCTTCATAGGTTCAAAGGAAAGAAAGCTGTTAGAAAGAAAATCTAGAGTATCACGGAGGCAATCTTGAGGGAAATAGGCAGGAACCATCACATAATCAGGGCAAAAAAAATCCCTTCTGCCTTGGGAAACTAGAGTGTAATCGGAATGGATTTGGCAGGATCATCCCTGATTCAGTGGGATGTAATAAAGAGGGCGAGGTAAAGCAGAATCAAATTTGTGAGTTTCTATTATTAAAGCCTACCTCAATAAAATACATTTCTGGTATTTCTGTGAAGTGTGTTTCCTTATCTGGCAAAAAAACTAGAAAGCTAGAAACTCCCTAAGTTATATAGAGCTATGTTTATATACTAATGTGCCTGTGTCTGTTGGTAACCTTCAACTGGGCAAAACAGGCAACAATTTCAAACCAAGGTACCTCAAATGCTCTAAATTCAGACTATTTCCAAAATCCAGGATCCATAACTCCTGTGGAAGTATCCCCACCCTCATTGCCACTTCCCTTTGGGTGCTGGTGGGAAGGCCTGATGGCTGAGTCAAGATTCTCTATTTTGGAACCAAGGGCAAAATTTGAAATCTCTTAAAAACAGTGAATAGTGAGAGAAGGATGAGGGAGTGATTTGGATACCTGCTGGAGAGGTAGGGCTGGCTGGGAGTGTGTCGACAAATGAGCCTCTTTCTTCTTGGAGGGATGGGGCCCTTGGGGACATTCTTGGATGGAAAGCATGGGTGCAGTTTTCCTTGTGTTCCATGGGTCCCTTAGTTCCCTCTCCCCTACAATGTGACAGCAGGTGGTGGTGGAGGAGAAGGAGAAGGAGGAGAAGGAGAAGGAGAAAGAGAAAGAGAAAGAGGAGGAGGAGGAGGAGGAGGAGGAGGAGGAAGAGGCTTCACCAAAGTTCTGTTGAAGTTTATGAAGTTAGTGCAAGCCTATATTATATGTGGAAAGACAACCAATGGTCACTGGTTGTCTAGTGTATTAATGGAAAATAGTTCACTTGTTGGAATTATTGTAATGCAATAAATTTTGTAAAAGAGAACTCTGTAAAAACCATGTTTGGAGAAGAATCATTTTCAGTTTAGACAGGCAAAGACTTTAATAAAAATTGGGAAAAAATAATCTTCCCACTGTATAAACTTGCCTTATATATGTTCTCCGTTCACATAGCACATTAGAGAGTACAAGCAGTCTCCAGTTAAGAACCATAACCTTGACAACTTTAAGACGTGTGGACTTCAACTCCCAAAAATGTCCCTAGCCACTTTTGCTATCAATTATAGGATTGAATTCATTTTGTGGCTGTTTTTCTGACTGAACCACTAAATGCTGTTTTCCTGACATTGCTGAACAGAAAGCATAGAGAAACTGTAGTGTATGCATAAACAGTCATGATACGGCTATACAAAGAAAATGTTCCATGCCCTTGCATACCAAAAGAGTATTTCCAGAATATTGTAGAGCCCATTATTGTCACGAGCATGTGAACATTATGGTCCTGAATACATGCATCACACAGCCCAGCCTCCTTTGTATCATCATCACCTTGCCTAACACAATCCTCATCTCCTCCACAAATAAATCCAAATTAAGTACTGTTCCCAGCTCCAAAAAGACCGCCTACCCCGTTCCATGTTGATTGGAATCAGCTCAGTACACAATAACTTTCTCAGAAAATCCTTGGGAAAAGATTATCATTTTCTAAGAGTTATTTCTCACTTCAAATGAATGTTAACCGTCCTTTAATATGCTTAACAGTCCCTGGGTAATTTTATAAAGTATATTAAAACCAAGCCAGATCCAAAATCAACATATGGCTGGAACATACACACGACTCCAGTATCTGAGCCGACGATACAAGAAACAATACATCCTGACATTTTCTGACATTTCCCGCACTTCTTTGGCACAATGCTACTTCCAAATGTCATACTTTCAAAACTCTTCGCGAACTGGTAAGAAAAGGGGATATGTTTCTTTTTTAAAAGTATGCCACTTTTCATAAACTGTTTGTCAAACATAACAAAAGAACTTCATGTAGAAAATGTCCACAGAAAATGATAAATTTTCTTGTAAGACCATCTTGTTTAGTTTATCATGTATAAAGTTGGCCCAGTCAAAGAATGTAAAGGAATTCTTAGAGGAACTCATCTAGACTTATTCTATCTTTAATATAGCAAAAAGTAATTAAAGAGAATTTGATAATTGTGTAACTTCCATCTGTTATCAATTCATCTGTTCCATCTGAATTGATTGTAACCAGGAGTGTTGATTCCCTCCAAATATTTCCCAGGCAGAGTCCTTCAGCTCCTATAACATTTATTCTCATCAAATCAGCCAAGATTTCCACCCACGGTGGGACTTCTGAGGAGTAGATTCCTTCCCTTCTGTGGCAACCAGTAACAAAAAGAATTCCCACCTCTAATTGTAACTCTAATTTTTGCAGCTGTTACTTGCTAGGAAACACATACAGGATATGAACAGTTAGCCACAGGTACAATAGAACTGTCAACAATACTAAGCTATTTAACGGAGTATATTTCCAAAATTCAGTACTTACTACACAAACCACGTCTTCCCTGCCCCCTCATTTCCCATTTTCACAACCGTGCATTTTATTTTGCCTCACAGTCACGTATAGTCTTTTTCTCCCCACTTTCATCTCTAAACGTAAGTTAGATAGCCATTTTTCACAAATACTGTAACAACAAATTCCAGCACTGGCCCAAGGTTTAAACTGTATGATCTCCAAAATTCCTTCTAATTTTTATGTATCATGTTTCTATGATAATCATAGAAGTTCTTGCTTCTTCTATGCTGACTTGGCACCAAGAAAACTAAAATTCAATAGTCTTGTTATCACCTTATTTGCGCCCTAGAAAAAAAAACATCCATCTTTTCTCTTATTAAAAACAAGAAAGTCCTTTGCATACTTGCTCTGTTTACATTGGCACTGAAATTATATCCAACTCCTGTTGCTTGTCACCAAGAATTAGTGTTCAGAAACACTTTTCATGGTTTCCTCAACAAATGACAAAGCAATTGAGGTTCTGGATTATTTCATGTGACTATTTCCCCACTGAAGATGAGGTCTTAAAACTCATTTTGAATTAAAATATACAGTTTGATGAGTTGCTAGAAACAAGAGGAAAATAAGACAGTTCGTTTGCCTGTGCAACACCCACTTCTGGTACTCTGTGGGCTTTTTAAGATATCTCTTCTAAATTGCTTAACAAAACCAACACTTTTGGAACTTAACAACTAATAATAGTAATGTATTATTTATTTATTATTTCAATTTATAAACCGCCCTAATAGTAATTACTAACCACAATAATAATAATAATAATAATAATAATAATAATAATAATAATAATAATAATAATCCTGTATCCTCCTTTTTCATGGTTATAGCCACCTAAGTGGCTGTTTTCACACTAGAACTACATAGAATTTATGGCTGAAGCAAAGATGTATTTATTTATCTTTCAAATGAATTTTGTTTTTATTATTCTGCCTTTATTCTCCTCTTCCTATCAAGCTCTCCTTGAACTAAATCCTTCTTTTATTACCAAGAGGAAATGTGTTCTATGGTGGCCTATCTGTTTTAGTATCAAAACAAATCTCTTGTTATTTCTCTTTGAGAACCCGTTCATCATAATGGAGCGTGAGTACCCATGTTCCTTAACTAATCCTTCATACACCTATGATTGCAGTCATTAAGCCCACTCTTCCAGCCTTAAAAGGCCGGTTTGAATGCACTTCAATGCTTTGCTGTAATCATGTTACAGGGCTTGCAATGGGTGTCAGAATAGCTATCAGGGGAACGAAGTCTGCTGATACACTGCTCCCATAAAACTGACATTTAGTTTCTATGAACTAAAAGCATTTGGGAAATTCAGGCAGCAGAAATGCTATATAACTAGGAGAAATATGTATTGTATTCTTCAGCAGGAGTCTAATGCTGTTTATTCCTTCACTTAAGTCCATTATCAAACTGTGACAGCAAAAATTCTCATCAATGCATGTGTTATAAAGCATCATTTAAAGGGAGAGGAATCGAAGCATGTCAGAAGCCCATTGTTATATTCTGAGCTGAGATCATATTAGGGGGTCTTTCAAAGAATGGAAAGTATACCTGGTAGGCAGAGACAGAATTTTTTTTTCCTATTTTCCTCCCCAAAAACTAAGGTGTGTTTTATATTCCTGAGCGACTTATACTCCGAAAAATATGGTTCACTATTCTTTTTTTCCATTCTTCTGGAAGTGATGTTGGATTGCAATCTTATCTGGTGTGGGACAGAGATATCAACTGCCCAGTTGCTTTGCCTTTTCAAAAGTTGGCCAGCTATGTTAGAATTTTGCTTTGCTGTTAAGATCTATTATATATTCAATGGCTTGACATGCCTGTTTTGTGTCTTTTCTTGGCAAGTGAAAATCCAAAAGTAAAACAAAAACAAAATGGAAGAAACAGGAAAGGTCAGCTGAATTCTGGATATTTTTAAAAGCCAGAGTTATACATTAAAATTCATATGTCTTTCAGGGCATGTAGAACAATGTTTTAAAGTTGAATTTTATTTTGTGTTACATTATGAACAGTTTTTATGAAGAAGTAAAATGGAAAGTAGCATGACACTTCATTTTATAGCACATGAAACAAAATAATGAAAAGTTGTGAAAGATGCCAGCTAATAAAATCCAAAAATGGAGGAAGGGGTCTTTGCCATCTTGCAAATTTTTATTCCCATATCCCTGAATGCTCCTGTCCATAAGGTCCTGAATTTAAGAAAGCAACCTCCCATAAAAGAAGAATTATTAGATAGCTCTCTTACCATATCTCGGCAAATTTATTGGTAAATTACTTTCAAGTAAATATAATAATGTTGCTACCTCTAATAGAGGTGAATCCAATAAAGAATGTGAGAGGTCAGGGAAAGGGCAGCCAAACTAATACCTCTAACTTCACCAGCCTGTCAAGCTAAGAGAACCTTAGAAGTTTGCTGTGCTACAGATACACTTGGCCAAATCATCTGAGAAGCATAGTGACTAACAACTGGAGAAAAAGGAGGCCACAGTAGCCTGAAGTGGCCTGTAGGAGCAGGGCAGTTTTCAACTGCTGATTGCATCATTACTGAGGAAGTGTACAGCAAATACTGAATTTAAATGGCCTTTGTTTTGAGTTAAAAGCACAAGACAAAGAGCTCAGTTAGCTGGGTTTTTTTAAGCTTCATTTTATTTATTTATTTTTCCATTTTATATAGCTAAAAGTGACCCTGGTGGCATACAACAAAGTTAAAACAATTTTAAAATACTAAAACTGTTATCAATATTGTTAAAAGCTATAAAAACTGTCTTTTAGGGGCCCAATAAATCAACCTAAAACAGCCTTCCCCATGCTTTTCAGACCCACAGTAGAGTAGTGCAATCCAACCTGCAGATATTCCCACTAGAGACACATGTAACTTAGTCTGCTGAGGTATACCATCAGTCCCACCACAAACAGCCCCTCTACTTTTCCTAAGACCTGCCTAGCCAACTCAGCTATGACCAACTCAAACAAACCCTCTCTGACACAAAAAGGCCAAGTTACAACCCTCTAATTATTTTGGCCAGAGTGGCTTTTCCCCATCTATTACCAAGGCCACATGATAAGCCACCTTTCCCCTCAGTACTCTGGTAAAGCCATAGTGCACTAGCCAGATCGGACTACACCAGCCTTGTCTTGGCTGGGTCTACACAAGTTGTTATCAATAGCTGTTTGGACAAAGGGGATGAAACCACGTCCTCACATCAACCCTGCTTGGATTCTTATCCGCCCATCAAAGTACTTGGGATAAAAGGAAGGACTAGCTGGCAGGAAAGGCATCACTGAACAGGAGAAGGGAAGAGACAATTTCAGTGTCAGCTCTGGAAACCATATTAGGACAGAAGCTTCCAAGCTGCCACCTTCTCATGTGTGGGAAAGTAGGAAGGGGATTTATTTGAGGGTTTGTATTTAGACAAAATAGCATTCTTCAGTCGGTCAAGGTCAGAATGTGCCTGTATCTGGAGAAGGAGTGGTTGGAGTGCTGTCTCGAGATGGGACGGATGGTGATTGCAGCATGTGATCAACAGATGAGTGAGGCAAAGGTTTTGGGCATTTTGATTTACTGAGAGAAAACCCGGAACTCTCAGATTCGGGTTTTCCCAAGATGTGCCAGTATACCTACTCTAATAAATGAAACTTTGAGAAAATGCTTACCTCAGAGTTTTTAATTGAAGCAGAGGGTTTTCTGGAATGCTGACATTAGAGGCAAAACCAGAAAACTCGCTGCTTTTACACCAATGGGGCAAGATCTAACTTTTTTAAAGATGTTTTTTATTAAATATTGTATACATAAAAGCTCCCAAATCTAATAAAAAAGAGAGGGGAGAGGGAAGGAGGGAGGGAAGGAAAGGAAGGAGCAAAGAAAAATATAAAAACAAAAAAGAAAGAAACAAAGAAAGGGCTAACTAAATTCTAAAGCAAAGGCCAAAAGAAATAGTTAATTGGCTAAGCCAAGTAACCATAGCTGAGAGAATGATATGAATGACATTAAGCTAGAATCGATCATGGCCCTTTATTTGAAAGATATTAATTTAATAAATATCTGAAAAAGCAATCACACAAATCTGTTTGTTCTTTGATTTCTTATTCTAAAACAACCATCACAGAAGACAATGTCATGAGGACATGTCAAGACATATCAATGAAAAGAGCTATGCAGGCATCTTCGTGGCATCGTTAGAGGACATGAGGATAAGTCTGAAGTCATTTAGCAAAACTGAGGTACATCCAGGTGGATTGGCTTCACTTTTGTTGGAAGGCAGAATTAAGTGCACTTCCAACTGGATTACCTAGGAATATAATTTTCTGCCCTCTCCGCTAAATGAGTTGAAATGACAATAAAAATAAATGAAGCTGAAGCTGAAGAAGTGGAACATTTTCACAAAACTAATCCAAGACCTACCAACTACCGTAACCAACCAGAGACACACAGGAAACAACAATTTCGGAGAAACTGTAAAAAGAACTTTTGACTCACAGCTAAATGGATAGTTCTACTGTCACAAAATACATTCAATCATAAAACAAGAAGAACTTTATTAGGTTGGAATTCTTTTATGCTTTTAATTTTTTTCTTGAAGACTGTTTACTATCCATAGCCTGAAGGGAAGGAGAGGCGTAGACATTCTAATCAATTGTCTTATTTTTTTCCAGATGAAAACAATTGTATTCGGTAAAGAGAACTTGTTCTTAATAAGAAATATGAGTAACAAATTATTAGTAATTAAACATTACTGTAATGACATTATTAATTAAACTAAAGATGGCTCTGGTTTTCTTAAATGCAGAGTTTGTCAGAATTAAAGATGCATCTACCCTTACTAGGTAAAATGTTTTTCTCTATTCCAGGATTCATCTGCATGTGTTTCTTTGACTGTTATGTATGAATTTGTAGAAATTCAGGCTTTTAGTCCTGAGACAAGCAGTCAGAAAACTGGGGAGAAGAGGAGGAGACAATAATGCTATATTATCCATGTTATTTTAAACTAATCTTATTATTCTTAGTTTAATAATATTCTGTTGTTTTCTTGGGTGTTTTTGCAACCAATTGCTTGCTAATATTGGACTAATGCCAAGTAAGTCCCGAATGATTTTGATAGTTGACAATACGTTTCAATGTTTTCAGCTTGCCTTGATTAAGGAAGCATAGTGGAAGACTTGAAACAGGTTCAGAGTTAAAAAGTATTAGTCTTATACGCTTCTCTCCTTCCATTACAGGGAGGACAGAAAAGTCTAGAGAATTTTCCTGGAATCCTTGGGATAAAGAATCAAAAAAGGCCATCCAAAATCTAATATGGGCAGTGACAAAAGTAAACATAAGTGGTGTTATTTACTTAGAAAAACAAACTATGAGTAATTTATTTAAGAAAAAAAAACCACACAAAAATATACAATCTCTCTTTTATCACAAGATGAAATATTAACAAATCTAAATAGCTTTATTCAAAATGCAATATAATTACCACCGCAGATGCTACTGATTGACTTGTTGGAGAAAGTTTGTAAATCTTTTTTTTTTTTTTATTGAAAAAGTTTTACAATACAAACATTTTTCCATTTTCTCCCCCCCAATCCCCCTCCCCTACCCCTCCCATCATCCCTCCCCAACCCTTTCCCTCCCTATCCCCCCCCTGACTTCCGCTACAAGTTTAAAAAAAACAAAATTTAGAACAAGGGAAAAAGAAGAAGATTATTAAATATTCAAATTCTAAATTAAACAAATTTCGAAAGAGGAAAAGAAAGAGAAGGAAGGAAAGATGGCAAAAAAGTAAAAAACAAACTAACAAGAACAAACATTAATATATCTAAACAATATTATAATAAAAAAAAAGTTATAATTAAAAACACCATTATAGTTCTATCCTAACTACACCCTTAACTAAAGAGAGAAAAAAAAAAAACCCAAAAACATAAAACACAAAAAATATATATGCATATGTAGTCATAATCATACAGTTATATCATAAGAAAAATTATCTTTTATTTAATTCATTTCTCAGTCTATATAATCCAAATTTCGATCTTCTCTTCAACTTGATTGATGTCAAATATATTTCCTCTCATAAATCCACTTCAATAATCTTCATCTTGCCGCTGCCCCCATCAGCAAAGTAAAACATTTCTCCACACAAGCCCCCGAGTGACTTTATATAAGTAAAATCCAACCACGAAGATATTCACTCCTCTAGGAAAAAATCATTCCAACTAGCTTATACTATACCTAAAAATAGGCTTTTGCAGCCTTTCAAACAAAAGCTGCATTCCCAGATGTTCCTTTGAAATTAGTTCAAATCCTGCCACCCTTTGCAATTCAACCCTTCGGGTTATAAAATGTTTTCAAGTTCTTAGTCTTCTTCTAGACGATATGTTCCACCAAAATATATAATTGGGTAACCAATGATCGCTGCTAGCTTTGCAACAATCTATCAAAACTCAGGATATCATGTCCAATCCAGGATAAACTTCATAATAAAAGTTTTTATAATCCATTTTAATATGTGAGTTTGAAATTAATCCAGTTTAGAATGAACTTTTAACCAGTTATTGTGCTTAATCCATTTTTTCCAAATCTTTCAATGCTTTCAGATTCAGTATCAAGCAGTTCACGATGCTTTTTGAATTTATCACCTGTGGTTTCCAGTCGGATTTCTTCGTTGAATTCTAATTCCTGTCGATTAGCATCAACCCCCATGTCTTGAGAAGTATTGGACCTCTGCTGCTGGTCATCTCGATGTAACACTTTGTTTTTTGAATCTTCCTCCAGCAATTCAAGGTCTTGTAATCCCCCCGAAACACTGGGGTGTTCAGTTTTCTCATCTGAAAAATCCATAATAGAATCCTCTGGACAACCACCAAAGTCTCCTTTTACTTTTAACACACTTTGATTTTCTTCTCTCTTTTCACATTTTGCAAACTCTGTTTTTGACTTTTTATTCTTGAGATGTTTCGGTGCTCCCTTAAAAATATTTTGATAAAAATATTCTGCTTTTTCAATAGTATTCAAACAATGTCTCACACCTTGATATCTAAAAATTATACCAGTTGGAAAGTCCCATCTAAATAGGATATTACTTCTCTTCAATTCCTTGACCAAAAAATCAAATTCTTTCCTGTCTTTTAAAACCTTCCAAGGTAGCTCTTTGAAGACCCTGATTCGTGTGCCAGCTACCTGCAATCTATCAGAATAAGACTTTTGTAGAATATCATCTCTCAGTCTTTTATCAGTGAAGTAGACAACAACATCTCTAGGCAAATTCCTTTGTTTAGCCAAACGTGAGTTAACTCTGTAAACTTTCACAATAGAGCCCAGAATTAGTTCATCTTGTAACTTTAATAATTCTGCAAAGGCCTTTGCACAAGTTGTCCTTAGGTTTTCTCTGTTATCTTCTTTTATCCCTCTCAATCTAATTGCAGATTCCTTAGACTTAATTTGAAGCATAATAACATCATTCTGAATATTATGATTATTGGCCTCTGCTTCCAGGAGTTTCATTTGTAACTCTTGTATTTGGAATTCAAATTTACTACTCATCTCAATCATTTTCTTCCCCATTGCAGCCAGCGCTGTTGAAAAATCTGAAGCTACTTGGGCAATGATTTGATTTAGTTGGTCATATTTCCCAGAGACCAGTTCCTCAAGATCCTTCTGTGAACCTTTTATCTTATCTACCACACTCTCTAAGGACCTTGTAATTAACTCTTTTAACTCCTGTTCTGTAAGTCTCTGCACATGAGACATTTCAACTTTATTCATCTGATTCAAAGGGGAGCCCCCCCTTCCTTTAGGTTTAGGCATCTTTACTTTTTTTAAAAAAAAAAACCAAGAAAAAGAATCTTCCTTACTTCAATAGAGAAAAGAAAAAAAAAGGGTTAAAAAAATCTGTTTAAATCAGCCTCTATTCCTTTGGGTTCTTTATCTGTAACAGGATATTCCTTTCAAGACTAAGCTCTGGACTCCATTTCCACTGACACTTTCGTTTCAGGCAGAGCCTGTCGCCATCTTAAAGACTTTCAAGTTTCTTCCTCTCCTTCCCCCTTCCCCCCCCCTCCTCTTCCGAAAAAAAAAAACTCCGTTAAAGCAAAAATCCATACTTGCTTGAAATTTTCTTTCCTCTTTTCCAGCTTGCTCCAAATGTGATTTCAATCGTGGTGTTGCTCCCACGTCTGGCTCCGCTAATTAAGTAATTAGCGGAGGATCCTCTCGGCGCGGAGCATACCCTGGAGGTATGGAGGGAACCATCCCTCTGAGCCCTCCCCAGGACATGGAAAATTCCTGGGGGGCTCAAAGAGGTTCTACCTCACCCCCAGAAGCTCTGCCTGTTCCTCCCGCCGAGGAACAGGTTTTTCGAGCCGCCTGCCAGCTGTGAGGCGGCTCTAACGCGCCGGGAGACCGGCGGGCATGGAAAGCCCGCCGCCAACGAGGAAGACGCCACCGGAAGAAAGTTTGTAAATCTTGTTTACTACCAGTCTGGATGGTAGTTTTATAATAAGAGACTATGATATACTATGATGAATTAAATAAATATTTATTTCAATAGACTGTTCTTTATTACCACTTCAATTAAGATTTAAACACCCAGCCGGGGTGGTTGAGTGGGGGGAATCACCCTCAACCAAATATTTTCATACAGTTCAGTTCAAGATCTGCTTCTATAATATTTTCCTCAAGTTCATGACATTTTGCAGCGCATTCAAAAACAATACTTTTTATTTGACAAGACAAATAAAAATATATATCACAATATGTATATGTTCTTCACTCTTTTTCATTTTTCTTCTACAAGCTTCACTGGTTAGTCTCCATGTATCTTACTTTAAATGATAAGCAAAAAACTAAAAAAGCGCTCGCCACCTCAATTGATTTTTTTTTTCTATGAGTGTTGGAAAAAGAATTTGCTTTCATGGATGAAATGTGGTGTTCTCACACTTACAGTCACCATGGGATGTTTATGAATACTTTTCTTCAATATAAAATCATTTCTACAGCACTTTGTACATTTCTTAAGTTCCAACACAAGACGAGAGAGAAAAATCTTGCCATAAGGCTTTTTCAAATTGCAAAATATGGATGACAAGTATTCAGAGTGGTGGAAAAATATATGACAGATAACTCAATCCTTCATAAGGAAAAGGAGAACAAAGGAACACCTACAGCTTACTATCAACAATGTATGTATAACCTTGCATCTCTCTGAGCTGGTGTCACTTCTCCTTAAGGAGACAGTGGTTTGCCCTCTCCTCAAGAAACTATCACTAACAACACTGGCCAATTTCCAACTTGTTGAAAATGTGGTTGGGTTGTAGCTTCAGAGGACTGTGAAAGAAGCTCTGGGCACTTAGGTCAGACCTAAATATTGTGTTGAGGCAGAATTGATTCTATTTGCTGATGATATCTTGAAGGACAAAATAGTAATGCATCCATCTTAGCTTGATTTGTTTGTGGTTTTCATTCATAGTGTCTTCCAGAACCAACTCAGTCAGAAAAACTGTGCCACAGTGGTTCTGCTGTTCCTCTCACAATCAGTTCCAGTTAGTATTGATCTAGCCTTAAATACCTGCTTTGTGGGATTCCATTCTCTTTTTACTTCTGGGTATCGTCTACATGAGTCTTCTGGGCAAAATCATCCAATGGTATCGGGTTAGATATTATCAATTATGCATCTCTATCCTAGGTCAACCAAATATTGTTGTCAAAGTTCTTAGAATAGATGTAGGCTCAGTCCTAGCAAGGCTGAGTGCATGTGGGTCAGTCCTAGCAAGACTGGCTGTGGGTCCTGGGACCACTGGATCTAGTGATTTTTCATCTTGCTTCAGATGAAGTGCAAAACAGATTTTAACATAGTATTACCAGTATTGGTAATACTGGACATAGTATTGTCCAAGTTTAGTCCAAATCTTTTTAGTCTGAGATTAAAAAAAAAAGTCTATGGAGTTTTCCAGAATTGTTTACACCTGAATAACTTATTAAGCAGTCACCTAATTCACCTTACCACAATCTTCCCTTTTATAGTGAGACAGTTTGCTATGTATTACAATTATATTAAACTCATTACACTCCATGCATTTGATGAAATAGATTTGTTTTTACAAACCTTATGCTTTTTAATAAAATATTTTTGTTTGTAAAAGTGCTAAAGGCTCTTACTCATTTCCCCCTAAATGTGTCAAGAGATATAATTGACATATAAACATTTCATATATAGGACATATTCAAAATGGTGGTTACAAGAAATATAGAACTTTCCCCAGGGAAATTAAAGATAACTGTAACGATAGAACTTTATGAAAACCACTAAAACAAACTGAAACCATCTATGTTAATCAAGTCTCACTTCCAATAGGAAGAAGAGATGGATGGATAGATGGATCAATGGATGGATCGATCGATGGAAGGAAGGATGGATGGATCGATGGATGGACAGATGGATGGATGGATGGACGGACAGATGGATGGATGGACGGACAGATGGATGGACAGATGATAAATTGATAATCTTAAGGTAAAAATGAATAGTTTTTAAATATGGTGTTACATTTTCCTTATTATATATGTCCAAAAGGTTTTCTTTTGATACACTATAATTTCCTGTTCCATCTGGCTTTAATAAATAGTATAGCAGATCATTAAACTTCAGGTAAGCAATTTACAATTTCACTGACAAAAGGAGCATTTGAAAAAATATCTAACCCAAAATATCGTTTTGCAAAATACACTTTTATAAAATCTGATCCAGAAGGGAAGGCTTGGAAAATTGAATAAAACAGAAGAAACTCTTCTTTTGGTATTTGTCAACCAGGCAATAAAATATCCCCAATTCTTGGGCACCCGTTATTTACTGGTTTTATATGTTGCTCCCATCACTAATGATAAAGTGAAGAGTGCTGAAAGGCATTCAGCCTGAGAAAAACTGCTTTACAGCAGTCTGCTCTTCAGCTAAAAAGAGTCAGAGTGGTTAGCAAAATACCAGTACTAAATACCAGTACTAAGATAGCCTCAATTTTCAAACTTGCAATGTAAAAGTTGTGACATACAAGGAAAATGGAATGGAAAGGAAAATCGAGAGTTCAAACAGTGATTCTTAAAGTTTTGTTTTGTTTTTCAGCACAGCCAGCTGGAATGGAAGCAGTTCTGGTATATCATTATAACAGCTTCCTGAGCTGCAAATGAAGAAAACAAGATGTAGCTGTTAGAAACAGGGATTACACACAATCTCTACTAGAACCAATGATTATTCCGCTTTCAAAATGGCCACTGCGTGTTGAGTCTCTACCGGGGGGTGAATGTTTTTGGCCTAAAACAGGACCTTCGGGGGGGGTTGTTTGTGACTACCCCCCCGACATGGGTGGAAGGAGGACTTACCAGACAGCCGGGGGAGCTGTTGTGAGCTTCTGAGTTCTTTTTCGCCGTTCCTGGGTAAAGGATAGGACCGACGGCTGCAGCGGGCTCAGTGAGCTGCAAACAGCATTCGGGCTTCCAATGATGATTTCCAGCGGCCGGCGGCGGAGTTGTGGGGCCTTGGAGAGGCTGGAGCGACTGAGCCGGCGGGCCGGGTCGCTGGGAGACCGAGGAGCAGGGTCGGAGTGGGCCCTCTCTTGGAATGTCGAGGAGGGTTTCCTGGCGAGTCTGGGAGGTTTCGAGCCGGTCGGATGGAGGAGAGAGGAGCCAGAGCTGGAGTGGTGGAGCCAAAGGAGTTGGAGGGGGCTCGCTGTCTTGGGTTTTTCCTCTCCTGCCACCGACGGCGAATCTGAGACCTGCTGTACCCATGAACTATCAAGGGACCACCTTGCCCTCTGCTGGTCGCCGCTGAGAATACCTGCTGTTGCATCGGCTGTGCCTATGTTCTTTCTTGGGCACACTTCGGGCATGAAAGACCTCTGGGGGGTCGACCCTGGGCCCCCTTTTTAGATCTCTGGGGCCCCACCCAGGTTTAAGCGAATTTGAACTCAGACTTGGACGGCCGGGATGGCTCTGGTCTTTCCTCCTTTATGGAACTGGTGTATTCTGGGCGGGACTTCCCACTGCCGTGAGAGGGCAGTTGTGGTTCGAGGACATCGAACTGACTGTGCAGGGGTGAGAGTCCTGTCATTGTCAAGGAGACCGCCGAACAGAACTCTTAGACAAGTTTTGAGAAACCGTCGTAGTGAGAGGACGATGGGGGGTACCAACTATGCCTCATCCAGTGTTGTGAGAGGACGCCTGGGTGGGGAGATTCTGATGTCTGCAAGAGTTCTCACCCAGTCCCTAGTCCGCTAATATTATCTCCTGATGGCCATTTTCATCACATCCTTTTTATGGCTGGTTATGGCTCCACGTTTTTATTCTAAATCTGACTTATTGGCTTTAAGGAATGCCCCCCATTCCTGGATGTGGCCAACCGGCCTAGCTAAAAAATACCTCAAGGACGGATCCTGGGATCCCGAGAGGTGGCATGAAGGCGTTGGGGTTTTTAAAAGTTCACTGTATTTGTTTTTAACACGTTTTTTAAGGGGTGGGAGGGAAAATGACAGGTGTATGACTGGGATGGGTTTGGGGGGCAACCCACAGTTATTGGGGGGGGCTGAGAGGGCTAGTTCCTATACTGTGGAGGGCGCTTCCATCGGCATTGTGGGTGGGAGGGGCAGATATAGCGGTGGCAGGGGGCCATATCGTGTTAAGGGAGGACGTGCTCGCTATTTGCGAGCGATCGCGTGCTCCGGCCCCCAATGCCTTTCTCGCTCCCCGGGTTGTTCAGATTCTCAGGCCCTGGGCCTTCGGCTGATGTTGTGCAATGCCAGGTCCGTGGTAAATAAAGCCCCCCTCATTTGTGATCTTGCCCAGGAGGGGGGTGCGGACCTGGTAGGTATTACGGAAACCTGGTTGGGCCCGGAGGGGGGGGTCCCCCTCGTAGAGATGTGCCCACCGGGTTTCTTTGCATTCCATCGGCCAAGGTCCCAGGGGAGGGGTGGGGGGGTGGCGGTTCTGGTAAAGGAAAGTCTTGTCCCTAGGGAGGCCACTGTACCTCAGATAGCTGGATGTGAGTCTCTCCTTGTGAAGTGGGGACATGGGAGGCAGATGGGTTTGCTGATTGCGTACCTGGCTCCCTGCCACGTGTCGGCTGCCCTGCCCGAGCTGCTAAGCGTGATTGCCGAGGTGGCGGTTGAGACCCCCAGGCTTATGGTCATGGGGGATTTCAACCTGCCATCTGTTGGCGAGGCGTCTGAGTTGGCTCGGGAGTTCATGGCTTCCATGACGGCCATGGACCTGACCCAATTAATTCATGAACCCACTCACACGGGAGGACACACTCTGGACTTGATTTTTGTCTCTGGTCAGTGGATAAATGATCTTGAATTAGGGGAGATAGTGATTGAGCCCTTGTCATGGTCAGATCATTCCCTTCTTAGGCTCGACTTTCTAACCGCCATACCCCGCTGCAGGGAGGCGGAACAGATTAGATGGTTCCGCCCCAGGCGCCTGATGGACCCGGAGAGGTTCCAGACGGAGCTTGGGCCATTTCCTGAGGATCTGACACATGGCTCGGCTGAAGGGTTGGTGGCCGCCTGGGATAGGGCGGCCGCTGATGCTTTAGACCGAGTCGTGCCTTTGCGGCCTCTGACCCGTCGCCGAGCTTACCTGGCTCCTTGGTTCTCTGAGGAGCTTAGGGAGATGAAGCGCCGGAAAAGACGCCTAGAGAGCAGTTGGAGGTCCAGCCGTTCCGAGTCCGACCGAACACTGGTAAGAGCTCATATTAAGACTTACCTAGTGGCGATAAAAGCGGCAAAATGTAACCATTTTTCCGCTCTTATTGCATCGGCAGATAACCGCCCAGCCGCCCTGTTCAGGGTGACCCGCTCCCTCCTCCATCCGGGAGCGCGGGAGGACCCCTTGCAGGGTCGTGCTGAGGATTTTGTTCAGTTTCTGCACGATAAAATCACTCAGATTCGGGATGGTCTGGTCTCCAACTGGGTAGATACAGGTGGGATGATGGAGGCCGGTCTTGAGGATGTCATCTGGGAGGAGTTTGATCCTGTTGCTCCCGAGGACGTGGACAGAATACTCAGGCGGCTGAACGCGACCACATGTTTATTGGACCCGTGTCCCTCCTGGTTGGTGCTGGCCTCCCAGGAGGTTACACGAGGCTGGCTCCAGAGGATTATTAATGCTTCTTTGAGTGAGGGTGTCTTGCCAGTTGCCTTGAAAGAGGCGGTGGTGAGGCCCCTCCTCAAGAAGCCTTCTCTGGACCCAGCTATTTTGGCTAATTATCGTCCAGTCTCCAACCTTCCCTTCTTGGCGAAGGTTGTTGAGAGTGTGGTGGCGCATCAGCTTCCTGGGTATCTGGATGAAGCTGTCTATCTGGATCCGCTCCAGTCCGGCTTCAGGCCCGGGTACAGCACGGAAACGGCATTGGTCGCGTTGGTGGATGATCTCTGGAGGGCTCGGGATAGGGGTTGCTCCTCTATCCTGGTCCTGTTAGATCTCTCAGCGGCTTTTGATACCATCAACCATGGTATCATGCTGCGCCGGCTGGAGGGGTTGGGAGTGGGGGGCACCGTTTTGCGGTGGTTCTCCTCCTATCTCTCCGACCGGTCGCAGACGGTGTTGGCAGGGGGGCAGAGGTCGACCCCGAGGCGTCTCTCTTGTGGAGTGCCGCAAGGGTCGGTCCTTTCGCCCCTTCTGTTCAACATCTATGTGAAGCCGCTGGGCGAGATCATCCGTGGCTTTGGGGTGAAGTTCCATCAGTACGCTGATGACACTCAGCTGTACTTCTCCACCCCAGGCCACCCCAACGATGCCGTGGAAGTGATGTCCCGATGCCTGGAGGCCGTGCGGATCTGGATGGGGGGCAACAGGCTCCAACTCAACCCCTCCAAGACCGAGTGGCTGTGGCTTCCGGCATCCCGATATGGCCAGTTGACTCCATCACTGACCATTGGGGGCGAGTCATTGGCCCCCACGGATAGGGCTCGCAACTTGGGCGTCCTCCTGGATGCACGGCTGTCTTTGGAGGAGCATGTGACAGCCGTGGCCAGGGGGGCTTTTTATCAGGCTCGCCTGATACGCCAGTTGCGTCCCTATCTAGATCGGGATTCCGTACGCACAGTCACTCAGGCACTCGTCATTTCCCGCCTGGACTACTGCAATGCTCTCTACATGGGGCTCCCCTTGAGGTGCACCCGGAGGCTCCAACTGGTGCAGAATGCGGCCGCGCGGGGGATTATGGGAGCAAGGGGGCGCTCCCATGTGACATCTCTCCTGCGTGAGCTGCATTGGCTTCCGGTGGTCTTCCGGGTGCGCTTCAAGGTGTTAGTGACCACCTTTAAAGCGCTCCATGGCATAGGGCCTGGGTACTTGCGGGACCGCCTTCTGCCACCAATAGCCTCCCACCGGCCAGTTCGCTCCCACAGAGAGGGACTCCTCGGGGTGCCGTCGGCCAGACAATGTCGGCTGGCGACACCCAGGGGGAGAGCCTTCTCTGTGGCAGCACCAGCCCTCTGGAACGATTTGCCCCCGGAGATCCGTACGATACCCGATCTCCGGGCTTTCCGCCGTGCCCTAAAAACTTTTTTATTTCGTCAAGCTGGGCTGGCGTAACCCCCCCCCTCTCTTTTTTAAGCTTAAAGTTTTATGGGTTTTAAATTTTAATTGCCTATTGGGTTTTTAAATTTATTGGGCCAAAATTATTTAATTCTTTTATTAATATTTTAAATTTTGTATTGGAGTGTTTTTTATTCTTGGCTGTACACCGCCCTGAGTCCACTAGGAGAAGGGCGGTATATAAATTTAAATAAATAAATAAATAAATAAATTACTTTGCTCCTGTAATCCTAAACTAAAATTTGGCTTGTGGGGGTGGGGGGAGCTTCATTTTCTTTTGCTGTCAAAAAAAAGATATTCTTCCATTCACCCACTCATCCGAAACCAAGGGTGGGAAACTGAGTCAGGTGGGAAAGATCCAATAAATCCCTGCATTTAATATTCTGCATGTATCATCCAAAATGATGGTTCTTCATCTCTGGCTTATAAGATCCTTCGGGCAATGTGAGAAAAGGTTTTTTTTTTCCCCGATCACTTCAAATTCAGTTTCCAGAAAACCTTCTAACATGCTATCATTGGAAAAGGTGGGTTAGGTGATTGCCTGTTTCCCAGAGACCATAATTAGCCTTCCTCATGCAATTTCGGTCTTCTTTGGCTGTCAGATCCCGGTTTTAACAAGTGCAAATTGCATTGCAACAACTGCCTTGAATAGTCAGCTCTGTCCTACACTCCTTGTTATCCCAGAATCATAAATACATTTATGCAAACTTTACATATCAAATTTTATAGAAGTTCCATCCGTTTTCTGTGCCCATTTCAATAAAAGAACTTATGACATCCTGAATCTCAGGAAAAGGAAAGGGCTGTTTTTCAGGTTAAAACTTCCCCAAAGTTCACTAAAACTTATTTTAATTCAAAAGTAATACTGAAATATTTTGACTTCCTTCATTAATCTTGGGTGTGAACAGTATCTGGAAGTTATACTGTATATTTCCTCCTGCCTAATACACGAATTTTGTTGAAGAGTATCTCTAGCATGGAAATTCTCATCATAACACTCCAGTGATAAATCCAAAACTAAAGGAAAATGGCATTCTATTTTTATTAAAATAGTCTGCTTGCTCTATCAAAACAATTTATTACTTAATGACAGTAACAGACAAAGTTCTGATAATCATCAATTAGATAATTTTTTATGTATTTTCCAGAAAAGGATATGTCAAAATCAATCTTCCCCAATAGCTTTATTGAAGTTAATGATGGCCAGATTTCTCTTGCTGAATGCCATTTATGCATTTATTTATACAGTCATTTGTATGCCACCCGCTTGCAAGACTCCAGATGGCTTGCCAATTATAAAAAACATTGTAACAATAATCAGTTAAAATCTCAATAGAAATCCTACCACTGTTTAATCAAAGCTCTCCACATCAAAGATCCTGTGGAAGAAAACTGGTTTTACAACCTTTTTAAATATTAACAGTGTGGTGTGTCGGGCATCCTGACCTAAAGGAGTAATCTGTCCCAAAATTGAGGAGGCTAATACTAAGGTACCATTTTGCAGTGATCCCTCCTGGTTAGCATACATTCAGTAAGTAGATTCCACTTGAAGCTTACAATTGTAAAGGTAGTGAGGACCTAAAACATAGAAAACTTTATAAGCAATTACCACTCCTTCAATTGGGCCCAGAAGCCTATGGGCAATCAATATACCGGCAGCTTAAAATATGCATGATAGGGTTTATTCATTAGTACTGTTTGTAGAGAGCTGCATTCTGTGCCATCTGTAGTTTATCAATCATTTTCAATGGGCAGTCCCATGTAGACTGAATTATAGTAGCTTAATGAAGGCATGAGTCACTGTTTTCAATTCAGGAAGGATCACAACCAGTAGACCTGCCCAAACCATCAGAAGGCTTTCGTGGACATGACTTCCACCTGTTGCACTAAAAGCAGTAGTGAAATGTAAAATTTGTTACTACCAGTTCTTTGGGCATGGCTTGATTGGGTGGGGAGGAATGTGACTGAGTGGGCGTAGTCAACTTTTTTTTTTTTTTTACTTTTAAAAGCATTTTTTCTACAACCTCTTCGGCAGAAAAGGCTTTTTAAAAAAATGCTTTTAAAAGCCTCTGACGATCCCAGCTGAGTTGTCTGATCGTCAGAGGCTTTTTTTCCTTTTAAAGACATTTTTTCTACCACTTCTTTGGCCGAAGAGTTTGAAGAAAAAATGCTTTTAAAAGCCTCTGACGATCCCAGCTGAGCCGCATGATCATCGGAGGTATTTCTTTTTACTTTTAAAAGCATTTCTTCGGCCAAAGAGGTGGTAGAAAAAATGCTTTTAATTTTTTTTTAAAAAGCCTTTGATGATTGCGCAGCTCAGCTGGGCAGGGAGTGGGCAGGGCTTTTTGCTACCAGTTCTCCGAACCACCAGCCGCCATCGTTACCGCATCAGGTGATCAGATCCAAACCGGGAGCATTTTACCCCCGACTAAAAGAGATTATAAACTGAGTATCCCCCAAATTCTACATTTCTCTTTCAAGAGAAGCTCAATCCATTCTATGATTGCCTGTTGGGTCTCAGTTTAAGTCTCTCCCCACCCCCACCCCTATTCAATTCCTCACAGCTTCCAGTTCCTGAGTCAAAATTTCCAGTGTACTTCCTCTTTGGCCTGGGATGAAAATGTATATGTGTATCATTAGCATCCTGGTGATAACATAGCCAAAGTATGATTTCTCACTGCATTTTCATGTAGATGATATCCAGGCAGAAGAGCTGACTCCCGAAGTACTACACAAGGTCATGGATTCTCCATCTTCCACCAACACCAGTTGGAACCACTCACCCAGAATGGAAGAGAACCAATTGTCAGAATTCTTAGAACTGGCCGTGTTTTGAGATTTGGGAGAACTGAAGTCTACATACCTGGAAAGATCCAAGACAAGAAGAAGGTAACAAAAAATAAATAATGTATCTATATGAAAGACAATGAAGATAACGTTCTTCGTACATTGGAAAAAATGGTGCACAAAAGGTTTTTCCAAAGCACAGGATGTGAAAATAATGGGTTTAAGTTACAGGAAGGCAGATTTTGGTTGAATGTTTAAAACCTTCCAAACAATGAGAATAATTTTACAGTGAAACTAATTGTGATATGGTGGATTCTCTTTTGCCTTTTCTCACTCATCTGCCCATTCAATCAGATCGAATAGAGTCACCTTCCTTCAGGTCTTGTTTTTAGAAGACTGATGTCTGATGGGGCCTCAGAAACAAACACTTCCTATTTCCCACTTCCACACTTTGTAAATTTTTCCCAATGGAGATTTTGCCAGCAATGTCCTCTTGGAGCTTTAGGAAAGTAAACCAAGACATACCTGTTCCATCTAGAATTGGTGGAGAAGAGATTATGTCTGAAAGTGGAAGTTGTACATGACTTCTATATTGTACTATTATTTTAAGAGCCGCGATGGCGCAGTGGTTAGAATGCAGTACTGCAGGCTACTTCTGCTGACTGCCTGCTGACTGCAATTTAGCAGTTCGAATCTCACCAGGCTCAAGGTTGACTCAGCCTTCCACCCTTCTGAGATTGGTAAAATGAAGAGCCAGATTGTTGGGGGCAATATGCTGACTCTGTAAACCATTTAGAGAGGGCTGTGAAGTGGTATATAAGTCTATGTGCTATTGCTATAGCTATTGCTATTACACATATTTTAGTGTCATTTTTAATTGCAGGTGTTACTTCATATTCAGTGATAAGATTGTCAACTGCCCAGAGCCTTTGGGAATCCACTGCATGCAAATAAAATAAAATGAACAAATAGTGAATGCTTCTGCTGAGCAGAGTTTCATCAGTGATCTCTCAATGCTTCATTCCAACTCTATAATCTTGTTGTTATTTCTCTGAAAGACAAGAATATCCTGAATAACAGTTTACACTGAAGTGAAGTGTATTCTGTATTTCCTTCTTATTCATTACACAGAAATAAACTGGATGTGAATAGTGAAATAGGTTGTCAATTTTAATTACGAAACTATCAGAAAACAGGAAAACAAAGGGTTATCTGTGATAACATGCGGAGTGAGACAACATCCCCACTTAACAATGCCACTTTTGAACTTATTTATTTCTTCATTACAAAAAGGCACAGCAGTTTAACTGCTAGTTCTTGACTGTTATTTATTTTATCAGTCTTCCCCCTTGAAGTTCTTTTGTGCTATCCCAGCAGAATCAAGATCAAATAACCATACAGGCTTTCAGAAAATGGATAGAGGAAATTTCTGCAGAAGGGTTTTTTTTTTAAAAAAATCAAAATTAATGCTTGACACCAGTTTTTGATTTTTAGATAGATTGTAAATAGAGTAGCCATGACCACTTTTCCTTACCTTGGACTGATCTGGCAATCATACATAAACATGTAGAAAAATAGCATTTGTTCAATTTGTATTGCTTTGTTCATAATATATTTTCTTTCCTTCCCTTTTTTTTGGGGGGGGGGGAGAGATAAATTTCTTACATTGTTAACTCTGCTATATATGTATTTTCTCACTATTAGTTTGTTTAGCTAAATAGATATATTTTTATTACAGATGTAGGGTATGAATTCTTGCATGCTGTTAGACACAGTGTTAAATATTATAATTTGCTGAAAATGGCCCCTTCTGAAATATAGAAAAAGTAGCTCAAATGTTCTCATAAAATCCAAGACAGAAATAGTAACCACAGTTAATTTGTGTAAGTGATCCTTAGCAGATGCATTTTATTATCCTCAAAGGAACAAGAGGAAAATTCCATAAACTTTAAATTATTTGCCAAATTTCTAGCTCCAGAGGAGAAGGGTGTGGGCAAAGTTTATTCAAACACTTGAGATTCATCTGCTTTGCACTACATTTGTATGTACCGTTACAGCAAGAAGTCATCTTAGCTCCCACTGTTTCACAAACAATAACATAACATACTAGTAACATCAAAGGCACAACTGTAAGATCTAAGCTTTGGAAAGAAAGAGACTAGAAAAAAATGGGAAGCAAAAAGTTCATCAAGACACACATAAAAATTGCAACCCTGGCACCTTATTTGCCAAAACAAGCATATCAATCATTCAGAATGTAAAACCTGCGAATGACTCTAGTCTAGATCCAATCTTGGCAACTTTAAGACTTGTGGACTTCAACTCCCAGAGCTTTGCTGGCTGAGGAACTCTGGGAGTTGAAGTCCACAAGTCTTAAAATTGCCAAGGTTGGAGACCTCTGATCTAGATTATCCCAATATTTGTTTACTAGTTGATTGGCATATTTTTCAAAGGAAGAAAACTGAACGAACACTTAAAAACATATATGAATTTTTGATTGGTGTTTTGCTGAAGATTTAAAGCAGAGGCCCACAACCTTTTGGGCATCAGGGACCAGTTTTGTAGAGAGAGGTTTTTCTGCGGACCAGAGGGAGCGTGGTTTCACATGCTGCTTTCATCTCACGAATGGGGCTTCACTTGTTTGCACGGCCCAGTTTCTGGCATGCCGTGGCCCAGTGCCAGTCCACAGACTGAGTGTTGGGAACCCCTGGTTTAAAGCACTTTAACATGGGATGTGATAGGTAGTGCAGAAGAAGCTAGATTTCAAACATTTTGCCTAATGCTTTTCCAAATAGCTTTGGGACAGATTTTGTCATATTGTAGAGTTGTCTGTTTGGGGAAAAAGCCAACAATTGTCTATATTTCTAAAATGTTCAGGGTTTTTTTTTAAGCTTCCAATTATTGTTCCATTTTGGCTCACACAGAGAGAGCATCCCCTCAAGAAAATAATATTCCATCTTAAATTTCTTTTCTATAATCCATACTTTCCTCAAAGATGAGAAGTCTACTTTTTTGGTGTCCATATGTTAGCTCATTTGAACACTGGAGATTTAGTATATCATATCTTCAAAGATTATGTATTAATTGTAAATATTTGCACACATAGCAAACAAATTCCTACAATAGTTGAAAATTGGTAGCTGGAGATAAAATCTGCAGATAACAACAGGCAATTCAGTTGAGTAAAGGCAGCTGGGTGACCTTGGGCCAGTCACTTTATCTCAGCCCTAGGATGGAAGCAATGGCAACAACCACTTCTGAAAAACCTTATCAAGAAAACTGCATGGACGTGTTCAGTTAGTCTCTGAGAATTGTACATGATTGAATGGCAGAGAAAAAAATTCAAGCGAAGCTAGTTTACAGCTCTTTATTCCTTTCTACTTTCCCACAGAAAGTAGAGACTTCTCAACATTGCATTCCAATTTACACGGGGATTCCAAGCTACCAAAAACATTAGTTCTCCAGCTATCATTAAAAACAGTATAGGAAAACCTCTAATCATTTTAACATGACAGGCAGTAGTGGGTTCCTCTTACCTACCGGTTCGGAACTGGGAGTGCGCATGCACATGTTCGCTTTGCTCATGCACGGCACTTCTGCACATACATAGAGCGTCTGTGATGATGTCCAGGTGGGTGGGCAGAGCCTCCTGCCGCCACCACCACCGGTTCACGGGATGCCAACCAGTAGAAACCCACCACTGATGACAGGCCAACTAATATCAGCTTCTAGTTGTGCAATGACAATAAATGTTTATAAGCAGAGTAAGTCTTTAGCAGCCCAATACAATTGTTTCTTTGTTTCCCTAACATATAAGGCACGCTTAGAATTTACCACAGAAGCAGTGGTAAATGGCCCCTGCTTCTTCTAACATCACACTAGGACTTTAGTCATCCACAAATCTCATACAACGTTTGCATCTGGGATGCCTTTGGGTGTATAGCTGTGTAAGCAGGTGTTTAGCAATTTAACCCCTAATCAGGGCTTAAATTCAGAAGAGAAGCTTTTGTGTGTACTAGAGCTTGACTTTTGTAAAAGTTCTGCACTGCAGATTGTTGAATTGTCCTTGTGAATGAGCTAATCACCAGTGCTTGTGTGGGCATCCTACTTCTAGGTGGAATAATACAGATAGTCCTTGACTTATAACTGGTTTCAAAAGTTGTAAGGTCTACACAAATCTGATGGGAAGGAAAAAGCAAGCCTCAGGTCTATGGGAACTCCTGAGCTGTGGGAAACAGACCATGGGTTGCTTCTGGGGGGAGGCCTTGGGAGGTCCAGGAGCCTGCACTAGACCTCCCAGGACCATCCCAACTCGTGGGGGACCCTGTGTTCCATTTAATGTCATCGGAGAGAGCAAAGGTGGGGGTCATTAAATGAGATGATCACATGGACATCTCATGTAACAACCTTTCCAACTTGTAATTATAATGGACAAATTCCATTATGTTCATGTGTCAAGGACTTCCTGTATGTTCATGTTCTGCCCCAGCTACGGACCCCAAAGAACGCAGCACACACAAAGTCTGTACAAACCTTAGTTTACTAAAATAAAATCAGTTTTCTTTTTTTTTACAAACAAAGGCAAGAATCCAAAGAATAAATAATCTTAATCTTACTATGGTTGGCAGAAAGCCCAGAAGCAATTTGCAGATAACTAAGATCAAGGCACGAAGGAGAGTGAATGATTGTTCTCTGCAAATTGCTTCAGTCAGCATTCCTCTTTAAATAGGCTAAGGGAGAGGCCAATTAGCCCCAAGCCTTATTCTCGAGGAGACCTCCTCCTGAGGAGCCACTCCTGCCTTTTGGCAGCTCTGCATGCCCATGCATCGAGAAGAGGCTCCTCCTCTTCGTCCTCTTCACTTAAGGGAGCTTCTGGAGGTTCTGAAGGCCCTGGCTGAATCCCCACCTCTGGCACCACATCTTCTCCAGCCTCATTGTCCGACTCGAGTGCCAGATGCACAGGCTGCTGGCGCAGCACCACACCAGCCTCCTCGTTGTCTGAATCAGCCACCAGCTGCACAGGCCGCGTACGGGCCACAACAGTTCATCAAAATATATTTGTGATTTCACTACACTAATTTATAAACAAAGAATTCTTTCAACAAGCATGTCCTTTTTATAAGTCTGACTTGATTGATATAAAATTTAGATAACTGAGTGAAAAATTGGAGGGAAGGAATCTTTTTGAATACCCACAATTTTTTTGCTGTATAAATCAAATACAGGTGGTCCTTGACTTACAACATCATTTAGTGATCAGTCAAAGTTACAAGGCACTGGAAAAAGTGACTTATGACCATTTTTCACAATTACAACAATTGCAGCATCCCCATGATCATGTGATGCTTGGCAACTGACTCATATTTATGGTAATTGCAGTGTCCTGGGGTCATGTTATTATCTTTTGCGAGCTTCTGACAAGCAAAGTCAATGGGGAAACCAGATTTACTTAACAACCGAGCTATTAACGACTGCAGTGATTCCCTTAATAACTGTGGCAAGAAAGGTCACAAAATTCACTTAATTTTTCACTTAGCAACAGAAATGTGGGCTCAATTAAGTTCATAAGTTGAGTGCTACCTGTATTTCTGACCATTTCCCTTCCTCCATTCAGAATAGGGAAAAAATGAGAACATAAAAATCTAGAATATCTTCGTTATTTAGTGCATCATTTTATATTGCCACTATTTTTCCAACTATTGATTGATTAACTGAGAGTGAAATGTAGTGACTGGATTGAGGACTGGATGAGAAGAGAAAATAAAGCAATTTATACTAGTCTGAAAATGAACTATGGCAGTGTTTGTCAACCTTAGCAACTTGAAGATGTCCAGACTTCAACTCCCAGAATTGCCCAGCCAGCCTAGACTAAGGTCTATGCATCCTAACGACAAAGCACACCAAAACTTCAGATATCACCCTGCAAAATTAGAGTCTTGAGAAAATGTTCATGAAGTCAACCCCACCCACAACTCTTGCACAAAGACTTGCTTTAGGTTGAACAGGGACATTTCTAAAGAATGATGTAAGTGGAATAAAATTCCACCAACCAAGGGCAGTCTGACATTTGAAGGCATCTTGAAGTTTTAACACACTTTACTCACATAGTACAGCTTTGTTTCTTGAGAAAAAGAACATTTTAGAAATGCAATTTTAAAAAAAAAGGAAGCCAAAAAAAAAAAAAAGGCGGGGTCCTCAAATTTGCCTTTTAACTATATTTGCAGAGGTTGCCTAGTAGCTAAATATGCCCATTAATTATAAGCACGCAGATATCCCTTTAAGGTTTGCTTTGCTAGCCTGCAGACTTTAGCCTAAACATTGGCTGTTAAATATCTGACTTTATTTGTACATGTCTCCTGACTTTGAGCTCTTGCCGCATGGGGGTTTCAAAGGCTCAGCGCTTACTTGGGACAACGGAAGGAGGGGGGCTTATTAGAGGAGGGAACTATTCATCTTCATGTGTTGGGGGGGGACTTGGACAACAAACAGGAAATGCCTGGTTCAATTGCAGCGGCTGCTGATACAGAAGGGGACCAGAAGCAGCAGCAAAGTCTTGTGAGCAACAGGACTTTTCCAGCTTCAGCTTGTGTTTGCCCACAAGGTTTCCTGTTACACTTCAGCCATGGGATTTGGCTCCCTCACTGCCATCTGCAGCATCACACGTGTCTCCATCCCTTGTGTGGGAATAACAGGTATGTCCACCTTTTTCTAATTTATGAAGCTTTTCTAATTTATGATGCTTTCACTCTAGTCAAGTTGTGAACAATATCCCTCCTTTTAAGATTTTCCCAGAACTACGCAATTCATGCTCTGACTTCTGTCTGTTTCTTTGGGAGTCAGTTTTTGCTCAGTTAAGCTGCCTTTGCAACTTATATGCTTTTAATACCAACGCCTGTGATGTCACACCAAAAAAGTAACTGGGGAACAAAAAAAAAGAGAGAAGACTGATTTGCAAGTGATTGTACTCTAGGCAGATGAGATTACAGGGTGCATCGAGGTAAACTTGTTGATTTCAACTTTTGACTATTACTAAAGGGCCAAGCTAAAGGGAGAGATGAACTTGTGCCTAGTTAAGTACCAAGAAGTAAAATAATGCATTGTCACTGGGTAAATTGCCAAGAAAACATGTGGTCTTTCCATTTACGGATGTTATGTTCTTGAGGATTTCTTAAAACAAGCAGTGTGGTGAAATTCAAGTTGTAGCTAGAAGAGAGGAAATTAAAATAGTCATAATTATTTAGAATGTTGTGGTCTGAAGAGTAGTTCTACTGAAATGCAGGTTGGAGGGGTGGATAATAATGTTTTGAAAGGCAGGCAATAACTTGCAGATTTCTTCCTAAAGGGTAGAGAGCTTTCTTTTTTTTTTTTTTTTTTTTGCTCATATCTTTTATTTTTTCATAAACTTCTAGTTATTTTATTGATTTTAATGAGCTCAGTATATAGTAAGCAGACTAATGTTTCAGTTGTGCTTACTTGTGGAAGATCTTTATTTCTGAATGAATATGCAGCAGTTACGCTAATGCTTAATTACTGTAATTCAGCTTTCCCAAGTAATTATAATTCTCTGCATGCATGTATCGCACTAGTCTAACTTTCAAAATTATACGGTGATGGTCCACCCTTGTTGGTATGGTAATTGTGGTAACGCTGGTTTTATGTCATTATGGTTTTCCATTTCTGGACCCTTGGAAAATGTGATTTTGTACCACCCACGCTTAGTAGAATAAATTACTGTTAAACTTTAACTTGGAGAAAATAAGTACACACAAAAGCTGAAAGGACAAAAGAATTGAATCTGCAAGAGTTCTTAATGAGTTCCATGCATTGTTGATTATCAGATACATCTCCAAATTCCTGAAAGAAAGACAGCAATAAGCAAAGCATGGAATATTCCACTTACCATTCATGTAAGCTATTGCTATATATATAGTAGGTAGTAGAGAGCATTCATGTAAGCTATTACTATATATATAGTAGAGGTTAGATAGTGTATTAACAAGGAAGATGCCTGATTTTATTGATCTTCAGTTGATTTACTGCATGGGCAACTTCGTTCCCAGTGTACTTGCAAATGTTGTCTTGGATGCCTCATCAACACTATCATCTGTCTGTCTGTCTGTCTGTTATCTATTATGTATGTCTATATATTTATATCTAACTATCTACCATCGTGTACCATATTTATTTACAAGAGATTTCTGGACTGCAAATATTGTATAGCTTATAAGAAAACTAGATATGAGTGGATGCAATTGAATGCTCTGCCTGGAAGAGTACCCACAAACCCAAACAGAAAACAAAAGTAAATTGGGAGTGATTAGAAGATCACAAGGGACTTTAAAGATCAGGGAACAACCTGAATGTTTGTCTTCTTAAAATGTTAGTTTTGTCAGTGAAATATGCCTACTGATCCCAAAGAGATTATGCATTCCTAATCCAAATTAACTTTTTAAGAAGCTGTATTTGACATGAAATGACATAATATACATTTTAACTGGTGTATGATTTGGAATATTTCAATCATTCCATTAAAAAAACCCTCTTGATGCTTATAGTTAAAAATAACTACAAGCATCAATTATGAATAAAATTGTGAATTATGAAGATTTGTTTTTGTTTTCTCTTCCATTTACCCAGCCACTGTTTTGCCACGGTTCGTATATCACCTTAACATGTATTACTTGAAGCTGGATTGTCTTTAATACAATCTTTCTCTTATTTCTACTACTAGTCATCCTGTAGTAAACCTTTTTTCTACATATCCTATATTAACTATGAGTCTGTTAGTCATAGTTAATAGTCTACTACATAGTAGTACTAAATAGACATAATTAGTCAACCTTGTAGTCTGGAAATATTTTTCCTGATTTAACTACTTTGTCAGTAATTACATTCTGAGGTTACCTCTTTGGGTTACCCACATTTACCAGTGATGTCCATCAGTAAACTACATTGTGGTTGTCTCTTTGGAGTACCAACATTTAGCAACTGGACTTGTTCTACTTTAGGAACACCTCTCCCATGTATTCTGCATGTTTCTTTTTCCCTTCTCACTCATCCATTGTACTTGATCAAAATGAGCACTATGCTAAATACACCTTGTTTTTTGTACACTACTTTGCATAAACTATGAACGTAAAGATTAAGAATCAACCCAATTAAAGTCTCATTATTATTTGGATAAATGAGATATTACAATTAAATACTGCAAAAAGCAAATTGTAAGTAGATAAAGAGTGAAAGGAATTCAAGTTGAGTTGGGCTAGATCTCTTGTGGAGGTAAAAGGACTCATGACTGATGATGCATTTGACCCCTCCCTTGGGCTCAGCCTGTCATTTGCTACCGTAATATCTTATTTCCATATTGTTCTTGCAGTCTGTCATTTTTAAATCCACTTTCAGAGCAGTTTCAGGCATATCTGGGAAAACTTGTTCCTTTTCCATAACATCTTCTAAATACAGTCTGTCTATTCTGACAGACACGCCTAACTCCTGGATGCCTTGTTCACAAATATCCTTCACTATGCCCAATGGTATTTTGCCCCATTCTTATTAGTAATGCAAGTGTTTTTTCTCCTGGAATCTATAGTTCTTTCTGGTTTCCTCTAGTGCCCAATCTTCAAAGACTTATATCATTTTTTAAAAAATAATTCAAAACAATAGCATGTGAAAGATTCCTATAATTTCAAAATCTTAACTCCATCTGGACTCCTAGTCCAAAATCAGCGTTATAATCACCCTTTTGCTGTTTATTCCAAAAAAATATGTGAATGTCGTGTTAAAAAATTATTTTAGGAAGAATTGAAGGAAATTCACCCAGTGCTGTAAAAGTTCCAAGTTCCTAATAGCTGAAAAGCAGTTAATGAGCTATTTCCAAAAATGATTAAGAAAGCATATGAACTCTGTGTCCATAAAGGCGCCAACTGCAGTTTAGGCAAAGGTGCCATTCCCTTGTCTTGCAGGGCTCTAAACGCACCAAGGAGCTGTCTTGTGATCTCCTCACAATGAGCAACTGTGTGGGGCATTTGTGGACAATCGTAAGTCTTCTTCTTGCAAGAGATGAATTCTGAAGAGCTGGAAGGAATGGTCCATCACTGACTTTTCATTCCACCACAGTCATCAGCTCTCCTCTCAGCAAAGTCATCTTTGGTTGGCCATTTTTCCCTCAGAAGTCCAAAATTTTGATCCTTATATGATTTCCTTAGAGTAGGATGGGGCGAAGAAAGGGTCCAGAGTAGTATAAATATTTAGATCTGTTATGCAGTTTGACTTTCAAGTTACTCTTGTTCAAGCAGATTTTTTAAAAAGTTGACAGTTCAAGACTATATACTGTGTTTCCCTGAAAATAAGACCCTGTCTTATATTTTTCTGAACCCCGAAATAAACGCTTGGCCTTATTGCACTCAAAAGCCCGATTGGGTTTATTATCAGGGGATGTCTTATTTTAGGGGAGACAGGGTATTAAGATAACTTTATTAGATCCTGTTTTTGTGTGACCAGAAGCAGTAATTAGGGGGGGTTCCCCTATACTTTCAATTTGAAATTGTTGCTAGTATTTTTGGTTTGTTGTTGTTTTGTTTTGTTTTGTTTTGTTTTGTTTTGCTTTGTTTTGTTTTGTTTTACTTAGGATGCTTACAGAAGAACAATTTCTAATTGTAAGAATATGCTTACATAAACTAAGAAATCTCCTTTTGCTAAAAAAAAAAAATTCTATGATTAAAAAGCATTAGGAGCCATGCTACAGCTTGTGCTATCTAACTTTGGTCTAGCTAGCTCTAACTTTTCAGAAACTCAGATTCCCTCCTCTTGTGACCTGGGTAGCTCCAACTTCTTCCCCTCCTCCCTATTCTATCCCTTATTAGATCCTGAAGATAACTAAATGCATCTTAAACCCCACAATACAGATGTGTATTCAACTGGAAAGAAATTTTTGATACCCACTTCAGGCAAGAAGAAGACTGGTGTGAGAACGAAAGCTAACACACTCAGAAGCGAAGGACCTAAGTCCAACCTATCCATTCCTGTAACAATACACAAGGACCAACCACTTTTGCTGTTGAGAAACAAGGAGTTCTTATATTACGATGTAAGGCCAAGAGAGACATACAATCTGAAGCTGGAGACTGCAATATAGATACTATAGTCTGCAGGGCCTGGTTTCTTTTCCAGGGATGTGCTAGAATCCCTAGCTAGATCCAGTATTGATTTGAGTGAAGCATGATAACAGAACTGATTCTGCTACCAATGGAGCACTGAAGTTTCCAATAGAAATTGTATGGTGTAGAGTCTTCTCCTTAGCTTGCATACATGTATAAATCATCATTATATCGCTGAAATACTTTCTTTCTCCAGTGATCTGCCTCCACGATAATGCCCATACAAACTGTGGAACTCCTGAACAGTTGCAGTTCTCCAAAGAATGCTGTATGTGTTTGATAATAACATTAATATAAAGAAAAGATTAAAGTATTATTCAAGGAAATGTATTAAATGCAGTGGTACTAATAAAAAAACACTAGAAAATAAGGAAACAATTTTTATGATATATATTAACATAATATTTCATAATATTAATCAAAGCTCCAAACTCAGCACATTCCCATTTCTAGGAATAACTTTAGAACCTTACAAGCAGGTATCTAAATGTGGTGACACTCTCAAAAGGACCGCTTTAGATCTCAATAACTTACCATAATACATTGTTGTACATAGGTCAGTTAATGAGATAGGAAACCATATACATTTGCTAAATAAAATAACATGAATAAAAATAAACATTGTGCCAGGTAGCACCTTAAACACCCACAGCTTCAGAGTAGTAATGGCTCACTTGCAGCTCTTGTGCTGAAATCATCATCTCGCAATGAATTTTACCATTCCTACCACCCCTAACATTTGGCAAAAAATTATTAAATTTCAGAGATATTTTTTTTTCCAAATATTTTTTTTTAAATAAATATACCAACAATATAACATTTGTTTATATTATTTCCTACTTGGACCAAAAGGAGACTTCAACCCCTTACTTCATCACAGCTACACCTCCAGCAGCCTCAAAGTTTGACTAGAAAGAAGTGTAGTCCCAAACCAAAAATAGGTTGATCATCTCTTATGCAAAGGCTATCTAAAGATTAAAATATCATGTATCAAACCTGCAAAAAGATGCCAATCCATGCAAACCTTTCAATACCAGAATAATATGAACATATATAAAACCCAAATGGGCGACAAGAAAAGATCTTCAACAATCTTACAAACAGCACCTTACAATATTCTAAGTGTGTTCTAAACAAGGAGAAACCATTGTTGTAAATCAGTTTCTCAAAGTGTGCAGCTAGCACACCACACAGCTTCAGCAAATGTACTCTTTGCCATTCTTGTCTCTGGAACCAAGGGTCAAGCATATTTGTAGAAAGCTGAATAAACAAGTTTAATGACCAAGTATAGGCCTGAAATACACCCTGCATTCCAAACTTTTCTTCTTCTAAACAATTGACTATAAGTGTCAAGGATCAAATAATCTATCTTTTCCATTGTAACTTTTGAACTAGCTTAACGCAAAACATTATGAAATGTTATCATATTCAGATCTAATTAATATAGTTTGTATTAAACCTACATTCATGACAAAATTCTGCTTCCAAGCATAACCCATTGTCATTTTATACGGTCAACATAAAACAGCTACTCTGCTGCCCATTGGGCTTGCTGGATGCCAGAAAAAAAAAAGCCGGTCTTTGGTTATTCGGGTCTTCTCCTGGGAACACGAAGCCGAGAACACCAGCCTGAAGATGACGAATGAGACTTCGTCGAAACGTCGCCAAGATACTTCCAATTCTACGCGGGAGAAGACCCGAATAACCAAAGACCTACATACAAACACCTGCGAAAACCTCAGAAAACATGTATATATATAAATATGTGTGTGTGTGTGTGTGTGTGTGTGTGTGTGTGTGTGTGTGTGTGTGTGTGATGTAATGTGCATGATTTTTCATTCCACCACCAGGAGATGAGAATATCTGAAATTTCGGAAACTTATTTTATAGAATTGGTGATAAACACTCACTGCATAGAAAGCAATCTTTGAAGATTGTTCCCAGCACCCAGTCTAGCCTCCAAAATGCCCTTTATTTTTCTGAGGTTTTTTTTTTTTTTTTGTATCCTTTTTCTTACCCCAAAATTACTGGGTTACTGCCATTCGTTATTTCTATATTCTCAAAAGGCCTTTAGAATATATAAGATAAACATTAGAATGTTTTTGGGCCCTACATATAGATAGGAAACCATGGAGCTTCAGCTGTTATGAAATGAGGTACCACAATTGCCCTAGTGCCAATTGGCACCATATGCCTATTTTAGAGTCCAATATATGAAGACACACCATAAAGACATACATGCATGGTTAGTAGTAAAAGAATATAAATGCTTACTTGTGACAAAAAAGACCCCTCTGAAAATGCACAGCACATAAAAAGAGATCATGCCAGAGCTCAAGAATATTTAGTAACAGCTAATGCTCTGGAGGTTTTCTACCACAGGCATAATTTCGTACCATGCACAGCAATATAGATCTTAACTCTGCTTCCTCAAAGAATTATACAATAGAAGTTCTGGCTGCTTTTCTCCCTTTTCCTCTTCATACAAACAGACTCAGATCACACCTTTCCTCTGTATCCTTAACTTCCTGAACAATTAAGTTACCCCACAGAAGAATAAAAAGGCTTGAAGCTTTCTAACAAAAAACTGAAGCGCTTTCTTCCTGTAATATGCAATCTGATTTTAGGAGTTGAATGCCTGTTCCAAGAAGGCATTCTTGGACCTTTTCAATTTCCTGCTTCTAGAGACTAAGTGGGAATTCAGATATATTTCTTGTTTCTGACTGTTCTGAAGCAATCAAACCGAAACTTAGAGAGATGAAGCAACCAATGAAAAGTCCGAGTTCTCCATGATAGCAAAAGTACATCTAATCACCAATGTCATTATGTATCATTCAAATGAGGCTTTTGATAAATAAAGCCACAGAAATAATGCCCAGTACATTTCCCTTAATATATACACTCTTGCTAAAGTTTTCAATAAACACTTGTATTGTAAATCATCTCTGGAATATTAGAACTATGTAAGGAAGCAAGGTCAACAAGCTAGGTACACAATTTACAGAATCATAATCCAGCAGATTCCCGTTGCTACACAATGCCCGTGTAAGGCTTTCCAGGGTGAAGGCTTGTAGAAAAAGCACTAAACACATTCGTAGCAACTGGCCAAATAAGAACAGCATCTAGTTGATTTCATATGATGGACTGCCCTTACATAAAGCTGCTAAGTCTTTTCCAAATGTTAGATAAATATTAAAATTGTAACAACAAAACACTTCAAATAGATCTCTGACTAGATGCTTTTCTGATAAGGCATGTACTGTTGTGAAACATCCCGAAAGTAGAGAATGCTATAATATTTTTCTGGCATCATGTTTGCATCATCCTTTTATACAAAGACCAATAAAAACTGAACCCAAAAATTTGAATGGTACTAGTGATTGATATATTTATACCAAATTCAAAGGTTTTCAACAGATTCATTCATCTTAACAAAGTAACATAAACAAGTGCAAAAGTATTTCTTTATACTTTATTTATTTTTCATTTATTTCTATACTCAATTATCATGCTCTTGTCTTAGAGATTGCCTCATTTTGTATTACTGGAAAATATATACATTGTGCTGGCATGGACACTATTGATTATAGGTTTTAATTTTGGATCTTGCTCTGTTATAAAGGGGAAGGGCAATGAATCACCATTAATTTCTTCTGGAAGTCAGAAACCATAACCAACAGAACCACATAAAAGCAATTTATGTGTAATTGGAAATTCAATGCATTCCATTATTTGAATGACATAAAGGCTTTTTTTCCCCTCTTAAACTTGCTCAAATTAAAAAGTTATGGATCTGTTTCCTCTGCAATGACTTTTCTTCCTGGGCATACATAATGAATAACGTTGAATATCAGTGAGCCATTCATAGAAAATCCTCCCTTACTTTCCATGACTATAGTTTCCAGTTTAAAACAAGTAACACATAAAAAATGTACCACCCTTGTGCTGTGGTAGAGATGACTCTCAATTTCCATCAGAGCATAGCAAGAGACAAGAGTTATATAACTGATGGGATGTCTGATTATTTTGAAATCATTTTCTTAGAAATATGTTCCTTACAATGACTACCTACCAACTTCCATTTGGGGCTTAGGCAGTAATGTGCCCTGATCAATAAGGAAGTATGCTTTATTAGTAAACTAAGTCCCACAAGAATGCCAAATGATCATTTAATCCCACACCTATCCAAGATTTCTCACTGAAACATAGCCCAACATATATATTGCCCCTCAAAGCACTTGAGTCCACTTAATGAAAACGGGTGGGGAAAGAGTGAGGCTTAGAATATTAAAATAATTCTATGTTGCATTTTAAGTTTATTTTTATTGTAATGAACCTCTCCCTGCGTTGGCTGCTCTCCTTTAAAAATGAAATGGAAATGAACCTCAATGCAATAACCCCCCTAAAAACCTGGGTCAGAATAGCTGTTCGCGGATCACACCAACCCCCAACCTGGTTAAGTACCCCGTAACAGTTACCATATGAGCCCAGGCGAGCCCCGGGGAAATGGGGGGGGGCAGTTAAAACAAACCAGGTTTAAACTGGTTTGGGATTAAAACCGATTCATTTGCTTAACTTTGCGTCCCCAAAACCTCTTTTTTTGTTTGTTTGAAATCAAACGCTCGCAGAGAGGCGTAAGACACACGAGGTCCACAGTACGACGCCCGCTTTTAAACGTGCCTTAGGCGGGAAGCTACCAGAGTTACGTCTCCCGGCCCCCCCGAGGCCCCAACCTCTCTCTCTCTCTCTCTCTCTCTCTCTCCCTTTCTAACGGAACCCGGCTTAATCGCGTCAGCGGACGAAGGGGAGCCCTTCCCTTCCGCAGCTCTCGCAGCTACAGAGCAGCGGTGGAGCCCCGCCGGCAGCCAACCAACTAACCAACCAACCAACCAGCCTTTGCCTTGTGTCCCGCCACTCCCCTCCAAGACTCGTGTCACATTTACGCTCCGCCCGGGGCCTGGCCTGTTCCTCCTCCTTCTCCCGCTTGGCGCTTCCCCTTCCTTCGGCCATGGCTTCTCTCCACACCAGCCATTCAATGAGCGGCTGAGAGGAGCCGCGCCGGAGCGCCCACAAGCAATTCAAGCAGGCCGCGAGCCAAGCGCCTCCGTGGCTTGTTAAGAGCTCCGGCGGTGATCGCCTGCATTGCTTGCCCCGAGGCGGTCGTTGCTGAGGCTGGTCGGTCGGCTGGGCCCGACCGCCGGCTGAGAAGAGAGGAGGAGGCGTCCTTTTGGCTGATCCCGGGCTGCCCGCCACGATGAAGCTGGTGCGGAAGGACATCGAGAAAGATAACGCCGGGCAAGTGACGCTCATCCCCGAGGACCCCGAGGATATGTGGCACGCCTACAACCTGCTGCAGGTGGGCGACAGCCTGCGGGCCTCCACCATCCGAAAGGTGCAGACGGAGTCGTCCACGGGCAGCGTGGGCAGCAACCGCATCCGCACCACGCTCACCCTCTGCGTGGAGACCATCGACTTCGACTCGCAGGCCTGCCAGCTGCGCGTCAAAGGCACCAACATCCAGGAGAACGAGTACGTCAAGATGGGCGCCTACCACACCATCGAGCTGGAGCCCAACCGGCAGTTCACGCTGGCCAAGAAGCAGTGGGACAGCGTGGTGTTGGAGCGGATCGAGCAAGCCTGCGACCCGGCTTGGAGCGCCGACCTGGCCGCCGTGGTGATGCAGGAAGGGTTGGCTCACGTCTGCCTCGTCACCCCCAGTATGACGCTGACCCGGGCCAAGATCGAGGTGAACATCCCACGAAAACGGCGTGGCAACTGCACCCAGCACGACCGGGCCCTGGAGAGGTTCTACGAGCAAGTGATGCAGGCCATCCAGCGACACCTTAACTTCGAAGTGGTCAAGTGTGTCCTGGTGGCCAGCCCGGGTTTCGTCAGAGAGCAGTTCTGCGACTACATGTTCCAGCAGGCTGTCAAGAACGACAACAAGTTGTTGCTGGAGAATCGCTCCAAATTCATACAGGTAATGTAGAAGTTAAGGGGCATCATCAGAAGTGGGTTTCAGCAGGGTCTGATTAGTTCTGGAGAACCGGTAGCAGAACTTTTGAGTAGTTCTGAGAACCAGTAGTAAAAATTCTGACTGGCCCCGCCCCCATCTATTCTCTGCCTCCCAAGTCCCAGCTGATCGGGAGGAAATGGGGATTTTGCAGTAACCTTCCCCTGGATTGGGGAGGGAATGGAGATTTTACAATATCCTTCCCCTGCCACATCCACCAAGCCATGCCACGCCCAGCAAGTCACACCTAAAGAACTGGTAGTAAAAAAAATTGAAACCCACCACTGGGCATTCATGCCATCGGCTTGAGTGATCTTTAGCTGTGCACTGGAGTTGTGTGGTATATAGAAATGGGAGGTGTAGAAATACCTAACCATGTTTTTTTAAAAAAAATCCTATTTAATTTTAATGACACATAAAATACTGAAATTTGGATCACCTAAATCTGCCTATAATTTGCCTATGGGTTTAAAAAAAAAACCTTTAGAAGGATATGAATGGCCTTACAAATAACTTCAGTGCAGTTGAAATCCATCTATGAGAGCCCTACCTGTGTTTGTTTTTTTACTGAAAAGGAGGGATGTTTCTGTCTCTCCTAGTCATAATCCCCAATCTTTAAACATAGATTTATGAAAAAGATGGACTGATATTTAAGATAATTGAAACAATTTTACAATGAAGCCTTAATAAGTATGTTTAGTTAAATATGTTTGCTCTGATTTAAACTATACAATGTATGGGTGGTCCTCAGCTTATGACTACAGTTGAGCCCCAAATTTATAAATGAAACATTCGTTAAGTGAGTTTTGCCACATTTTATGACTTTTCTTGCCATGATTGTTAAGTGAATCCTTGCAGTTGTTAAGATAGTAACGTGGTTAAGTGAATCTGGCTTTGCTTGTCAGAAGGTTGCAAAAGCTGATCACATGATCCAGAGACTGCAACTGTCATAAATATGAACCTGTTACTAAGCATCTGAATTTTGATCACATGACATTGAGGATGCTGCAGTAGTCATAAGTGAAAAACGATAAGTCACTTTTTCAGTCCTGTCGTAACTTTGAAGGGTCACTAAATGTACTGTTGTAAGTGGAGGACTACCTGTACATTTACTCTTAGCTCCTTTGTAGATGTCCATTCCTATTTTTCTGCTTGAGACTTCTTCTCAAGCTGTTTAATGAGAGCATGATTCATTGTTTAACTAGTTTATTATATAGCAAAAATTGGTTTGAGATGAATATAGTTTATGAAGGGATATAAAGCTTGATTCTTATCCAGGCAAAAGTGCAACTATTAAGTTCAACTAGACATATTTCTCAGTAGATATACTTACTACAATACTCCTGGCTGACTTCAGGTAACCTCAGAGCAAATTCCAAATAGGGCATGTATTCTTGTAGTTTTTCAGCACTTGCATATACAACCAGGGGTGAAATGTAAAATTTGTTACTACCGGTTCTGTAGGCTGGGGGGGTGTAATGTGACGGTGGATGTGGCCAACTTTTTTTTTTTAACATTTCAAAGCATTTTTTCTAATGCTTTGAAAAGCCTCTGCCGATCAGGCAACTCAGCTGAGATGGTGAGAGAGGCTTTTTAAAAATGCCTCTCTGCCAATCAGGCAACTCAGTTGGGATCATCAGAGACTTTTCAAAGCATTTTTTTTTACCACCTCTTCGGCCAAGAGGTTGCAGAAAAAAATGCTTTGAAAAGTAAAAAAAAAAAGCCTCTGATGATGATGTGACTCAGCTGGGCATGGGGGGTGGGGGCGCAGGGATTTTTGCTACCAGTTCTCCAAACCACCCGCCACCATCGCTACCAGATCGGGCGATCCAGTCCAAACCGGGAGCATTTCACCCCTACTTACAACCATTTTTCACACAACCATTACAGCATCCCTATGGTCATGTGATCAAAATTTGGATGCTTGACAATTGGCATGTATTTATGATGGTTGCAGTGTCCTGTTGACATGTGTCCACCTTTTACAACCTTCTGAAAACCAAAACCAATGGGGAAGCCAGATTCACTTAACAACCATGTTACTAACTTAACAAGTTCAGTGATTCACGTAACAACTGTGGCAAGAAAGATCATAAAATGGGTCAAAAATCACTTATCAACTGTCTTATTTAGCAATGGAAATTTTGGGCTCAATTGTGATTGTAAGTCAAGGACTACCTGGATTGTCTTTTTGAAAGAACTAAAGGGTTTTTTTCCAGATTGATAAATTGTTTTCCCCAGATAAGAAAAAATATAAGAATATTTTCCATGTATTTTAAAAATCTTTATAGGTAGTCTTTGATTTAACCACAATTTGCACCAAAATTTCCATTGCTAAGCAACACAGTTTTTAAGTGAGTCCTGAACAGTTTATGACCCTTTTTTGCCACAGTTGTTAAGCAAATCACTGAAATGATTAAGTGAATCAGGTGATTCTTAAGTGAATCTAACTTGGATTTTGCTTGTTGGAAGCTGGTTAGGAAAGTTGCAGATGATGATCACATAATCCCAATGTTGTAAACACCCAAATTTTGATCATGTGTCCAATGGAGAACCTCTGATAGTTGTAAATGCAAGGATTCGTAGCAAGTCACTTTTTTCAGTCCCATTGTAATTTTGACTGATTACTAAATGATTGGTTGTAAGTCAACTTGTTTCTGTACTTGTTCCTGGGAATTCAGTTTCCAAAAGAAACTAATCATTATCATAGTAGATAATACATGTTTTCTGTTATTTTTCATACTCTAGGTGCATTCATCATCTGGACATAAATATGCCCTGAAAGAAGCTCTTTGTGATCCAGCTGTGACTAGTCGACTTGCTGATACCAAAGCAGCTGCTGAAGTCAAAGCTTTAGATGATTTCTACAAAATGCTACAACATGAGCCTGATCGGGCCTTTTATGGTCTCAAACATGTGGAAAAGGCTAATGAAGCTATGGCTATTGATACTCTGTTGATCAGCGATGAACTTTTTAGGCATCAGGATGTGGCTACTCGTAGTCGATATGTCCGGCTCGTAGATAGTGTGCGTGAAAATATGGGCACAGTTCGCATCTTCTCTAGCCTTCATGTATCTGGGGAACAGCTTGGACAACTGACAGGTGTAGCTGCTATTCTGCGTTTTCCTGTTGCAGAACTTTCTGACGATGAATCTAGTTCTGAAGACGATTGATGATGGAGAATAATTTCACCCTTCTTATCTTATTATATAATGAGACTACTTCCTTTATAATATTTGTCCCCAATAGTAAATATCAAACAAAACAAAAAATAGAGAACAATATTTTTTGAAACAACTGACCCAAGTTGTCATTTTGTGAACTTGATATTTATGCATTTGTGTTGCTGTGGTGATAGTGCTAACGGATCTCCCCTAGGAAAGCTGGGGTGACCTAACTAATGGCAAACAATTCTGGTTTGTTGTGAAACATGCAAAAACAATAAACTTATCAGGCAAGAAAAGTAACGTGTTTATTTGTATATTTTAGAAAAAAACAATAGTGTTGCCATCTTTTCCTTATCCTTTTGCTCTCAAAGACTATGTTGAAAGGAGAAAATATGTAGTCAGTAGCAATAGTCAGAAAGCATTTGGCAAGTTTAAATCTCTCATAATTTTAACTCTGAAAGTTATTAACTTATGTTCTATCAGATGTTTCCATTTTAGCAATTGACTTCAAACATTTTCTTTTATTATAAATGAAATTTTAAATTCATGGTCTAAATGAAACTTTATTGATATAACTAATGGGCTAAAAGTTCACATAAGATCTAACAATATATTACTGAATAACTGAAGGTAAGTTATTTTTAAGAGTTGAGAGGAGATTCAGTTGCAATGCAAACATTTGTTAACTGCTTTGGCAAACCTAACCAACTAGCTCAGTTCCAGTTAACATGCTTAACATAAACACTATGCCTGATTATTTGTATTTATCCTTACACAATGAGGCTTGCAGCTACATGGGATTTATATATTCAAACCACACAACTGCTGTGGATTAGTTAACTTCTAAGAGATAGTATATTTTATAGTTGATGGAATAAAACTAGGGAAATGGAATTCTTCTCCACACCCACATGCTGTGGTGTGGAGGGCAAAACTCATCCAGATGCAGTTTTGCCCTCCACACCACAGTTTTATTCCAGTTGATGGAATAAAACTAGGGAAATGGAATTCTTCTCCACACCCACATGCTGTGGTGTGGAGGGCAAAACTCATCCAGATGCAGCTCTCAAGCTTCCCTTCATTATGCTTGGATAATGTATAGCACGGGTGTCAAACCTGATCACGTCACAGGATGTATCGTGACTTTTTTGCCTTTGCAGAGCATGACATCCGGCCTGCAGGCACCCAGTTTGACAGACCTGGTGTATAGTAAGGCAAGCGTATATTAATTGTATTGTGTACTTTCCCAAAAGAAAAAAAAATCTGCCTATGTATATCAGTACTTTATTCATGGTTTCTCCCAAATGTTGTGTGTGCTTCAGTCACCAAAAGATTATCCATTTCTGTTGTAAGTTAAGGGCTCATTCATACTTCCTAAGAATTGAAATGGGGATACCTTACTTTTGTCTGTAGTGGTTCAGATTTTCCTGAAATTTCCTGTGAATAGGAGAGGAACCCTTATATTTGGTGAGAAGAATAAAAGAACTGTTGGGAAGGAAAGGAAGAAAGGAACAGGTGTAGGTGAAAAGGATGGATGTCTGAAGATTTCCCTGTATCCTCTTGTTTGATAGCGACTATCTGGTAAATTTAACCTTTTCTGTAATGCATACACAAGACTCTCTTTTCTTTCCATCCCTGGTCGGTTATTTCTTTCCACAGTCTCATCACCATCAGATTTGCCCTTTTTCTCTTTTCACCCTTTCCCCGGGCAGCTGTCCTTTTATCTCACCGATTCCATTTCCTGATTATCTTTTTTTCTTTCTTGTCATTTCTGTGAAAAACAATGAGGAAGTTGTAATCTCTGATTTTGGAGGCATTCGTTTTATTATGCTATTAATTCAATCAATATGAATTTATTCTTGTCCTCATCCCACTTCTTAAAGAACATGCAGCTTCTTTAAGAGATCTATACACATATGCATATACAAATGTATCATGAGTGCACATTTATTGCAGAGGGGAGAGATACTCAGAATTGGTTTCAACTGGAGTGGGAAAACTTAGGTTGAAAGGACGGAAATTGGGATTATACAGAAATTTTGTCATCTGTATGTGCGTGTGCATGTGTATACATATATATACATACATTCACAAGACACTATTTGGGGCAGAGAGGATAGTATTTTAAATTTAGAGTTGTCTGTCTTTTGGCTAAATACAGTAAATAGGTTTTGGAAATTCATTATACATTCCATCTATAAGAAATTGTAAGATAAATTCTCTTTCAACAGATAGAATGAGTATACACACGGAGAGAGAGAGAGAGAGAGAGGGAGGGAGGCATATTGTCCTCACTTTGCTATATTGTCTAGAGTCAGATCAACCCCCAGTTAAAACAAGATATAATGGGATATGTCATAGCAACATGGTCAAATTCTAGTCTACCATGTTACATTGTCTTGGCTTGTATAATTACATAAGTTCCGTGTTTATGCACTAGACCTTTCCCCCAGTTTCCGCAGCTTTATCCACTTGGAAAGATAAATTTGACATATTTGTCCATTTAAATGCACTCTGAATAAATTACTTTTAATGTATATGTTACTGTGAAGAGAACAATCTTACATGCTAGATTATAAAAGTCTACTAGAAGCATTGATTGTGTGACTTAAGCCTTTTGTGAAATATTTAATTGTGTTTTACTTGTTGCCTACATTTAATAGAACTGTATTTTTAATGCATTTATTGTTTATGAGTAATAGTTGAAAATGTCAGTTTCTTTTTTGGCAAAGGTTAAAGATGTAGACAGAAAACTAGAAGAGTAGTTAAACAAAAGTTCTTTTATGGTTTATTGGAATAAATAGGCATGCTTGAATTCTTCAGTGATAAAAAGAAAGCTTTGTATAAAGTTTTATCAGAAATACTGATTTTTAGCCAAGTGTGAAATTAATAGCAATATACATTTCTGATGTGGCCTTTAAATATCTGCCCTCCAGATTAGGGCGTATAGTCAGCTAATAGGGCATGAGGAAAATTCCCCAATGAATGCCAACAAGCATATTTTTCAGATGGCAGAGTATTCTAAATACACTATCTTTATAATACAGAAATAGCCTGAGCAGCAAAAATCTGGAAAGAAGTTAGAAGCCTTTGTTAGAAGATCATTGAAAACTATATAAAGTTTTTTTCTATCTAACTTTTACTAGAAGGCGGCAAACTATGGATGGTATTCAAATAACTGGTTCAAAGAGAGGAAAGGAAGAATATTATTTACTATATATTTAATATTAGTGCAAAAAAGGTGGTCTTTATGAATTTTATTCATAAAATGTGCATTAGGTCTACAAGTGTAGGCTAATGACATAATGCTACTTTTCCTTCTATATTCATTGATTTGAACAATTCATGTCATCTGGCAAATAGTTTAACTGCTCAGTCCCAGTTATCCTTACGATTAAGTATTAAGCATTAAGATTTGCATAATTCCTGTACTCTGTTTCTTGATTGCCTTAGAGCTGTGTTTTTCAGACTTGCAACTTTTAAGATGTGTGAACTTCAACTCCCAGAATTTCCCCACCAACATGTTGAGGTCCCTACATCTTAAAGTTGCCAAGTTGAGGTCCATGTATCGTAAAAGTTGCCAAGTTTGAAAAACATTGCTTTAGATGAACAGCACGAAAGCATGCTTGGATCCAATGGGACCTGCAACAAAATGTTGTAGTATTGAATGTTTATTTGGGTTCCGTCCAATCCACAAGGCCCTCTTCTTTGCTTCATTGTCTTGTTTCACACTTTTCAAATGTTTCTCCTCTCAACATTTAGTTAAGAGCTTGGGCCCATGAGAATGCCAGCTTTACTGTGTGGTGTTTTCTGTCCTTGACTTACAACCACAGTTGGAACCAGAATTTCCATTGCTAAGCAAGGTGATTGTTAAGTGGATCGTGTCCAATTTTATGAACTTTTTTGTTGCAGTTGTTAAGCAAATCATTGCAGTTAAGTGAACCATGCGGACACTATCAAGCATTGACTTTGCTTGTCCGAAGCCAGCTAGGAAGATTGCAAATGGGGATTACATGATCCTGGGACACTGTAACCCTCATAAATGCATGCTGTTTGCCAATTACCTGAATCTTGATCACATGATGGGATGCTCATGATAAGTGTGAGGACTGGTTATAAGTCATTGTTTTTCAGTAATTTCAAATGGTTGCAAAATCAACGGTGGTAAATCAACAACATTGTGCTTAAAATAGGCCTACAACATCTGACTAAAAATTCAGAAGAGGGCTAGAGGGCATTAGAGATAATTTTTCCTGACTTTTTGCTGCACACTAGCAATCATCTAGACCTGTGATGGCGAACCTATGGCACGCGTGCCGCAGGTGGCACGTGTAACCATATCAGTGGGCACGCCAACTCAATGCCGGCCAGATGATTTTTGGGCCTTCTGGGCCCACCAGAAGTTAGGAAACAGGCTGTTTCTTGCCTTCAGAGGGCCTGGGTGAGTGGAGAAGCCCCGTTTTTCTTTCTCACCTGACTCCAGATCCTCTCTGAGGGTGGAGGGTAAAAACAGCCTTCACCCCCAGCCCCCGGAGGCCCTGAGACTCTAGAGAGGCCTCCGGAGGCTGGGGACAGCAAAAAATGTCACTTCCTGTCCAACTGGGAGTTGGGAAATGGGCCCTTTCAGGCCTCCGGAGAGCCTCCAAAGGGGGGGGGGAGGCTGTTTTTACCCTCCCCAGATGCATAGAGAGGATCTGGAGCCAGGTGAGAAAGAAAAACGGGCCTATCGGGTCATCATGTGCCAGGAGCGGGGGGGAGGGGGAGTTGTGCGCGCATGCACAGGGCGGCGCACATAGAATTATGGGTGTGGGCATGCACGTGGACCTACCCCACCCACCCCTCCTGGCACACGATGGCAAAAAGGTTAGCCATCACTGATCTAGACACTTGCAATCCAGATACGTAGGTGTATTTTTAAAAAGGAGGTTGAACTACTGCAAATCTTAGAAAATCCCTGGGTATTATAAACCCTTTCTAGCCTGTTTGTATGGAACTGTGGATATATCAAAATCTCTGATCATATTGGGAAAAGTGGAATAAAGCAAACATACATAGAAGAGACATCTCCACATTACTGTAGTCTTCCATTAAATAGCAATTGTTCGTGTATACAAGTTTTGGATTATCCTTCCCGCTTGTATTAGGCAAGGCTTCCTATTAAAACTTCTCTGCATACTTTTCATAACAGAAAAGCCAAAAAAAAAAAAAATGCTGCTTCTTTATCTACTCTGACTATCCATGATTTTCTTTTAAAGCTATTTTGCCTCATCAGTATTTGCTATTTTCTCATGAGTCCAAAGAATGCTAATGGAAGCGGCAAGACATTTCTTCCATTTTTTTCAACCTCTATTACTATAAAAGGCCCTGAACATGGATTTTGATGGGGCACTCATAAAAGGCATGATGAATCCTAGCATCACTTAAAACATCAACAATTTACAATGTTTTATGTTCCTGAGCACATAATCCCCAAGAAATGCCTTCACTGCCAAAGTCTTTAAAATGCAAAAATGTTCACTGTGTTCTCTTTCCAACAGACATAGGATTGAACACACGCAGGTGGCCCGGCAGAGCACTTTTAAGTGCCTCTGATTTAAAATCTAGTGATCTGACCTAGGCTCCCTTAGAAAGTATACAGCACAATCTTAGTCCCAGCAAACCTCTTTAATTCATACGGCTGTGTATTATTGTCATTCCCAGTCCGAAAGGCTTCTCAAACAGTCTTTCAGGAGAGTGTTTACAAACACCCACCTTATCTCCCTTGGAATGCTGCCAGAGAACTAATTGCCACACGCAGGGCAAGGCCAAACTTAGCACAGAGTCAAATAGAACTTTTCCAAAGCTTTTTACCAACCAGATGAACTAATTGCTTTGTGCAAAAGCTCACAACCTGTTCTCTTCTCTTTTATGTCTTATGGGAGGGGCCAATCATCTCCAAGCCTTACTCCCATGTCAACCCTTTTCTTAATTATTCCTATCTTCTGGCAGCTCTGCGCATGCGCACACTGGGAACAAGTTCCCACTGTTCTTCTGCCTCCCTGATGGCAGCAAAGAACTACAAGACAGCCTTGGCTCCTCTCTACCTCTGACTCAGAGCCCTCGTCCGAGCCTTCCCCAGACTCCAGGACTGGCTCACGTTCCTCCCCAACCTCCTCACTGTCTGAATCTGCTGCCAGCTCTGCTGGCCACTGGCAGGCCACAACATCTAGTAGTGAAGCCAGTTTGAAGTTGTCACATTTACTATGCTTCCCTATGTGGTGACCTGAAAGAGGGCATTCATTGTACTAGAACCTGGTTTGTAGAATGCCTTCCTAATTCATTTGTGGTTAGAACTGAAATTATAACTTTCAGCACCAAGTAAAACAATATCTGCTCATGTAAGCTTTTATCTTAAATTTGGGGTGTTTTCCTTTCTGTTTTGTTTTGCCATTAATGTTCTGCATTATGGAACTTTATGGATTTAAATATAGAGATGTTGTACTGTGAAAGTATGAAAACGTGCATATTTTTTGTATGCACGTTTATATGCCCGTTTACAAAATGTAAAATTTATTTTAGTTTATGTGCAGCAATTTTAAATCAATTGTAGTCTTATTTTGAAATTATTTCTAACAATAAAAATATCAGATTAGATTAGATTTAGATTTATTAGATTTATATACCGCCCTATTCCCGAAGGACTCAGGGCGGTGAACAGCCAACAATAAAAATACATGTATACAAAATTTAAAAGCCCAAATAAAATCAAATTAAATAAATTTGGCCCAGACAGAATTAAAACACCCCACACAATTTAAAACAGATTAAAATTCAACGCTAAAAGAAGAAGAGAGGTTAGGCCAGGCCCGCCTGGTGAAATAAAAAGGTCTTAAGAGCGCGGCGGATAAAATATTATTTAAAATAGATACCTAAGTAAGATGGATGTGCAAGCCTTTTCAAGCTGAGGTTGAAAGGTTTCTTTTCGAGCAGACTGCTAGAGGTTGTCCTGTGTGAAGTGGGCAGGGCCATAGCAAAATAGAATAGAATAACAAAGTTGGAAGGGACCTTGAAACTCAAGCAGGAAACCCTATACCATTTCAGATAAATGGTTGTCCAATCTCTTCTTAAAAACTTCCAGTGTTGGAGCATCCACAACTTCTGGAGTCAAGTTGTTCTGTTGGTTAATTGTTCTGACAATCAGGAAATTTCTTCTTAGTTCTAGGTTGCTTCTCTCCTTGATTAGTTTTCATCCATTGCTTCTTGTGCTTTGGAGAATAGCTTGACTCCCTCTTCTTTGTGGCAACCCCTGAGATATCAGAACACCGCTATCATGTCATCCCTAGCCCTTCTTTTCATTAAACTAAACTAAATTAAATAAAGTAAATTAACTAAATTTACCGTAATTTATTACACTAAATTAAATAACTGCATTTAACTTAAGAGAGTTACACGACCATTTTTTAATAACTTTCCCTTGTTATCACATTAAACATTACTGTTCAATAGAGGAAGATATAGGAGCACTCTGGGAGCTATACTGAATACTTCCAAGAGTCACAGTATGCACCCATCAAAAAAGGTTCTCAAATCTCAAAATATTCCAGGAATGACATTTAGAAAGTATAATAACATGGATGTTTCTAACACTGTGCTGAAAACCAACTTCCAATTTCTTTTTAAAACATTTCTTCTGCAAAAGAGATTTCATTCTTAAAATACTTCAATCCTTTTCTATTTCTATTGTGTTTTGCATCTTCTCTGATTATGTTAAGCTCTAAAGAGCCCATGGAAAGATTGCCATCCTTCCCTGGAAAGAAGCTTGTTTTATTCATCATCGCTATAAGACTACAAGAATCCCTATCCCTCACTACCAGAATTTTACCATGATTTCTTCTCTCTGACAAAGCCATTTCTTCCCCATCAAATTGACTGAATCTTAAGGGAGAAAATTGAGGGATGTGCTGGCTCAGTGGTTAAGATGCTGAGCTTGTTGATTGGAAGGTCAGCAGTTCAGCGGTTCGAATCCCTACTGCCGCGTAACGGGGTGAGCTCCCGTTACTTCTTCCAACCTAGCTTCTGCCAACCTAGCAGTTCAAAAGCGCATAAAAAATGCAAGTAGAAAAATAGGGACCACCTTTGGGTAGAAGGTAACAGCATTCTGTGCGCCTTTGGCATTTAGTCATGCCAGCCACATGACCACAGAGATGTCTTCAGACAGTGCTGGCTCTTTGGCTTAGAAACAGAGATGAGCATCGCCCCCTAGAGCCGGAAACGACTAGCACGCATGTGCAGGGGAACCTTTACTTTTTAAGGGAGAAAATACAAAATAAACCTTCCACATAGGTCCAAAACTCTCCTTACTGAAAACCCTAGAAGAAGATCCAGTTCAGGGATTTTGTTTATTGTTTGTTTGTTTGGTTGGTTGGTTGGTTGGTTGGTTGAACTTACTGTACCTGGGTTTTGAAGCTAAGCAGAGTTTGACCTGATTAATCCTTGAATAGGAGAGACTCAGGGAATTCCAAGCCTGTAAACTAAGACAGAAAGTAACCCTAAACTAAAAAAAAAAATCCTAATATGGCAAGGATAATCCACTCTCATGGAAGCTGCCTAATTTCCTTGCACTTGCTAGGATATAAGTTCAGTTTTCTATTTTCCCTTATCAAAACATGTTGTCCTGGTTTTTCTTTGCGCCTAATACAGAATATGTTGCACACATATCAGGGACAATGCTGTGAAATATTAATTTCTGAACTTCGCTGTCATATATTTAATGTGCAATCCTGGTGTGTGGTCAGGTTTATTTGTCCTACATTAAAAGTGTCTGATTTATTTATTTATTTATTTATTGGTTCAATGTATATGCCGCCCTTCTCCGGAGACTCAGGGTGGCTTACAATGATTTAAGCAATATAATATAAATTAAACTAAATCATCTAGGAAAAAGAAAAATAAGACTATCAGTCACCAACACAACTAAAAATGTGATATTTAGATAACAATCTGTAGTGTCTTTGGTGAGAGGTTTATACTAAAGACAAAACCATCTACCCTGTAGACAATAATGCTTTGAATTCTTTCCTTCATTGTTGAATAGTGCAAAGATATGGTACGTTCATGTTATTTCTGTCTTTCTGTTTCCTTTCCTTCAATCACAGTTGGTAACAATATAACAACATGACAAATTGTACTACAGCTGAGGAAAGATATGAATCTGGTTTTGGTAATCATCAAAACATAAGCGGTACCTTGCTTGATCATACCCTTGGCCCATCTAGTCCAGCTGTCTGTTTTCATGGTGGCCAATCAACTGCATAAGAAAGTCCAGTAATCTTCCAGCAGCAGATGGCTTTTAGATCAAAACCCATATTCCATCTTCTATATTCCATCCCAATAAAAACTTTATCCATTACACAGAACTGACCACATGCTGTTGTGACAATGGGATATTTGATTCCAAAAAAACTTTACTATTTAACAGTCCATTTAAGTAGCACATTTAACACACAACCGTCCAATTGGAAGCCTTCAATGTACCTGTGTTATCATATGCTGTCATGTATCTTCCAGATCACTGTTGCTAAGAATGTATTTCAATTTCAAATTTCTGAGGGTCTTTAGGCAGCATGTAAACTTTGTTATAGAGACCAGTTCAATCTTCTCCATTCTTTCCTTTTTTTTTCTTTTTCTTTTTTTACAAACAGTTCTGCTGCATCTCTCTTTATCATTCAATGTTGATGTGAAAGATACGATGACTTTTAGTGGTCCTGTGGAAGACATGTTTGGATACAGTGTGCAGCAATTTGAAAACGAAGAGGGAAAATGGTGAGATGATTAATTAGTTAATTATTACTCTCCCTTCCACCCATTCCCATACCTCTGTAACAGGGTTGTTAAACTCGCAGCGTCACGTTGTCATCATATGACATATTGTGACTTTTTCCCCCTTCGCTAAACTGGGAGGCCAGGACATTATGCATCTAGCCTGCAGGCCACGAGTTTGACACCACTGCTCTATAACTTACCGTATTTTTCAGAGTATAAGACACACCAGATTATAAGACGCACCTACCTGTTTTGGTGAGGAAAACAAGAAAAAAAATCTGCCTCTGCCTCCCAGCAATTTTACCTCGTTGCAGCAAACAGCCTGCTATACTTTCATTTTCGTTTTCAGCATAGCTTGATTAGCACAAGAAAAAAAGAATCTGCTCTCAGCAATTTACCTCCTTGCAGCAAGCAGCAGTGGCCTGCGCAAAACAGCTGAGAGCAAAACAGCTGAGAGTCGGGAGGCCAATCCAATCAACTTGGCTAATTAGGCTGTGCTGAAGCTGAAATGAGCTGTTTCTTCTCGCTGCTTGCTGCAAGGAGGTAACTGCTGGGAGGCAGAGGCCATTGGGTGGAGGCCAGTGGGTGGGTGGGGCTACATTCGGTGTATAAGATGAACCTAAATTTTCACCCCCTTTTAGGGGGGGAAGGTGCGTCTTATACTCCAAAAAATATGGTAATGAGTCTTTAGTCATTTAGAATTTCATAGATCATAATGAACACCTTGAATAACTAACTGGAGAAGCTTTTCTAACTCGGTATTCCTATCTGCTATTATAAACACATTTTTATTCCATTAGCTTTTTTGCATGCAACTTAGATAGTAAATTGGTACTAAAGTACCAAAGCAAATATTATGTACTGCATTGACAAAATATATATATATATATATTATCATTCTGCAGGGTTCTTATTGGTTCTCCTTTGGCTGGTCAGCCCCGAAAGAAAACAGGTGATGTCTATAAATGCCCTGTAGGACAGGGTAAAGGTTTGCCATGTGTAAAGTTAAATCTGCCAGGTAAGAAAGTCAATGAAAGAAATTGCAAATTGACCTATCCCCATGATGGCAAAACTATATCACGTGTGCCAGAGGCGGCACACAGAGCCCTCTCTGTGGGCACGTGCGCTATTGCCAGCTGGTCTTCTGGTCTCTGGTGCACGCATGCGTGCCAGCCAGCTGGTCTTTGCACATGCTGGAACACCGGAAATGAAAGACTAGCTGCCGGTGCGCATGCGCACTGGAAACCGGAAGTCCAGCTGGCTGGTCTTCGGATTTCTGGGCTCCAGCGTGCATGGGCCGATTTCAGTTTTGGCACAGTGCCAAAAAGGTTCGCCGTCACTGACCTACCCTAACAAAATCAAGTTAGAAGCCAAAACATGTTTAAATAAAAGAGCAGAGATAACAAGCATCATAATCAAAGGACACTCACTAAGCAGGCTAAGTGATAAATAGAAATTAAAGTCCCCTCTGCAAAAAGGGGGAGGGTGCTATAAGACAGTTTTTTAATATCAATGGTACACAAGTAGTTGTCGACTTAAAACCGCAATTGGAATCATATTTCTGATCATAAGTTGAGGTGCCCACCTGACAGACTCTATTTTACAAGATTTCCATGGCTATTGTTAAGCAAATCTGCAGTCATAACTCCAAATTCATTCTTCCAGCAAAAAATGCCAAAAACAGACAAAAAAAACCATTGCAAATCATTATCACGTGACTGCAGGAAGCTGCTACCAGTTGTAGCCAATTGCCAAGCACCCAAAATACAATTACATGACTAAGGTGTATGTAGGATGACATGTTACAATGGTCAGAAGTGTTTTACAGGCCATAAAACACTTGTTCTGGGCTGGTTGTAATTTCAGACACTCATTAAGTCCCTGGTCGTAAGTCGAAGACCATCTGTAAATTCCAATATTCTCATTCCACTCATTTCCCCTTTTTGCATGGGCCTTTTAGCTATAATTGCTACTTCTCAGAATCTTTTCCAAAGGTCCAGAAACTTCCTCCAATGTCAATTATATAGTTTTTACTAACAGAGGAACTAGTGTGAGTTCTATAACACTGCTGTTCCCATAACCTTTATTGCCCACTGAAATATTATGTATGCAGCTGATAATTTACTGATCCAACAGTGGAGCTATACAGAAAATGAAAAGTTTATTTGTTCCAAATTTTCAATTTTAAATGGATGAATATCTTCTACTTTCACCCTGTTGCTATTTTGACATTCTCTTTGAGGTTCGAGAAAACTATGTGAAGCTTTATCCCAGACAACGATTCTGGGATGAAAGCCAGGCATTTGACTTGTATTTCATAGTTTTACCCAAGAGGGAACGGGGAGAAAAAAGGAAAAGAAGCCAAAAAGTTCCATGTTTTACATACACATTTAGCATTTTAAACAGGCCACTATATGATTTAATGTCTTGTTTGCATATACCCCCATATTTAACTTTATTTTTAATCTATCTATAGCCAACATTTCAATTCCTCAAGTTACAGAAGTAAAGGAGAATATGACTCTTGGGTCAACCTTAGTGACGAATCCCAAAGGAGGGTTTTTGGTGAGTAAATATCTCTTGAAGAAAATAAAAAATAATATACCATATTTACTATAATCAATACTATAATATTTACCATGAAAGCTTTCGCATATAGAAGATTTTTTCTCCATTTGTAGAAGGAATACAGAACTTGCCTAGATATTTTTGGATTAAAGTTCCTATTACTCTTGAATATTAAACATTGTGATTTGGTCTGATAAGGTTAAAATCTAACTACTTTTGAGAAATCAAGCACAATAATGGAAAGCTGCTTTATATCCACCTAAGGAAGGCAAAATCTCAAAACTACATCTCACTTATTTTGACCATGTCATGCGGGGGAATTCCCTGGAGAAAGCAATTATGTTTGGAAGTTAGCTGTAAAAGGAAACCAGACCACCAAAGAACATGGTGGCTGGATACCATCAAGGCTGATACCAGCCAGAGAATTGAACAACTCAAGGATATAGTGCAGGATTAGAAACTTGGGTGGGATTCTACCGGTTCCGACTGGTTCAGGCGAACTAGTAGCTCCGGCAATCAGCTGGGAGTGAACTGGTTCACTCTGATGATTAGGTGGGCCCCCAAGCCCACCCTTCCCTGCACTTTACTGATCTATATTTTCTTAGCTGATTTGCGCGGCATAGCGCATTACCACGCCTCAGCTGTGTTACTCCCCAGCAGTAACACGGAAGGTAAGTTTTTGTAAAACGAAGCACGCAGTCACTGAACCGGTTGTTAAACCAGCAGGATCCCACCACTGATTAGAAGACGTTGAGAGACCTGGCCAGTAGTTGGTTTCAATTAAGTTTGCTAACAATTTGCTTGTGTATGTGTGATGCTTCTGAGCCTGAGTGACGCTTCTGCGCCTGTGCAGAAGCATCCAGGCGGGTGGGCAGAGCTGTCACCATCACTACTGGTTCACCCGATCCAGGGTGAACCGATAGCAACCCATCACTGGATCTGACCAATACAATCGCCAAGAGTTGGACACAACTGAATAGATTAGCATCATCATCCTCATGAGCCTTGGTGGTGCAGTGGTTAGAGTGCAGTACTGCAGGCTACTTCTGCTGACTGCCAGCTGCCTGCAATTTGGCAGTTCAGATCTCACCAGGCTCAAGATTGACTCAGCCTTCCACCCTTCCGAGATGGGTAAAATGAGAAACCAGATTGTTGGGGGCAATAGGCTGACTCTGTAAAATCACTTAGAGTGGGCTGCAGAAAGCACTATAAGTGGTATATAAGTCTAAGTGCTATTGCTATCATCCATGTAAGACACTACATGCAGCAATGAGTCTACAGATGGAAATGAAGAGAACCACTTTTAGTCAGTGGCACCATCTTTCTCCCATTCCTTCTACCATTTTTCATGGTGTGCTTAGGGATGCTCTAAAGCAATGTTTCTCAGCCTTTGCAACATGAAGACATGTGGACTTCAATTCCCAGAATTACCAGCCAGCATGGCTACAAATGTTCAGGTAGTGCAGAGAATTGCAGGATTAGTGAAAACTAAGATCTCCAAGATCCATGAACTGAATTCTGCTCCTGAATACTGGATTCAACCCCAGTGTTAGTAAAATAAAGAGAAATGCCTCTCGGCTACTTAGCTAACTAGCACAGATTCTTTGAACTGCCAAGAAGTACTTTATATTTCATGCCAAGGAGTAATCATTGAAGGAGGAGAACTGTATTAGCCTAAAAATCAGAGTTTGGTAGCATATTTTCAAATAACAAATTAATCTATAAGGTTTAAGCTTTCATGAACCAGAGTTCATATTCTCAGATACTTGGCCAAGCTGACATAAGATTTAAATCGGGATGATCTGAGGGGTGGGGGGAAGAGAGGGAAGTTATGGAGATGCTGATTGCACCAAGACAGATTTACAAGTAGTTTTTCTAATAGAAATTATAAGGTGCTAAGAAACGCTTGTCAGTGCTGAGATTTTTTGAAATATCACGAAATCTTTTACAAATGTTTCACTTAACAACCAAAATTTTGGGTTCAATTGTGTTCATAAGTCAAGGAGTACCTATATTGGAATGACCTAGGAACATGGGACACAATCTAGAATTACATATATACCTGTTTATTTTATAAACAACATGTGTATTTATCAGATATTCATTTACCAGATATATTCAGAGCAATAATTTTGTTACTATGGTAGAGAATAAATGCAGCTCAGAGTTGAATTATTGGGTTCCTGGTGTTCTCTAAACTTCCTTGTTTAACACCCAAATATATAGTAAGTTTGTACTGCACAGAATTCCAAAACTGGATCAGATCCCTTTGGTCAGTTCAGTTGTGGCTGTGCCATCATATTGCTGTTGCAATGTTTTATAGTTTTACGTAGGATTTCAGTAAGCATATTTCCAATGATTGTAGATATCAAAGTAGCTACTAAACAATATGGTGAATTATTTAAACATTAAAAAACAATTATTTGTCTCTTTATCACAGGCATGTGGGCCTCTTTATGCTTATAAATGTGGACATTCCTATTACACAACTGGTATCTGTTCCAATGTTAGCTCCAATTTTGAGGTTGTAAATTCCATTGCTCCATTGCAAGGTATGCATATATAAAAATGTTTTTTTAAATCTATTGAACATAGGTAGAGTTTGAAAAAGGTCTAATATATATACAGGGTTATGTCAGAAATATCAACTAATTTTCAAGGCAACTGGTATGACCAAGTTAGGCAAATGTTAATCCTTGTTTGTATATTACCTAAATGCTTACTGGAATTTATTTTTAGTATAAACAGGTTTATAGTATTAGTCACAAGTGAAAATCAGTCTAATATCCTGTTTTCCCCAAAATAAGACATCTCCTGATAATAAGCCCAATCGGGCTTTTGAGTGCATGGCAATAAGGCCAAGCGCTTATTTCAGGGTTCAAAAAAAATATAAGACAGGGTCTTATTTTCGGGAAAACACAGTAGTAATATTCAGGCCAAAGCTAAATACTTCTTTAATTCAAGAAGACAAAATACTTGTCCTTGTATTGGTTTTTGTGAGGTACAAGGCTCCATTCTTCGTGCTGATTCCCAGAAGCAGAAATGAAATTATTTAATCGTATTAAAAATGTTATTTTCAAAAATACTTTTTGAAGCCCTTCTTGGAGGATATGATTGATAAGCTTCCTTCTTCCTTTCTTTATGTTGCTCCTTGGTTGAGGACAATTACAATAAATGCCCTTTCCCTTTTCTTCTAGTCTTCTTTTCTGTTCAAGATCACTGCAGTTGTTTCTTTTTTATATAGACAAGTGATACTACAGTATACAACCACCCCTACACATGATAGTAATATAATTCCAGAGCCAGCAAACTATTCATGTAATTAGACTTCAAGAGTCCTATATATTGGAGTCATCTGTGATTTCTTCAAGACAATCACTATCATATCTCACAAGTTGCATGAAGTTGCATGAAGTTGCATCAAGTTGCATAATTGTTTTGGTAATTAGGCATTCTGAAATAGTTAAAATGGCTAGCAGTGGTCACAAAACACACACAAAAGAAGCATTTGAAGTACAATATGTCTTAGGTAGAATGTCTGTACAGCGATCTTAATAAAACTGTATATATTTTACAATCACATTTAAACATAGTTATGAATAACTTTAAAAAATTGAAAATGCTCTTTATTCTTGAGATATTTCTTGATCTCCATGTAGTTTTGCAAAGGCCCAGTATTCATGAAATAACCATTACCCAAACCACACTCTCTCCTGTCCACAAAGCTACTCTATACCATCTCAGATCACCACTGCAGAACATCTCAAGATGCTAGAAGCTCTTTAATCAGAAACCTTCCAGACTGGACTAATAGCTCCATCTCCTACACTGATGAGTTAGCACCATCCAGTTACAGCAAGCTCCAGAACCATAAAACCAGTATATCAGTGCTAGATGTGAGTCCAACATTTGCTCCAGAGGCAAAATAGGCTGAGTTCCAGTCTGGGCAAAGAGAGAATGACTGGTCCAAAGTAGCCCAATGAATACCCTAATACCATAAAAGATGAACCTCCATTCACCAAGCAGAACTTCATTACACACATTATCCAGAGGCATTGATTCAAATTATATCAACTCAAAAACTTCATCCTTCACCTTCTGCATGGATGTGTTTCCCTGTGTAGGTCTCTACTATATAAACTATACTAGAAAAATATGTAGTACAATAGAACGTAGCAACTCAGAGCACTTAATCTTGCATATAAATTATATCTGAGATACATCATATCTCTTATGGGTCACTTAAAAGTAATTTATTTTGAAATTAAAGGAGTAGCATGGTATCAGTTTAACAGAAAAACCACTGTGTGCTTTGAATATTTCCTTATTTTATGTTTCCTGTTGTAGACTGCAAGTCCCAGTTGGATATTGTCTTTGTTCTTGATGGATCTAACAGTATTTTTGAATGGAAAGATGTCACCAATTTTTTGAAACGAATCCTGCAAAATATGAGTATAGGCCCCTACGATACACAGGTACACTAAGGCAAATATTTTATATTTGATTTGATCTACAGCATAGCTATACAATCAATATCAAATTTTCTAATTTACCAATCCAAGGCGGTGGTTCTTCAATAGATGAGAAATCTTTTATAGTTTCTTACATGTGTCAGTTAATACATAGATATCAAAGGGAATGGTTAACGGTACCATATCATCCAGAAAGAACTGTATTACAAATAATCAACTTGTCAGAGGCTGAGTCAGATGTTCATCTCAGGCCATCAACAGAAGAAGTAGAAACTTTGCATAACCTTTTCCACGCATCATGCAAAGCTAAGAAACAATTATAATTCCAATGAAAAAGATGCGAACCCTATTGCAAATGAACAAAAACCCTGTTTGAGGGAGATGGGCGTTTTAGAAATAGGAAATGTAAATAAATAAACAAATAAATAAATAAATAAATAAATAAATAAATAAATAAATGTATTGGGATATCAAAGGCACATCCATATTTGCATAAAATACAGACATGGCAATGAAAGAACCATGTGTTAAAATGTTATGACTATGGGAAAAATCAAATTGGTTCTGTAGAAGTGTACAGAGAAATTCCTCCTTACGCTTATTTCATTGCTTTATCTATGGCCAGTGCAAAGCTATAAAACGTTGAAATCATATTTGAAGTATTATACACTACTACTTGTTCCATAATGGTTTTCCCCCTACTGCCCAATGCAGCTTCCAGACCTGATGTTTCCTGAAGGTTTTCTTTCAAAGTATGTATCAGAAGCAACTCTGCTAAGCAACCAAGAGAAAACAAATTCTTCCATGTGCTGCCACTTTAGTACCCATGTTTCCCCAAAAATAAGACCCTGTCTTATATTTTTTGAATTCTAAAATAAGTGCTTGGCCTTACTTTCAGGGAGGTGTTATTATTTTGGGGTGCATGGAGCAAGATGGGGCTCCTCTTGCCATCTTACCTGATTTCCAGCTCTGTCTTCTTAACCCTAACCAGAGGAAATGGCAGGGATTGGCCGTTTAAATATTTTCAAGGAGGGCTTATTTTCAGGGGGAGGGACTTATTTTAGTGCATGCACTCAAAAGCCTGATTGGTTTTATTATCAGAGAATGTCTTATTTTTGGGGAAACAGGGTAGTTTCAAGAGACGTTTCAAATTCCCAGTCCATAGGCTGCTAGGCAATTTTGCTGGGTGGATGCTCTTTGTGTGCTTCCTATTCTTCTATTGTACTGACAGTTGTTTTTTGTACTCTAAAACTGGATGGAGACAATGGCACAATGATAATGTGCTTCTGCCTGTGGCTGCATGCAGTAGGAATTGGGTGTTTAAGAAGTATGTGTGGTAAAAGCAGAAGAGATAAGATCAAGAATGAGTGGGTGATCAAAAGTATATCACCTTTTTGGATAAAATAAGTTTATTGCGGTAACTTGATTATAAATACAGATTGAATTAGGGCTAAGACCAGGGCTAAATCTACTTACCTTCCCAACCGGTTCGGAAGTGCACGTGAGATCTTAGAAACAGGTAGGTGAGAAGTTCAAAGACCAAAAAATAAGGTATGAATCAGCATGGGGATGTACTAACAGTTTGCAAGAATAGAAAAATATAATGAATTGGGGAGTTGTAAACTAGATGTAGTTATATTTCCTTTTGTTTTTTCCTGTCTCCTAGCTTTGTTTCTTTGTATTTAGGTATTTTTACATAATATTGCTTACCTTGAAAGAAATAGCATGATGGAAATATAGAGTATGTGTATGTGGGAGATAGGACATAGAGAAAGAAAATGTGGTTAAAGAATAATTGAAAGACTATACTGAAATATCTTGAAATTAGGATTAGTATAAAATGACAAAAAAAACCCCAACAACAACATTTGTATGGTTACCCAGAATTGTGACTTAAGATGTTTAGCCATAGAAAACTTTTAAATAAGTAAGTAATATAAATCAATGTATATAGAGAGAATGCATGTAGGAACTGACTCCACTTTAAAGTGATATACGAGAGCAATAAACTATTTGTAGAAAAGCATCAGAGATGAACTGACTGAACTATTGAAAGCTTTCAGAAAAGAAACATCTAAAGTACAAACAGCTGTATGTCAACAAATATGAAACAACACCATGGGACACAGATTGAAAAATTGGTGTATATTCACATACTGTCAAAATATTACACTCATTCCTTACACAAACAAAGGTTTGCTTAAGATCTTACAAAGAAGAATAAAGCCATATATGGTCAGAAAAATGCCAAATGAGCAGGAAGGTTTCAGAAAAGGCAGAGGAATATGTATGATCAGATAACGAATACAAAATAGTATTGGAGAGAGCTTTTAAGGTTTTTAACAGAGCAGATAATGCTAGAACGTCTGATTATTATTTTGAAGAATTTTTACAATGAACAAAGTAAGGGCAGAACTAGGAGTAACAGAATAAACAGACAAGGATACACATTGTCCACATATCTGCTTAGCTTTTACAATGAATGTATTCAAGAATGGCACTTTCAGAATATATAACAACTGCAATCAAAATTGGAGGTCAAATCAGGAACAGTTTAAAATATGAAGACCACACCATTCTGTTAGACAAAGGTAAAAAGCCTTACGAAAACTACAAATGGAAAGTTAAAAAATGGATTAATCTTAAACATTAAGAACGGAAAGATAAAATGAACCAGCAAGCTTTGTGAATTCACAGTTGAGTTGAAGAAGTATAGGTGAAGTTTTGTTGTGTTAGGATACAGAATAGTTAAAAGTGGAAAATGTACTGGAGAAGTAAAAAGAGAGGTTGATCCTCTGAGGGAAGGTAATTGCGTATATAGGTGACATCATGAAGATCGAGGCTATTTCTGTATAATGATTGGAATATTTAAAGCAACCATTTTCTTCGTGATAATGTATGGCTGTTAATGTTGGATATTGAGAAAGAGAAAGAGGAAGGAGCACCCAAAGCAAGAGTTTTTTGGCTTTAAAATGGCATGTGAAAATAATATTGAAACTTCACCCTTTTTATAAGCTTGCAAAACATGTGAAACATGTTTAAAAGGGGTGGGGCTTGATCACCTGGTCATACCCATCATTTGGAAGCCAATCATTATTTATGGATACTCTGAGAAATTACATATTCAAATTACTAAGTTGGAGAAGTTATTGGTAAGAGTATCATAAATTACAAGAACAGCCAATCAATCAATCAACCAACCAACCAACCAACACAATGTATAACATGAGTTGACATGATCATGGAAATCATATACCACATATCACAGTCACATTTCTTGAATGGCATGGCCTTAGACAAGCATGAAATGCATTAAATAAATACATATTATTGGAATGTCCATGGAAGAAATGTAGACTGTCATCAAGGATCGGATTGCCATGCTATCCATTTCCATAGTCGTGAGTTCAAAAACAAGAAAGTCATAACTTTGTTTCAACTTCCCATTATTTCCTCTGATAGAACTCTATAGAATTTTCAAGAAGCTGACATGATCTTAGTTCTTTCTTTGTGAGTATGGGTGTCTGGTCCTCATTTCCAGATCAACTGCTAAGAATAGGAACCCTACTTTGGGATGCTATCACTATAAAGCATATGTCCCTATAACCACCTGTTAGCACAAACATTTCAAGGGGAACATTATATATTCTACAAGCATGAGAGAGATCTATACAATCTACGCAGAACACAATCTTCTCAAGTAGAAGATCAGTAGAATCAGATATACTAAATGTATCTAGTAAATGTAGGAACTGAAAACAGAATGTTGCTGGAACAGACCGGAAGTGAATTCCAATTTCCAGAATGATCAACTAGCACCAACTGCAGGAAATCCATAGACAAGAGAAAAACAACCATGTTTTTTATTATTGTTCTCAGCAACTGGAATTCAAGTGCAAATATATCATCAGCAGTTTGAAGAACATTCTTCTTTTGCTCATTTTTGTAAAATGCATATTCTTTATGTATTTTATTCATTACTGAAACTTCGTAAGTCATTCCTATATAATGTTTATAAATGGTTTACAAAGAATCAAAAAATGATCAACCAAGATATAGTAAAATACATACTGGATTGGTAGAAATAGATAGTGATAGAATGTCACTAATATACACATCCTGTATTACACAGAACAATCTCCTTCCCAATTTAGGACAAATATTTTAATAGTTTACATATAAGCATCTTAGTCTCCAAAAACTTTGTGGAAAAGCCAGGTCTTAATCAGTTTCTTAACTCTTAATGACCCTTACATTCCTCAGTTTAATTACATAAAAGACAGTCAGTAAACAAAGATGTTTGTACTAAAAGGAATAAGCAATAAAACAGTTAGAGAAGCACATCTGAAAACTGAAAGCTAGAATGTAAACTGATCCAGCTATAAAAGGATATGTCTAGATAGATTGTATTAATGTTCAGTATTTTAATAGTATGAGTGTTTTAATGAATAAGAGATAAATATGCCAAGTCAGAGTATATTAGCATTCAATGGCTGGACTAAGCATATTCAAAATATCAACGCAGAGCATACATTTAAAATATACTAGTGGAACATTGCTTAACTCACATTTAGACAAAAACCTCTTATAAAATTAAGCAGATGAAAATGAAGAAAAGGATATTTGGAAAAAAATACTATTCTTTTGTTACACAACACCTTTCTTTTATAAAGTAAATTGATTAACAATTATAGGAATCCACCTGTTGGCTGCTGCCCACCCCACCCCTGCACAAAAGCAGTGATGTCTATAGATAGGGAGTACTCAAAAATCAACTTGACTATATTGTTACTACAAAGTGGTAGAATAGCTCAATGATAACAGGAAAGATATTCAGGATCTGCTATGCAAGAGATCATGTGCAAGTTGCAGATCAAGCTGAAGTGAAATAAAAAGCCAACACATTTTCACAATATAGTTTTAATTATTTTGATTTCCATCATTTTCAAGCAGAACATCAGGAATCACTCTGAAGTTCCAAACTCATTGGTAGAAAATCAGAGGAACTGTAGAATGAAATCAAACACATTGTTAAAGTTGAGTGTGGAAAATAGAAGAAAGCACTATGTCATTAATATGTTGGAAGGCTAAAGGAATTTAAGGATATTTACAGGGGAAGAATCAGTAGAAGATCCAAATCTGTAGTATATTGAAGGGCATCTACAGATTGATCAAAGAAAGGAGATTATGCAGTCTATGGTATAATCCAATCATCCAATGCTGATTAGAGTCCTTCATAGAAATGGTAGATGTTTCGGCTGCTTCAGAAAAGACTGAACAACATACATTATTGCTAATGCCATTAGATAATTGAGAAAGCCATCAACATGTGTTTCTTTGATTCTGGAAAGACCTTCAATTGAATTGATTGATTTTAGCTGTGAAATATTCTGAAGAAACTGAGCATTCCAGAAGAACTTATAGTTTATAGGTTTATAGGTTTCATGTTCTCAGAAACCTGTACAAAGACAACAAGATACAGGCTGGATGGAACATGGTGAAACAAACTGGCTCCAAGTCTGCAAACAAGTGAGAAGAAGGCTGAATATGATCTATTTAGATGCTGCAGGTGGCAAGAGAAGTCAAGTCTGTGTAACCAAACTCTGCCCAACAGCCTAATGTTTATTCTTAGTAAAACACATTTCTAGTTTACCATATAAAACAAAAAAAGCTTTCATTGTGTGTGTGGTCTTCTGTTTTAACTGAAAGGTAAATTTTTCAGTTGCTGTCTTTATGAGTGATGGCATCATTGTGAAAACTTCTTTTTTTTTTTTATTGAAAAAGTTTTACAATAAAAAATTTTTCCCCCTTTTTTCACCCCTCCCCCCTCCCCCACCCTCTCATGCCCCCCAACCTCCCCCCAACCCCACCCCCTCCCTCTCCCACCCACCCCTGACTTCTGCTACACATTCTTAAGAAAGAAAAACAACAAGAATTTATAACAATAAATTGTTGTTTATTGTGAAAACTTCTTCAGCAGAAGATTTTGTATTCCAGGTTGGGATTGTTCAATATGGTGAAAATGTAACCCATGAATTTTATCTCAACGCATATTCAACCACAGAAGAAGTACTTGTAGCAGCAGGCAAAATTAAGCAGAGAGAAGGATTTGAGACCATGACAGCTCTTGGCATTGAGACGGCAAGGTAGGTGCCTTTGTTGTTGTTAATTGCAAAGTCATGTCCAACCATAGTGACCCCATGGACAACATTCCTCCAGGCCTTCCTGTCCTCTACCATCCTCTGGAGTCTATTTAAGCTCACGCCTACTGCTTCAGTGACTCCATCTAGCCACCTCATTCTCTGTTGTCCCATTCTTCCTTTGCCCTCAATCGTTCCCAGCATTAGGCTCTTCTCCAATGACTCCTTCCTTCTCATTAGGTGGCCAAAGTATTTGAGTTTCATCTTCGGGATCTGGCCTTCTAAAGAGCAGTCAGGGTTGATCTCCTCTAGGACTGACTGGTTTGATCGCCTGGCAGTCCAGGAGTTTTCTCCAGGAGTCTTCTCCAGCACCATAGTTTAAAGGCCTCAATTCTTTGGCTCTCAAAGAATTATGGTCCTTATGGTCCAACTTTCCTTATGGTCCAACTTTCACAGCCATACATTGCAACTGGGAAAACCATAGCTTTGACTATATGCACTTTTGTTGGCAGAGTGATGTCTCTGCTTTTTCGTATGTTATCTAGATTTGCCATAGCTTTCCTCCCCAGGAGCAAGTGTCTTTTAATTTCTTGGCTGCAGTCCCCATCTGCAGTGATCTTGGAGCTCAGGAAAATAAAATCTGTCACTACCTCCATTTCTTCCCTATCTATTTGCCAGGAATTGAGAGGGCTGGGTAGGTAGGTGCCTTACAGCCTTATAAACAAGTATCAACCTACATAAAGAACTATGCTGATCTTCCACAGGCTTACTCATGTACAACTTGACTTTAATAATAGAAAGGGAGTCCTGAAAATTGAAACCAAAGGCCTACAGAATCACCCACTATTTTTTTTCTACTGATGTTGATCTTGTTTTTTCCTTGTCTGCAGTCTGCAGATTTACAGGTTTTCACTCTCATTTTAGGAATGAAGCATTTACAGAAGCTCATGGGGCCCGTCCAGGGGTTCAAAAAGTCATGGTAGTTGTGACTGATGGAGAATCTCATGACAATTACCGGTTACAAAAAGTGATTGAGGATTGTGAAAAAGACAATATACAGAGATTTTCTATTGCTGTAAGTGATATTTAGTAGAAAAACTGCACTGTATATCTAGAAATGATTCTTCCTCTTTCTTTCAATTTGCCTTGAAGAAAGAATATTTTTTTTTTGATGAGTTAGTACTCTTTCAATATTAGCTACATGCTAATTTTTATTCATTACTCATTGGGTCCATATTTTTCGTTAAAGTACATGTTGACTATATTTTTAATATTAATGGTATGTTCTTCCATTTCTCTTTGACTGCTGAGGATAAACAGTGGAAAATTGTTGCTGCAAGATAACCCAAGCCATTGTTTCACACAAGTATTTTTTAATTAATTGTATATCCCACTTTTTCTATAGTAGCTTAAGATATATATATATATATATATATATATATATATATATATATATATATATATATATATATATATATATATATATATATATATAGTGGACATTCTCCTATTTTCTTGCATAACAACAATTCTCTAAGATAAATCAGGCTTAGAGAAAGCAGCTGGCCCAAAATCATCCTATATGTTTCCATGGATCTGGGTAGATTAGAATCTGAGACTTCCCAGTCCAAAATCTTAATATTTGCTATTTGTTATAGGTAAAGGTAAAGGTTTCCCTTGCACATATGTGCTAGTAGTTCCTGACTCTAGGAGGCAGTGCTCATCTCCGTTTCAAAGCTGAAGACATGTCCATGGTCATGTAGCCAAAGGTGCACAGAACGCTCTTACCTTCCCACCAAAGGTGGTCTCTATTTTTCTACTTGCATTTTTTATGTGCTTTCGAACTGCTAGGTTGGCAGAAGGTGGGATAAGTAACAGGAGCTCACTCCATTATGCGGCATTAGGGATTCGAACTGCTGAACTGCCAACCTTTCAATCGACAAGCATCTCAGCGTCTTAGCCACTGAGCCACCTCATCCCTACTATGTTATAGCTACATGTAATTGAATCAATGTGTTTGTGGGATTGATTTTTCAGATATGGTGATATTCTACCAGGCAATAATAATTCCATGTTTAATCTATATAGAGCTGGTCATGATTAGCTTATGTATTTTTTTTTTCATAATATGGATGATATTCAACACACATAGACACTTCCAAAATCCACAATACTTATTGTTTGTGAATGTTGAGTTTTATAATCTTAACACAAAGGCAAAAGGTTAGGGAAGGTCATCCTAGATTGTTCTTATCGTGGGAAATTTCTGATTAGCACGTGTTTAGTCCATATCTGAATGCTGTTAGTTTGGGTTAACCATTACCACTGCATTTATCTAGAGACTGAAGTCTATGACAGGCCCTCTGACTATGCCATTTTATGTTTCTTACATATTACTAATTGTAAACTACTAGGAACATATTTATCACTACTTTTAAAAATTGCTTCTTCATTTTCCCCCCCACATGTCACAGATTCTTGGCTCCTATAACAGAGGGAATCGAAACCCTGAGAAATTAGTGGAGGAAATCAAATCCATTGCAAGCAAGCCAACTGAAAAACATTTTTTTAATGTCTCAAATGAAGTAGCTCTGCTTACAATTGTTGAAGCTCTTGGAGAAAGAATATTTGCCTTGGAAGGTATGGGTTCCCCCCCCCCCCCGCTTCTGGTGTTTTGTGTGTTTTATTAGTGTATTTGATTTTGTTTGTTTGTTGTAAGCAAATAATTGCTGTATTAGGAAGGATATCTAGTCCATTTATAGAATAATCCTTACTCAAAATCCATTGGTTAGAGGAGTTAAGATTGGAGTAGAGAAATACTTTATTACTGGAAGTTCTGGGAAGTGTATTTTTGTGTTGCTAATTTTAATTTGCAGCAGCCGTGCAGAATTAGCAAATTAGCAAAAAAAAAAAAAAAGCTCCTTTTTTTCTCCCAAAACTACAGCCTGAAAGTAGGGTCTGGTAGTGAGCCAATGCTAGCCTTCTAGATCACAAATGGATTCTTAACTGGGATGGTGACAACAGAAATGGTGATGTAATGCAGTGGAGGGCTGCAACTGGTTTAACAACTGGTTTTGTGAGCGTGCGCAGACATGCTTTGCATGCATGCCACCTAACACACTTGCGTGCAGTGTTCAAAATACAACAATTTGAAACTCAGCTGCTTACCTTCTAAGACAGCCCAGTAAGTAAAACAGTACAGAAATCAGCTGTGCTGTGTGAATCAGCTGAGCCAGAAAGAAGGAAAAATAGGACAGGATAGGATGGGGGCAGGTGGATGAGTGAAGCCAGCTGATTGTTAGAATTACCGGTACTCCCGAACCGGTCTGAACCAGCAGCAGCCCACCACTGATGTTATGTGAGAAAGACCTTGAGAGAAGGGTTGAAGTAATGCTGCCTAGGGAACAGTCAATTAAGCCTCATTGGAGAAAATGTGATGGGATTGCACAGGCAGGATTTCTATTAATGGGGAGGATTGGTTAATCTTCTGTGTAGATGAATCTGCAGATTAAAGTCTTGAGCTAGTTACCTGTTATTGTGTTTAAATCTTTTTCAGCTATAAAACCATTGTTGTCCTCTGTATATACTGTAGTATACTGTATGGCTGAAGTGCAGATATTAAATCCTCTAGGGTTCATGCACATTTGGGAGATTCTAGGAGTTGCAATCCTAATCAGGAAGGGTACTGTGCTAGGAAAAAATAAATCCTTTATTTTAAGCTCTGTCCTCATGCCTTCTCATTGAGGCGGCATATCTGAACCTGGATGATATCCTTCCATGCACTTGATCCATTTTCCTTCTATGCTGCTCTATGTCACAATTAGGGCCAAACTGTACCATTTATATCTCAGATTGAAGTAAAAAACATGTAATATAAATGTCCCAATCATACCAATTCATACATGAGAATTGATGGACTGTATCCAGAGGTGAGATACTGTATCCAGAGGTGAGATGCGTGATCAAAGAGCATGTGCACAAATGTGAGTGCGTGTGCACATGCTCTTTGATCACGCATTATTTCTGGGTGGGTGGGCAGAGCCTCCTGCAGTCGCCAGTACCGGTTAGCCCGAACCAGACAGAACCAACTGAATCCCACCTCTGACTGTACCTTCCTTCCTCCCTCTCTCCCTCCCTCCCATTTTCTGGAATTATAACTTTACAAAACTGAACTGATCCCTTTTTATCTGACATTCTGAATTTGCTGTCACTTAAACTGTGACATGTTCCATATTAGTCAATTTCCTACATTTGGTTGTCCTTAATCCTTTACAATCTCTATCCATATCCTGTCCTTCATTTATAAACTATCTTGGCAGCAAGGAGATTGCTTCCGTTCTTCTCTGCAGTGGTTAATGCACCACTAATACTTTAAAATGTTAGGCAGCAATCCAAGTAATGTGTAAGTGATTATATTCCCTAGCAAGGAAAACATCTGTGTATATTTCACATTTATACTTTATGTCCATCTTTTCTGAATAATCAAACTAAGCTTCTTTATGAATAACACCACCATGTGTGCCGGGAAGACAATAAATATAAAACGCACTCATTAAAATATACGAATTGCCATTTTATTACTAATATTAGGTTATGAACCTTATTCAAATGTTATGGTTTTTATGAAAACCATGTTTGAATCTAAGGGCTTCCAGGGTTGTAGTTTATCTCAATTAACAGATATATACCATATTGCTTCTGTTTTATGCAAAAGTAATCACTGTTTTGCTTATAAACATGGACTGCATTCCAAGGAAGTTATATACTGTATGCACAAAAGGGAAAGCAATACATGTAGCCCCAGTTTTCCTTGCAATTTCCATACTGTGTGAAGAGGGGGGGAAATGCATGTTTAAATAAACTGTGGCATGATTTTTTTAAGCAGTATGAAATAATGATATGGGACTTTCCATAGACTTTGGAGGGATTGTACCAGTGTTGCGTGATAGATGCCCGACTAGAAAAGTTGAAACAGAGTCATGGAGGGATATACAAACCCAGTTTAAATAGATTTTCATGAGACCTCTTCCCACACTACTGCTTTACAGTAACAGTAACAGAGTTGGAAGGGACCTTGGAGGTCATCTAGTCCAACCCCCTGTTCACTCAGGAGATCTATACTAGGGATTGGAACCGCCAAATTGCCGACCTTTCTGATTGACAAGCTCAATGTCTTAGCCACTGAGCCACCTAGTGATACCAGTGATTCCAGACCTGAACAGGTGATGATGCAGCTAGAAGCAGCCAGGAGAGTGACTTCCTCCAAGGAGCTGCCTGGCAAGGATGATTCCTCAGACATGGAGGATGGCAGCGCATCTGACTGTATATGAAGAGATGTCCAAACCTGTGGGTGGAGTGAAAAGAGGGGTCAGCCAAGAATCCCTATGTAGCCACAAGAGAACTAAGTCCAACCCACCTTTGAGTGCCATTAACTTTTATCTATTCTAAGCAGGTGCTGACCTTTCATTGAAAAAAATCACCTACATAGGCTTTTATTAATCAATCAGTTTTATTGAACCTTTATATGTGGATCTGGTCTTTAATGCCTGACACTGGCCCATCTACTGGTTGCAGAGCACTCTGTCCCACCTGTTGCAAATGTTGCCCAATGGTTGGTTGTAAATTTGCAATCTGTGTGTCAACTTTTTAATGATGATGTAGCAATGGGTCTGCTAGCTGCTGCAAAGAACTCGGTGCTTCCTGCAGGTGTGTCGCCATTCTCAAGATTTTCCTTCTTCTTAGGAGTACAAAGTCATTAATGTTAGACTTAAGGAACCAAGAATGACACCTGGAGTTACGTCTGACTAATTTATTTCTTATATTTGCCTACTGACAGAAATCTTGCCAGACTAAAACAACTATCTGCATAACTGTCCCAAAGGTGCTTTTTCAAAAGGCAACTAGATTTCCTGGTTTTTCTTTGAAGACGTTTCCCTTCTCATCCAAGAAGCTTCTTCAGCTCTGACTGGATGGATGAGAATTGAAACGTCTCCAAAGGAAAACCAGAAAGTCCAGTTGCCTCTTGAAAAAGCACCATTGGGACAACCATGATCTGGATGACTAAGAATTTCCATATATATATATATGCATAACTCTTAAATATACTCTGTGAATTGCTAAGGAGTTTCCACTGTCCTTTTTCCTGCATACCAAAGATTCCAAGTTTTGCTGTATTTTTGGTCTCTGAGAAATTGCCTTTATTCCTGCTAGAAATATAATTATGTGATATTTTTACAGAAACAGCATTTTTCACATTCCAGTCATTAGAATTTAACTGGAATTCTTTGAAAAGAATGTTGAACCAAAGCACGAATCTACTCTTTGAGAGTCTTAATTTCCAAAAGAAGCCTGAGGCAGAACCAGTCTTAGGTTAAACTATAATGAACATCTAAAACAGCAGTCACCAACTAGTGGTCCATGGACCACTGGTGCTCTGCAAAAAAATTTTGGTGGTCTGCAGAAAAATTATCTGCATTTTTTATATTGCACTAAATCAGGGTCTCAAACTACGGCCTCTGGGCTGGATACATGCAATGAACACTTGTGTTGTTGCAGACAGTCTCCCTCTTTGGGGTCTTTTTGTGAGGGTTGGAGGGGGGCAGAAATTCCAACTTGGGGTCTGCTTCAGCCTCCTGGTGTGGGGCTTTAGGCAAAGGCTGGAGGGAAGTGCCTCTGGTGGTGAAAAACCAGAGGGCCTTGTTCCAGTGGGACAGCACCATGGCCTGGAACTGGCTGACCATCTCAGCCTGCTGAGCCTCCAGGTGCCAGTACCTGGTACCTCCAGGTGCCAGTACCTGCAAGTTTTCCCTCTGCTTGGAAAGCCTATGCTTGTAGTCCTCAGTGTGGTGCTTCTGCTGAGCCTCCTTCTCAGTCAAATCCAATTTGAACTGAGCCAACTGTTTTACCAACTTTTCTCATGGTGGCTGCTTAGCTCCAACAACTGCTTCCTGCTGGGGCCCTAAGGAGCCTGAGCAGGCAGGCGAGGAGTGGCTGGGAGGAGAGGGGCGAGTAGAGGCTAGCGTGGCGCCCCTTGACTCGAGTGACATTGAATTGGCCACGCCCACCCAGTCACATGACCACCTAACCACGCCCACCCAGCTGGTCATTAGGCAGATCAAATTAGTGGTCCACAGGATTTAAAATTATGAATTTAGTGGTCCCTGAGGTTGAAAAGGTTGGGTACTCCTGATCTAAAACAAATTTTTCAAAGTTAATTCAGAGAATTTCAAGGATGGTAAAACTTGCTACATATTGAAACAAGTGAAAAGATGGGTGTAAATTTGTGTTTTCTGATTAATTAAATGTTTTATCTACTGTAACCAGTATGCATGTGGAAAATTGTGGCCTCAAAACCAGATGTGACCCTAGGCATCTCTATGGTAACTATGGACTCAAGATACCACACTGACTTCTCTAGAGACATATCTAAATATTTAATTCATTGGTCAACCTGGACATTCTTAACCCTTAATTTAGTCTTTTCTTGTTTCCTATTTTTTACAGTCATTTTTAGCATTTTCAATCAACTATGCTAAAACAATAAATATTTCCTGTTTTATAGCTACCAATGATCAACAGGCAGCTTCTTTTGAAATGGAAATGTCTCAAGTTGGTTTCAGTGCCCATTATTCTCAGGTAAAGTGACTAGAAAGGAAAAAAAATGGGGTATATTATACTTTCTCCACAGAGAGAAATGTTACAATATGTTTTGCTAATCAAAAATAATGTTTGTGAACTGCAAGAACTCTTGACTTATTTATTGAAAGTATCTTGCTCCTTTTGATATTGTCCATCAGTTGAGTTTTTGTTTTTGTTTTTTTGACAAGGATACTGAAGCGGGTTGCCATTTGGTCCATGGGGTTGTGAAGAGTCAGACACAATTTAGCAATTGAACAACAGCAACAGTAAAACATGTTCCTATGGAGTTTATTGGATATCACAGCAATTCAAAATATTCAACAGGAATATGCAGGCATCAGAAACTGGGGCTGTCAGGATAACTCTTACTGATTTGAAATTGCAATCAAATTATGATTCCATATATTAGGATTAATTTCAATTCAATTGAAAATTCAATTCAAACCTTTATTGTCATGTGTACAATGAGATTGGCTGAGCCTCCCTTCATTCACCCCGCCAACCCAATATAACTCACAGTGAAACACAGTAAAAGAAAATTTGAACAGGATGCATGAAAGAGGATGATATCTGAGATGCTAACCTAATCTAGCGTAGATGAGATCCAGCCTAGAACTAAGAAGAAATTTTCTAAGAGGGAGATAATTAATCAGTGTGCCTTCAGAATTGTGAGTTCTCCATCACTGGAGATTTTCAAGGATGATGATTTGTCCAGAATGTTATAGGGTCTCTTGCATGAGCAAGGGGTTGAATTAGAAGACCATATTCTATATTTTATGCTTGCTTATCAGATTAAGTTAAAACAGGAAAACTGTTGACTAATGTCTCATATTTACCAAAAAATATTGAGGGATTTCCATTTAAAGATGCTGATTATGAACCTACTAAACATCTGGAACAAATACATGCTGGTATACCGATTCTGAATTCATACGTTATTTTTTTTCTGTTTTGTTGTGCTTATATATCAAATACTGATAATGACATAATTGCTCTACATCAGGGGGTCAAACTCAAGGCCGGTGGGCTGGATTCGGCCCATGAGATGCTTAGATTTGACTCGTGGGACCGATCTGGAAATATCAAAGGACTGGCCCGCGGTGCCTCTGCTGGCCAAAATTGTGATTATTGTGAGCCACCCAGGGTCATTGAGAATTAGGTGGTATATCAATTTTGTAAATTATTAGTAATATTAAGTCCTCCTGTAGGGCTGTGTCAGAGATAGTAACAAAGATTGATAGACTGTTGGACAGTTGGTTGTTTTTAGAGACATCTGGAGAAATTGTCACTTCATTTATGCTGCCTCTGCTCCTATACAGAAGAGTCAAGCCCCATAGCAGCTGGGGACTCTACATGTCTCTAATCTCTAGATTATGGAATTGAGACTATTTGTGCCAGAAAGTAAATCTTCCTTTGTCTGGAATAACTGTTTTGAATGCAAAGGGGGAAAAATGCATCTTGAGCCTGTGTCAAACACCCACCATGGCCACGCCTACCCCAACCAAGCCCACCCCTGGCCACACACACCCCAACCACATTCCCCCACTCCCCTCAATGAAATTGAATTTGACAACTCTGCTCTACATTGTTCACCTATAAGCTGGTTGCCCAGCATAGTCCCCTTTTTGCGTTTATTCCACAGGATAAATCTCTCTGAGAATATAGTAATGCAATGATTTCTCTGCTATGTTTGTGCAGGACTGGATCATGCTTGGAGCAGTTGGGGCATATGACTGGAATGGGACGGTTGTCATGTTAAAGGACAGCAATTTTCTAACACCAACAAGTAACGCATTTGATGATAGCTTTTCAGAAAGAAATGAAAGTCTTGCAGCATACTTAGGTGAGCAAAATTGATTGCTGGTTGTCCTACTCTTATAATAATCTATGCCAGTCCAAAGTGTTTTAATCAAGGGTAGCTTTCCCAACCAGATATCAATGGTTGAGTTGTAGATTAGATTCAGAGAATGAAAGAGCTTCTACTAGAAGACACTTTTTTCTTTTTATGAATCAAATTAAATTTAGGAAATCATATTTAAAAATTAAGTTCAAGAGACCTCCTAAAACTCTGACCATTTCACTCCAACATATTATACTTTAGATGTGTTATAGGGAATCTAGGCCAGTACATGGACTTCTTTTGACTTTAGAAAGGTTCACTTTCCAGATTAATCCTTTCTAAAACAAGCCACCCTAATGTATTGGCTTTGGAGTCTCTCCTTCTCTCTCTCTCTCCCTCTCTCTCTCCCTCCCTCCCTCCCTCCCTCCCTCCATCTCCCTGTCTCCATCTCCGTCTCTCTGTGTCTCTCTCTGGTCTCTCTGTCTCTGTCCCTCTCGCTCCTGTATTCTACAGCCGTGCAGATACCATGTTCAATTTGGAGGAAGAAAATGAGGGTTAATGAATGTTATGCCCTATGGAATAAACCAGATCAGAATATGAGTGCAACTGGAAGACTACAACAATATTTATTTATTTATTCATTCATTCATTCATTCATTCATTTATTTATTTTTATATACCACCCTCCTCCCAAGGGACTCAGGGCGGTAAAAAGCCATAATAAAACAATGTACAAAATAGAATTTTAAAAGCATATTAAAATAATTAAATTATAGGCTGAATCTAAAACTCTCATTTAAGACCAATTTATTTATATATATATATATATATATATGTATGTATGTATGTATGTATGTATGTATGTGTATGTGTATGTGTATGTGTATGTGTATGTGTATGTGTATGTATGTATGTATATATATATATATATATATATATATATATATATATATATATATATATATATATATATGTAGGTCTTTGGTTATTCGGGTCTTCTCCCGTGTAGAATTGGAAGTATCTTCGCGACGTTTCGACGAAGTCTCATTCGTCATCTTCAGGCTGGTGTTCTCAGCTTCATGCTTCCAGGAGCAAATTGCTGGAATTTGCTCCTGGAATTGCTCCTGGAAGCAATTGCTCCTGGAAGCACGAAGCCAAGAACACCGGCCTGAAGATGACGAATGAGACTTCGTCGAAACGTCGCCAAGATACATCCAATTCTACGTGGGAGAACACCTGAATAACCAAAGACCTACAGATGATAGATAGATAGATAGATAGATAGATAGATAGATAGATAGATAGATAGATAGATAGACATACACACACACAGAGAGAGAGAGAGAGAGAGATAGGCTATAATAACAACAAGTCCTATTGTGCTTTACCCTCTCCTCCCTTTCATATCTCAGTGAACCATGGAGAAGCCTATCTGGGTTTTTTCAAATACTATCTCCTTTCAAAGAATTTAAGGAATGCTTCAACTCTCTTTGTTTATGTGTCAGTACTTGCCTATTTTCTTCAAGGTCACCCTTCAGATTCCCTGTCCCAAATAATAAGATATAAAGTCTTAAATTTTCCCACAATTTGAAAGCAAAAAAATAATAATAATTGACTTCACATGTTCTTCAGCTAGGAGTTCTTAAATAATATAAATGTGAAATTTACTGGTGTGTTCAATTAATGAATGGCCTTATGGAACATCAAAAAGCATGCACAAACAATCTGATTCCAGGGGATGCTATTTTTTTAGTGGATAGGCTCAAATTATTGGGAGAAGGTAAATGGTCTTATGATCAGCTTCTGAATCAGATAATTAAAATGTGGATAATACAACTTTCCGCAATTTAAATTTCAACTCTCAGAAACCATCAGCTAGCTTGGAATGAAAACCAGAAGCTGATATTCATATACTTGGAGGGCACTCATATTAGGGAAAGTTGGCGTAACAGGAATTCCTTGGGAAACCCAAAAATATTTGTTATTGATAAGTTGGTGGAAATTATTTCTACAAATAGGTACAAAAAACAGGAGACATTTTGCTAAAGAAGAATTGGTATTTTTTCTGACAAGTCTCTTTCGGATTTTGTGGGCTAGAATGAGGGTTTAAAAAATGTTGGGCACACACAGAATTTGCTAAGACAAATGTATGCATGTAAAGCAAAACTAGCTATTAAATGCTATGAGTATAATGAGTGCTTATTCTCTGATTCCTTAGGTTATACAGTCAATTCAGCTTCTGTACCTGGAGATCTGCTATACATTGCAGGGCAACCTCGTTATAATCACACCGGTCAAGTTATCATATATAGAATGAAGGACACTGAAATAGAAATACTTCAGAAATTAAGTGGTGAACAGGTTATTTATTTATTTACTTACTTACTTACTTACTTATTTATTTGTCAAACATGTACAAGATAGCAGGTATAGGTATAAACATAAACATAAACATAAACAAAGGAAGTACGTACAGATAAATGGGGACAGTAGGACAGGGACCGTAGGCACGCTGGTACACTTATGCACGCCCCCTTTAAGGACCGCTTAGGAATGGGCTGAGGTCCATGGTAGACAGTTTGAGGTTGAAACTGTGAGAGTTTGAGGCTGTAACAATGGAGTCGGGTAGAGCATTCCAGGCGTTGACCATTCTATTGCTGAAATCGTATTTTCTGCAACTGAGTTTGGAGCGGTTTACCTTGAGTTTGTATCAATTGTTTGCCCGTGTATTATTATGGTTGAAGCTGAAGAAGTCATTGACAGATAAGACAGATTAGCAGATAATTTTGTGTACTCTGCTTAGATCAGACCACAGGCGGTGCATTTCCAGATTGTCCAAGCCCAAAATTTCAAGTCTAGTGGCATAAGGAATTCTATTGTGAGTAGAGGAGCGGAGTTCTCTTCTCATGAAATACCTCTTGACCCGCTTAATCGTGTTAATGTCCAATATACAGTGTGGATTCCAGGCGGATGAGCTGTATTGAAGAATTGGCTAGACTAGCACTAGCACAACTGTGGAAAACAGATCGCTTGCCAACAGATTAGGAGTTAATGCAAAAAATCTACACATGCGCAGAAATGGACAAATTAGCCTTAGAATTAAAGGACAAGGAGGACTCAAAATATTTTACAGTATGGACAAATCAAAGGGGGGAAAAGGGTAAAGACAAAATTCAGCATTGTCAGATGGATAGAATAGGTTATAAGTCACCGTGTGTATTTATATGTGTATATATAACTATAAATATACTGTATTTAGCAGTATAATGTTACCGGAGAAGAAGTTTCACAAGATTAGGTTAACAATTCTTAATGCCTTTTCTGGCAAAGCTGTTACAGTGAGCTCTGGAGCTTAGATCGTTTGAGATGAGTACTCCTAGGTCCTTAACAAAGTGAGAATCATCTATGAGATCGTTTCTGCCCAACTTGTATTTGGTGTTCTGATTTTTTTTGCCAATGTGTAGGACAAAGCATTTATTAGTTGAGATTTGGAGTTGACAAATGTGCGACCATAGTCTATGTTGCTTTGTAGGGCAGCAGCATTATCAGTGGTGTTAAATAATTTTATGTCATCAGCGAAGAGGACACAGCTGCTTTTAATATGATCACATACGTCATTGATGTAAAGCAGAATTTGTACTTTGACACTAATCTACTGCCTAGTCTTTCACTGGGGGTAAAAAAAATAAGCACATCCTCACTACATTTCCATTTTTAATGTTAATTGATGACAAAAGTTAATAGCACTTATAATAATAAAATTTGTGCACCACACAGATTTACTCCAGAAAAGAAATACAAGTAAGAATTTCATTCAAAACTATTACACCAATTGTCAAGGAATGTGTATTTATTTTAACAGTTACTAATATACAGTACATGCTTTAAGTTCCTTTATAGGAATATTCGGCAATTTTAGTTTATCTTCATTCTTAAAGAAACTGAATTTATTTGCACTTTCTAACTATCTTTTTGTGAGGCAGTTCAAAATGTCTTTATTAAAAATGTCTATATACCAAGGAAAGTTTTGCATAGTGCATAGTGAAACTTTCACGCACAACAAATACAATTAGGGTGAAGGTTTATCCTCCGAGATTGTGGGTTGGTTTCCAAATGTTTCGTTACCAGGCCAGGTAACATCTTCAGTGGAGTTTAGGGGATGTCAGTGTCAGTGTCCTTCTGTCTATAAAGGTATCAAATGAGGTTCTTGTGATGGGTCAGGTGAGAGTCATCAGTGAGACTTGTGATGAGAAGGTTACATCAGGTCAGGGTCATCAGGAGGTGAACTGCTGGTGGGTTCGTTGAGGGTCAGTGCTGTCTCTGGTTAGCTATGTGGTTGATTTGGATTCTGAGCGGTTCGTAGGTTGGTTGTAGGTCAATGTGTCTGTAGATGGAATTGTTTGTGGAATGCCAAGCTTCAATGAACTCATGAGTGTGATGGGTGGTGCGTGGCCGATGACTTTGGTGTTGCTCCAATCAAACTGGTGCTGTTTGGTGTCGGTGTTTGTAGAGATTAAGGATTAGGAATCATGGTGTTTGACTGCCAGCCAGTGTTCACAGATCCTGGTTTTTAATTGACATGGTGTTTGTCCCATGTAGAATTCCCTAAGCATTCCCTAAATTCCACTGAAGATGTTACTAAGCCTGGTGACAAATCGTTCAGAAACCAACCCACAAACTCAAAGAACAAACCTTCACCTCATCCTACACCCGAGCTACAGATATTCACCTCTATTGTAAATACAATTATCCAGCAGCAACTTGAAACACAACAAATTACAGCCTATCATGTTTGAAGGAAGGCATTTTATGTAAAAGTTTCTTTATGTTATCAAGCATGTACCTCCTGGAACAGAATAACTTCATGTCGTTAATAATTCTCAGTGTTCTAAACTATATTTTTCAATCTCAAAGCAATGGCCTTAGACTAGTTTATCTATTCCTCACTTCCACTCCCAATTCACATTCATATATTTTCCAGTATTAAAAGTTATACACAAATCATACAAAGTTATGAACTATATTATGTAGCAAAGTGGGAGACAGGGGAATTACATAAATATAGAATGTTCTTTCTTTGTTGGCCACTTGTTGATTTTATTTTCTCAATCTGAAATAAATTCACCTTTTTTCCTGGTGTGCATCTACACACACACACACACACACACACACACACACACACACACCACCCTGCAAAACTAAGTAGTTTCAATCTTGCCATTGAAAAAAAAGGGATGGTTTAAATGGGATTGTTTAATTCCTACTCAGTCTTAATCTAAATGAAACCATTCGTTTATTCACTGGTAGGGGAAATCACAAAAAATTATTTATCATTTTCAGCAGGGGTGAAATGTAAAATTTGTTACTACCAGTTCTGTGGGCGTGCCTTGATGGTGGTGGTGGTAATGTAACTGGGTGGGCGTGGCCAACTTTTTTTTTTTTTAACTTTTCAAAGCATTTTTTCTAATGCTTTGAAAAGCCTCTGCTGATCAGGCAACACAGCTGGGATAGTCAGAGACTTTTCAAAGCATTTTTTTAAACCATCTCTTCGGCCAAGAGGTTGCAGAAAAAAATGCTTTGAAAAGCTCTGATGATCCCAGCTGAGTCGCACAATCATCAGAGCCTTTTTTTTTTTACTTTTAAAAGCATTTTTTCATTGGAAGAGGTTGTAGAAAAAATGCTTTTAAAAGTAAAAAAAGGGCTCTGATGATCATGCGGCTCAGCTGGGCATGTGGGGAGGGATGCAAGGATTTTTGCTACCGGTTCTCCAAACCACCCGCCACCATCGCTACCGGATTGGGTGATCCGGTCCGAACCGGGAGCATTTCACCCCTGATTTTCAGGCTTATGATATCATGATGTTTGAGGACCTGTGGCTTACCTAATGCCAATGTTGTTATATATTAACATGTTGCTATTTTTTAAATCACAGATTGGATCGTATTATGGAAGTGTTATCACAACAATTGATATTGACAAGGATACATATACAGATCTTCTTCTGGTGGGAGCACCTATGTACATGGGGACCGAGAAAGAAGAACAAGGCAAGGTGTACATTTATTCTTTAAACAAGGTAATGATTCTAAAAAAAATCATATCGATTGGGGATTCAAGTGTCAGTTTAATATCAACTGATTGCATGTCTAGGTTATTAAAAGAACTTGTAATAAAAAACCAGAACGATTTTTGATCATTTCTTCCTTAACAGAAAACCTTTGAATATCAGATGACACTTGAGCCTGTAAAGCAGAGTTGCTGTTTGGTACACAAAGAGAAGGATTGCACAAACCACAACAAAAATGAGCCATGCGGAGCTCGTTTTGGGACATCAATTGCTCCCGTAAAGGATCTCAATCTTGATGGTTTTAATGATATTGTCATAGGTGCCCCTCTAGAAGATGATCATCGAGGGGCTGTGTATGTTTATCACGGAAGTGGGAAGAGTATAAAGAAAGAATATGCTCAGGTATGGCTTAGACTCAACTGCTTCATTTGTTTGAAATGGCCTAAGCAGGAGGGTGGACTAGAAGACATCCAAGGTCCCTTCCAATTCTGTTATTCTTTTTTTTAATTAATTAATTAATTAATTAATTAATTAATTTTATTTATTTATGTCAAGCATATATAAGACAGTTAAAAGTATAAACATAATTATGAATACATGAAATGTATCAACATGATTATGCATACATGAAATGGATACAAATAAAAAGGAACATTAGGACAGGGATAGTAGGCAAGTTGGTGCACTTATGCACACCCCTTACAGATTCTATTCTATTCTATTCTATTCTATTCTATTCTATTCTATTCTATTCTATTCTACTCTACTCTACTCTACTCTACTCTACTCTACTCTACTCTATTCTTCTATTCTATTCTATTAACTGAGCTTCATTCCAAAACCAAGAGTAGTTTAATTATGGAATTCTTAGCCTCTGGAAAGTTTTCCATTTTGCATAAAAGAAAATGTAGTATAAAATACAATATAGTTGCTCTGTGCAAGTATATATGCTTATTTTATAAGTAATGTATAAATTAATCAATGTCCAAAGTTGATGGGCATCCTGCAGGGATTTTTAACAAATAATTTTATTGAAAGTTTTAGTAAAAACTAATACAAACAAAAGAAAAGAAAAGAAAAGAAAAGAAAAGAAAAGAAAATTTCAGAAACTGTGGGAAAAGTGGGAAAAGGTCAAAGAAAAAAAAGAAAAAGAAATAAAGACAATAATAAAAAGTGACTTCCAACCTTTATCAACCTGAGTATATGCTAATATATTAATTTTCACTCTCTTTTAAAAACACAAATAAAAAGTTCTTTTTCCCATAGCTTTTTTATCTAGGCACAATCCACAATCCAATTATCACTTTTCAGTCCTGCTTCAGTCTATTAGGAATTATCAGAAATATCAAACAAATACTTGATTCCCGATCAGCCCAACTTTATATTACTTCTTGCTCTTCACAATCCGTCATCATTTTTGGCATTCAAGAAGAATTTAAAGCACCCCCCACCCTCCTTTGTAAATCCCATGAAGAAGCATCATCCAGGTACTTTTCTGGGATTTAGGTAGGACATCATTCCTACATAAATGTCAATGTTTATTCAACATTACATATTTTCTGCAATCGTAGGGATCTGGGAGAGTTATAAAGGTCTGGAATCACAAATTATCTATTTGTAATATGCTTAAGTATATTTTATGGTTGGATGTAATAAAACTGTACTTCTTTAAAGCGTATTGCTTCCGGTGGAGATGGAGAAAAGATGAAATTTTTTGGACAGTCAATACATGGTGAAATGGACTTAAATGGAGATGGACTTACAGATGTTACTATTGGAGGCTTGGGAGGAGCAGCCCTTTTCTGGTAGGCATTTTCAAATTTAAGCTTGAAATTCAACCTTGTTATCAATAATATATCAGTTGTATTCCCTAATTAAATTTATTGTCATATGTGACTATAACTGAGGGAGTAATATCAATTCATAAGGAAGGGTTGGAGTTACTGGCATGGTTGGAAAATTGGTATTATTTAAAACAGCTGGTTGTGTTTTGCATGAAATGTTGAGTGACTGAATTAAGGATGACTCTTGAAAACTGCAATGCAGAATCTAGGAGAATAACATGATTGGGTGGCAGGCTGGCATCTTGAGCAAAAAAAGAATAGAATAGAATGGAATGGAATAGAATAGAATAGAATAGAATAGAATAGAATAGAATAGAATAGAATAGAATAGAATAGAATAGAATAGAATAGAATAGAATAGAATAGAATAGAATAGAATAGAATAACAGAGTTGGAAGGGACCTTGGAGATCTTCTAGTCCAACCCACTGCTTAAGGAGGAAACCCTACACCACTTCAGACAAATGGTTATCCAACATCTTCTTAAAAACTTCCACGGTTGGAACATTCACAACTTCTGGAGGCAAGTTGTTCCACTGATTAATTGTTCGAACTGTCAGGAAATTTCTCCTTAGTTCTAAGTTGCTTCCCTCCTTGATTAGTTTCCACCCATTGCTTCTTGTTCTATCCTCAGGTGTTTTGGAGAATAGTTTGACTCCCTCTTCTTTGTGGCAACTCCTGAGATATTGGAACATTGCTATCATGTCACCCCTAGTCCTTTTCATTAAGCTAGACATACCCAGTTCCTGCAACCGTTCTTCATATGTTTTAGCCTCCAGTCCCCTAATCATCTTTGTTGCTCTTCTCTGCACTCTTTCTAGAGTCTCCACATCTTTTTTACATCGTGGTGACCAAAACTGAATGCAATATTCCAAGCGTGGCCTTACCAAGGCATTATAAAGTGGTATTAACACTTCAGATGATATTGATTCTATCCCTCTGTTTATGCAGCCTAGAACTGTGTTGGCTTTTTTTGGCAGCTGCTGCACACTGCTGGCTCATATTTAAATGGTTGTCCACCAGGACTCAAAGATCCTAGTGATATGTCACACTGTAGATATGTCACACTGTGGACACAAAAATAGACTCCTTTTTAGAAACATTGGAATATAAAGTAGAGAGAGGAAATCAAGTTCATTAGGACTGCTTAACATTTAAAATGTTTTGGGCTTTACACAAGCATAGGACCTCTCTTATATTCATGAAAATGTTAGAAAGTTACTGAGGCAATTTCCAGTTTAGTTTTTCTTTAGCATACTCTCAGCTAGTTCTTATATCCAGCTCAGAGCAAGCACACAGGGTGGTAAATATTACCAGGGTGGTACAATATTATTGCAATATGCTGAACATTCTGTAATGTTCTTTAATTGTTTTCTTGAATGGTTTTAGGTCTCGAGATGTTGCCCAAGTAAATGCTTCCATGAAATTCATGCCCAACAAAATTGATATTCAGAAGCTAAGCAGTGACATGCAAAAACAAAAGGTGTATATTAACTCCACAATTTGTTTTGAAGTCAGATTAAAGTCAAAAGACCTCACAATTAATGAAACAGGTAGGTGGACATCCAGATTTCTGAACTCTGCATAGATGTTTTCTACCAGGAGTCTGCTAGGAGGAGGAGGCGTCAAATATCAAGATGGTGACCACTAAACTCCATGCCTTTTCTTTTTATGTGTGTCATGCAAATAACACCCCTTTAAAAAATGCTATCTTGACTGTTTTGACTCCTCTTCTGAGGATGCTCCTGTATTTATTGTTCAAACCACAACTGCAATCAAAAACACTTACTTCTAAACAGTTCTTTGATAGACTGCAGAAAGATTTAAATTCTAGGCCACCACTTTGGGCATCACTTTGTTGCATAAAAATAAAATAGAACTGGTGTTTTTAAATGGTTTTTATAATTATTGTATTTTATACCAGCTAGAAGCTGAAGTAGGGATTGAGAGATCACATTACATAGAACTTTAATAATGAAGGGGGAAAGGAACAAATAAATAACCTGTTCAAATGACCTAAAGAAACAAAAGATTCATTAATGATTCAAGTTTCCCTTTTCAAATCCCCTGGGCCTTAATAGCAGCATTCAGGGTTCAAGGGATAATTGTAGCTATTTATTCTATACAGAATATAGAATACTAGGGGAAAAAAACCAATGATGACCCCCAAAGGTTTGTTCTAGAACTGAGAATGAAATAGAGACTAAACTTTATTTAAGAGGACAAGAAATAATTGTTTCATTGTATGTGAGCATCCTCTTATTGTCTCAAAATTAGATACGCATTCTGTCTATGGACAAAGAATATATATATATATATATATATATATATATATATATATATATATATATATATATATATATATATATATATATATATATTTGCACAAATGGTAGGATAAGAAATGTATATCCTTTGTTAAATTTTTGGTCCATTGCCTTTAATTTCACTGAATTGGTCTGCCCAGGGGTGGGCTTCAAAAATGTTAGCAAGGGGTTCTCTGCCCGGTTGCTGGATGGGTGTAGCCATGGTGGACATGGCCTAGTTAGCCTCTTGCACCACGGTGGGGTGTGTGTGTGTGTTTGCCCTCCCTTGGCTCCAGAGGCTCTCTGGAAGTTCTTCCCGAACTTCTGGTAGGCCTGTTTTTTGCCCTTCCCAAGCCTCCGCACACCTACATCCAAGATGGGCCATGTGAGGACTCTTGGGAGGGGCGGGGTGGGTGGATGGGGCATCCAGGAGTAGAATTTGGGGGTTCTCAGAACTGACAGAATCTTAGCTAGCGAACCCCCAGAAGCCCACCCCTGGGTCTGCCTCAGCAGATAGCAGCTTTGACTTATCTGGATTTGGAAGCTAAGCCGTATCAGGTCTGGTTAGCACTTAGATGGAGGACCTTCAAAAAGATAAACTGAAAGAATTGAAACATGTCCTGGATCAGGCACTAGGAAGCTACATGAGCAATTAATGCAAAGCCCCAAAGTCCAACTTATAGAATTCCAACAATGCAACCCTAAGCTACACATACTATAGTTATATTATACGCATTGTATTAATACAGTCTTTAAAAGTGATAGAACTAATGGACAGAAACAGATGAGCAGCTTTCATGCAAAGCTACTTTAGGAACGTTACATATGGAATTAATTGCTCCTATTTTTGTTCCTAGATATACAGTACTGGCTTACACTTGATTCACAAAGAAAGGTGTCTCGAACAGTTTTTGCAGAAACAAATGAACGGAGGATTCAAAAAAACATCACAGTTAGAGGGTCAGAATGCATTAAGCACAACTTCTACATGTTGGCAAGTAAATCAGATAAAGTGGCTGTTTCCTTTGTCTATTGCTATAATTGCCTTTATCTCTTTATTAAACCATTTCAAATAGAACTAGAGAAAAGTTCCTTTAAGATGGGCTCCAGCATGAGTCCAAAAGCTCAGAAGACAAAACCTCTGGTCCCAGTGACTGACCCAGATTGGATCCTAGCTTGTTTCTATTGTATTGGTCTACTATAGGAAGCTAATGTTGATCTCATGGGGGACAATAGCCCTGTAACTCACTGTTTTCCCTATTAAAACTATTAAATTCAAAATGTAAATTATTGTATATGTACTTCCATTATCACAGACTGTTCAGGATGATTGATAGCATACTGATATTTGCATAGAGAAAATACCTTAAAAATATACAGTTTAAATATATATAATCATCTGAATCTCTTCTCCATTTGATTTTCCTTTTCCATTTTCCATATGACTTATTTTTCCATTTTCCATGTGCGTTTATAGAAAATTAAATAAGGTGGATGGCTGAAGCTCAGAACTTTGGAAATGCAGTATACCACATGTTGAGATGGTAGATCACCAATTGAGGGGCTGGATTGTGGGGAACAAGTTTCTGGCAAATTGATGATTTGTGTCTAGCCATGTCCTCTATATTGTTTACTTCCAACATACACCCTACATACCTGTAAGGGCGACAGGTCTTAACTAAATATGGCTAGTCTTGTAAAAAAAAAATCCCCCAACAAAATCACTAGGGAATAGGTAGCATTCCCAATAATCCTGGAAAAGATCATGAGCACTTCCATATTTTGCCAAGAAAGCAACATATACAGTGTGTCCCAAAGACTTTGAATTTGATTCAAAGGAATCTATCTTTACCCTGACACAGTTTTTTCACCCATTTTCTACTGCAAATAACTTCCTCCTTGAAACAGATGCAATTAAAGAATAATTGAATAGACCTGTATTTATTGAAAGACCATTGCCAACACAGAAAATTAGCAAATGTGATTTTGTGTATGCATAAATGTTTGTGGTTTACAGGTTTACAAGACATAGAAATATCTCATTAGTTACAAATAAAAACCTGGAAAGGAAATATTTTAATTTTTATCAAGCACTAAGATCTAAACCTGGGATGTCAAACTCGCATCATCACTGTGGTGTCATGTGATGTATTGGGACTTTTCCCCCCTTTGCTAAACTGTACATGGGCATTGTCAGCGTGTGACCATCCGGCACATGGGCTGGCAGTTGGACAGCCCTGATCTAAACAATTCCTTCTGCTATCACTGTCCTCAATATCTTCTTCTTCATCTTCATCATCATTCTTTTTAAACGGTTATTAGCTAATGATGGGCATGAATGATAAGGCTTGAAAGCATGAATTTTTAGTGAAGTTTGTAACTTGCAAGAAAAAAAGTAATCTTGTTGGGTGCCAACCAGTGGTGGGCTCCACTTACCTTCACTCCCGTTCGCAACAGGACCGCACATGTGGGTGCCCTTGCTCCATTTGCACATGGCCCTTCTGCACATGCACAGAACATCCATTATGAAGTCCGGGTGGGTGGGTGGGTGGAGCCTCCCGTCACCGCTACTACCGGTTCACAGGATCCAGAGCAAACTGGTAGAAACCCACCACTGGTGCTAACCTCTTAATAGGAAAATTATTCTAGTTGGCTTATTTTCTTCGATCCAGAATGTCCTTCTCATACCATTCAAAGGGTCCTTCTATTATGGAACCCAGATATCTGCATTAAAATCAATGTTAATCCATGCTATGATCACTTTGCTTTTGATATTGCTTGCCCTCAATGTCTCTGACTTCCCATTATCCGTAGCAAAGTAATCTGATAATTGACTTTCTACCACCAAGGATGATGAAGCAGCTCCTCAGATGGGAATTTTACTTTTCAATAGTTTTTCAATAGCTATTTTAAGCTATTGAATGTAATTTTTTACATTTGGAGGAGTTAGCAGCAGGTAATCATTCACCATACTTTCTAGACATCCTTGGCTCAGGCCAAAATGGAAAACTTTTTTCTGTGCCAATTTTCAGGAACTAGATCTTTAAAGTCTACTGTATACAACAACCAAGACTGCCTAGCAACACATGCTGTCAGGGACATATCCCATACTTGTTAGATAATTTTCAGTGCGAGATAGATTTCATTGTTGTAAAAATATATTTCTTTTTCTTTCTTTTCTTTTTGCAGCTGTATATTTATGCAGTTTTAAATGATAGACTAGACGGGGATCCCCTTCCTTCATATAGCATCCTGTATTTATATGAAAAATAAGGAGGAATCCTGCTTAGAATGGAGACTTATTAAATGTAGAGATTCAGATTGTCAGTTTCTAATACAAACAATGTTCCTGAAGAAAGAGAAAATTCTAATACCTGATTTGCTTCGGATTTTTTTCCAGGGCAAGCCTGACTTTCGTGATCCTATAAAGGTTTTGCTGGAGTTTAATTTCTCTAACCCCGAGAGTGGACCAATCCTTGACAGTGAGCTACCCAATTCAGTAGCTGAATATGTGAGTCACTAAAATGTGGGAAAATTTAACTTTTGTGTTACACTATAGAGTTACACCCTGTATTAAGGATGACATTTGATCCTCTACATGTGAGTTGACTCACTCCATCTATCCCCATTCATTTCAGTCCTCTCTTCAAGCCAACTTATTCCAAAGATGAGAAGGGCCATAACAGAAATGCAACACTCAAACATAAGGATAAACTAGAGAGGTCACTTAAATTTTCCCAAAATAAAGAAATAAATGGCACTGTCATGTTGGGTCCTGTCTTGGTAAAATAAAACATGCTTGACTGAACATGGCCACGTGCCTATTCCATAATAAATTTCTATTTGTTTTCTTCATTCTTTAACATAACCAATGCCTTTCTGTGGTAGGAGAAGATATTTCAGCCATATTCTTCCTCAGCCTACTGTTGATGGGGTTATGGCTATGCATGCATGTATACATAGTTTAGGCTTGCTATCAGATATTTGATAGAAATCTTGGAGCACAACTCTTCTGCAAATCCATATTAGGAATTTGATGACACTATTAAAAATTAGGCAGGCAAGAGTTCCACAATTCAGGACAATAACCAGGGGGGAAAGGGAGATGGGTTTGAATAATGTGTAGTCTTTTCATTGCTGATTAAGAATTCCTTGCAGATCCATTTCACAAAAGATTGTGGAAACAAGAACAAATGTATCACTGATCTACAGCTGACTGCTGACGCAACCATTGGAGGAAACAGGTAAGTCAAATGAAACACAAATTCTATCTCTATCTCTGTTTCTCTCTATTTTCTAATTGAATCAGGGGTGAAATGCTCCTGGTTCAGACCGGATCGCCCGACAGTTCGGAGAACCGGTAGCAAAAATCCCTGCCCCTCCCCCTGCCCAGCTGAACCACACGTTCATCAAAGGCTTTTTTTTTTAACTTTTAAAAGCATTTTTTCTACCTCTTTGGCCGAAAAAATGCTTTTAAAAGTTTTTAAAAAGCCTCTGATGATCAGGCGGCTCAGCTGGGATCGTCAAAGCCTTCTAAAAGTAATTTTTTTTGCAACCTCTTCAGCAGAAGAGGTTGTTTTTTTAAAAAAAAAAAAGCCTTTAAAAGCCTCTGGCGATCCCAGCTGAGTTGTCTGATCATCAGAGGTTTCTAAAAGTATATTTTTCTGAAAGCTCTTAAGGTTGTAGAAAAAATGCTTTTAAAAGTTAAAAAAAAAAGTTGGCCACGCCCACCCAGTCACATTACCCTCCCCCACCAAGCCACACCCACAGAATCAGTAGTAACAAGTTTTACATTTCACCACTAAATTGAATGTTTTGTTTAATTTATGATTTAAAGAGTTAAATATAACCAAAATAGAAATAAAAACAATGGTAGATCATTGTCCTGATTAATGCATAAAAATTATTGAAACTCTAAAGTAGACTAAAGTAGGCATTATGGAAAATGCTTGATAGTTGCCCAAAATAGCAGCCCCTTATTTTTCCCCTTGTATCACTGGGCTGATAAGACACATGAGTACTCTGAGCCTCCAAAATAAATGGGGAGGGGAGGGGGGAAGAGACAGAAAGGGAAACAGTTGGGATGACACAGACCATGCAGGCTAAATACTCTTGCAAGGTCATTAGGGGACTGGAAGCTAAAACATATAAAGAACGGTTACAGGAATTGAGTATGTCTAGTTTAATGAAAAGAAGGACTAGGGGTGACATGATCCCAATGTTCCAATACCTAAGGGGTTGCCACAGAGAAAAGGGAGTCAATGTATTTTCTAAAGCAGCTGAAGGCAGGACAAGAAGTAATGGATGGAAACTAATCAAGGAGAGAAGCAACCTAGAACTAAGTGAAATTTCCTGACAGAAAAATTAATCAGCGAAATGACTTGCCTTTAGAAATTATGGATGGTCCTATACTGGAAGTTTTTAAGAAGAGATTGGATAACTATTTGTCTGAAATGGTATAGGGTTTCCTACCTGAGTAGGAGGTTGGACTAGAAGACCTCCAAGATCTCTTCCAACTCTGTTATTCTGTCACTTGGAGTTTTGGTCTTCCCTTACCATTATTTGCAGCTCCTAAACTGCCAAGAATTATTCACTGGCTTCTGAAGGGGACCATATTCCTATTTTGGAAGAGGGGTGCACATTTTCAGTCAGAAGGTAGAGTGAAAGCTGAATAAAAGCATAACCATATCTAAAGATCTCCATATGTTCATGAGCATGCATGCTAAATTAAGAGTTCTCCATGCTATTATTGAGAAAGACAGACTTCTGTAGCAGGAACACCACATTTTTCGAAATATGGAACTGCTTTAGATAACAATTTCATGGATCTAAATATGGGGTCATTAGTGGGGCAATGTTAAAGAATTCCTTCTGGTTATCTCATTTACATTAGGCTTTCTTGGGAAAAGATAAAAATTCTCTTCTCTCCAACTGGTACTTCTGTGGATGTAATTAGGAACGTTGTGACATGAGAGAGGTTACGTTTCCTCCCATCCCATCATTCCATTCATAATTTTCATATTTGGGCCACTAATGCATTGCAGATGCATGCCAAAATCTGTGCCTCTCACAATGTGGGAAAGCAACTTGTTTAAAATAATTGCCCGAAAATGTAAATATCAGAAATATGTACAAAATGCATTTCCCTGTTACTTGCAATCAGTATTCACATAATAAAAGTGCATAAGGAAAATAAAAGCCAGTGTTTACGACAATTTTTTTTCTGACAAATGAATGTGTTTTTTATTTTTAATATTTTTAATATTGTTTTTAATTTTATTGTAAGTCAGTTGTTTTAGTGGTCTTTGTATATTCTTGATTATTACTATGTATGCCATCTAGAATCCAGATGGGCAACATTGAATGTGATTAAATAAATAAACATGATTTATGTTTGGGAAAAGGTAAATTCAGCCAGACTGAATAGGACAGGAGTGTTCATACTTAGGTGCTCTTTGATCATTGGGTTGTGATAAGGAATGGGCAGCAGTAGCCCTAGTACTGTGTAATCACCAAGAAGAGCTGAGAGTTATACATGTGATCTGCAAGATATGGGTTAACTACGCATAATCTTGAGAAGTTACTTAGGAGGCAACTATCTGTGGAGATTCTCAGTCATCCAGGTCATAGTTGTCTCAAAGGTGCTTTTTTCTTTTTTTTCTGGAGGAAGAGGAGGAAAAAGAAGAAAATGTTTTGCTTCTCATCCAAGAAGCTTCACCATTGCACTTCAAATTTCCCTACTCCATTTATGGTTGATTGTTTGTAGAAAAAGGGGAAATCATAGTATGTGATGTCACATCACAGTTATTTTGCAAAACTAAACATTACCTGGGAGAAAGTTGAAATATTAGGCTGTTGTTTTTAGCAATAGTCCAAATCTGTGTTAATATTGGATTTTTCCTTCATATTATAACAGCAGCAGTAACTTCAGGCTTACCCTTTTTTTAACGCTAGAATGATTAAGTAATAAAATGTCTCCGATTTCTAACAGTAGATCGATCTTATACCAATCCATTTCAAGGCTCCAATTGTATGAGACTTTGCAACTGTCAAAAAATGTCCACCTAATTTTCAGGGGTTTTTTCTCACTTTATTATATGCTGCTGATTTAATAAAAGATATAGTTTAAGATGTAAAAACAGCTATGCTACACTTGTTTATGAACTTTATCTTTTTTTACATTTTTCAGTTTATCTCCATTCATCATCAAACTGAATAATTTGAAATTCTGGGTCCAAATGTTGGTCAGAAATAAAAAAGATAGTGCTTACAATACAAGAGTCTATGTGCAACATTCTCCAAATATTATTTTTTCTGGAATTGAGGTAGATATTTTTAAATTATCATCTCATTGGGAGGGGAGAAAAGTAATGCAAACTTATTTGCTTAGGATCGCTTTAAAGAAATTAGGATTAGTTCCTGTGATGCCCATAATTGATTTTCCTACATTACAGGTTTACACTGATGTTTATTTATTATATAATTATACCACATATTTTCTCATGAAGCCCCAGAAGCCATATGGGGGACATTCTCTTTTTTTTTCCCACAGAAAAAAATACTCTATGAGGAATATTTATTATAATACTGTACTTACATAATATGACAATATATTGTTCCCAAAGGTGGGTTCTACTTATCTTTACTACCAGTTCGCAACAGGGCCGAGCGCACTTCTGCGCATGCGCAGAAGCATTTTTATGACGTTAGGGTCAGTGGGCGGGGCCTCCCGCCTGTTTTACTACTGGTTCTATAGAAACGGTGTGAACCGGGGACAACTCACCACTGATTGTTCCTTTGCAAATAATCCTGTGGAGATTTCAAAGATTGGTAACCATTATCATGAGAGGAAAATGTTGATTAAAAAAAATAATTGATTGAAGCCACAGTCCTAGGACCCTATTTAATCCAGTGACACTTAGTTTTGAGCAGATATATGAAGCAATTGTACAACCTGTTGCCAGAAAGCCTTGGATTTGAATCCACATTGCTTCTCATAGTTTAATGGTACGAAGAGAGAAATTATAGAATGCAGTACATAGAGAAGCTATCCTGTTAACTGTATTTCATTAATACAATTTAGTTTTCTCTCCCACTTTTTTGTCACTTTCTGCACACTTTTCAGGGGAAAATGTGCCCCTCTAGTGTATAAGACTGCACTGAATCTCATGGATGATTTTATTTCCTTTACAATTGCATCAAAATGCCTTTTAGTGATTAAGTGTTAATCAAGATCTGCATGTTAAATGTTTGAATATTTGTATTTCTATTTAAGAATAAGGAACATGAGGATTAAATCCATATCAGGGCCATGGCAGATGGAGAGAGAACTTCAAACTTTACCTGAAGTCTTGAGTCCTAATTAAAATCATCCCCAGCTGTTACTCTTCCAATAAGGAAGCTCTCCTTAGTGTTGATGAAAAGTTTCCAGAATAAATAGCACTTTTAGAAATGGTGAGTTTTCAGAAGGACAGAGCAAAAGGTATGGAGGAATGTGGATTAACTAGTTAACTAGACCCTAAAGCAGTTAACTAGACCCTAAAGCAGTGTTTCTCAACCTTGGTAGCTTGAAGATGGGTGGATTTCATCTCCTAGAATCCCCCAGCCAGCAGCGCTGGCTGGGGGATTCTGGGAGTTGAAGTTCACCCATCTTCAAGCTACCAAGGTTGAGAAACACTGCCCTAAAGGAATTTCAGTTCTTGCTTAGACATGAAGCTGCACCGAGAGATCAATTATTCTTCACCAATTCTGGTTCACAAAGTTTGGGACTATATGGTCCAGAAAGGATGGGATTAATATGCAAATATGTTTTGGCATATTGATTTTTTTTCTATTATTATTATTTTTAAATAATTGGTTTCTTATCATTTTATATCCAGAAAATACCAAAAGACAGCTGTGATACTGGGCAGAACATCACTTGTAAAGTCGGCTATCCCTTCCTGTCTCCCAATGAGGAGGTAAGATGATGAGTAAATTGGTGGGGGTGATGTGTATAACATATTGAAATATAAACGAACACAAATAATGTTTGAAAATATCTGTTCACCTCCCACTATCTTTTTTTCCATGTGGCTGGATCTTGAACCAAAAGTGTGTATGTCCTTTTGTGTGTCCAGTGTAGCATTTATATATATATATATATATATCACTCTTGTAGCCTGTCATTTTTAAATCCACATTTAGATCAGTTGCAGTCTTATCGGCAGGGGTTCTATTCAGCAGATTCTGACAGGTTCTAGAGAACTGGTAGCGGAAATTTTGAGTTGTTCAGAGAACCAGCAAATACCACCTCTGGCTGGCCCCAGAGTGGGGTGGGAATGGAGATTTTTCAGTATCCTTCCCCTGGAGTGGGGTGGGAATGGATATTTTGAGTATCCTTTCCCTGCCACGCCCACCAAATCATGCCCACCAAGCCACACCATGCCCACCAAGCCACGCCCACAGAACCGGTAGTAAAAAAAATTGAATTCCACCACTGCTTATCGGATAAAACCTATTTCTCTTCCATAACATCTTTTAAACATAGTTTATCTATGATGGCAGACACTCTTAAAATTAACTTCCGAGTCTGCTGTTCACAAATATTTTCAATATGTCCAGTGTTCCACTTAGGTTCCATTCTGCATTTAATACGTCAAATTAAAGTCTTCTTTTCCTTTAATAGTATTATTTGGTTTTTTTGCTTCCCTCTAGTGTCCAACATTCAAAGTGCCAAACTATCATTTTTTTAGAATTCATAGTATGTATGAATTTGTATGTGTGTAGATATATGCATGCATGTCTGTGTGTCTGAATTAAAAGTGTATATTTCAACATTTCTCTAACTGGTATCCTAAAATGAACAGAGGTTACCAGTTATCTCATGTTTACAATTCAAACCCACAGGAAACAAAACAAGAATTTTAAAAAAAGTAAAGTAAATTTCCTCTTTACTTTACTAAAAGTAAAGAGGAAATAGTGACGCAGCAAATGGAATGCATATTTAGAGTTTTGTCCTCAAGCACCTTCTCATATGATAAATATTCTTAATTAGTTTGATTAATTAAGAATATTCCTCATTTAAGAATCCATCCTTGTTGTGCACTTAACTGTGTTGTAATGAGATATAATCAGATGTGATCTTATTTAGTTTCTATACATGGGATAGGAAGGATAATGTTTGCCCGGATGTTATCACATCTGGGCAAATCTAGGGCCTATGTGCAAATTCCAGATAAATATCAATAAAAGTAACAGGAAAACAGCAGTTCAGAGTTGAGGGGACTTTAGTCTGGATCTTGAAAAGAACAGAAAGCTGCCCTTGAAACATAATTAACCACCTAACTGGTTCATTTGCACAACACTATAACTTTGGTTAGATTACTTGTTGCTTGGAGTGTGCAAACCTAGTGCCTGTATGCAAACCTAGGGCCTATGTGAATTCAGCAACCAGGTAAAGATGCCAATTCCAAAAGAAATTTCACATGAAATTCCAATTACTAATTTATCTTTAATCATAAATTGATAAAAGAGGAAAGTTTTTTTAAAGAAAAATAATAATTGGTTGAATTTCAGAGCATTTAAAAGGATGAGAAGTCTGGGCATTTCAGATGTTACTGTAATACACTAGAACAGTGATGGCTAACCTTTTTGCCATCATGTGCCAAAAGTGGGGGGAGCATGGTGAGGTCACATGCATCCATAATTCTATGCATCCTATGCCCCCCGTGCTCCCCCCACTTTTGTCACGTGATGGTACAGTGGGCCCAGTAGGCCTGTTTTTTGCTCTCCCCAGGCTCCAGAGCCTTTCTAGGAGCCTGGGAAAGGCAAAAACGGCCTCCCCCCCCACCAAGGCCCTCCAGAGCCCGGAAACTGGTGGGACCAGAAGACCCAAAAATCAGCTGGCTGGCATACGCATGTGTGCCAGAGCTGAGCTCGCGTGCCAACTGATACGGCTCCACGTGCCACCTGTGGCACCGTGCCATAGGTTCGCCATCACGGCACTAGAACTTCCCACTATTGGCTATATTTGCAATGAAAATTGCAAAAATTTCACATTCCTGGATGGTTTAAGTACGCACAAGTTCTCAGATGTCCCTTTCCTACAACACCAAATGGAATGCACAGGGTTTATCTTATGTGAATTCTGAAAATCATAGAAGTAGACTAGAACCTATATGGGAACATAAACAATATGAGGTCAAAGCGTCCCCAGGCTGCATTTTGTGGGTAACATGTATTTATATATTATTAACCCCTGGATGCAAAATGGACCTGGTTGCAGAAATCAGGGAAGCATGCCTTAATGGCTTTGTGATCATAAGAGCAATTGCTTCCTTAGAGCTTGTGACCGAAGAGACGTTTATCTCCAGTTAGACAAAGTTCAGGCAACCAGACTCTTGATTCAGATCTTCCTCTGAGAATTGAAGTTTATGCGACAGGATATGTGGGAGGCCTGGCCTCTGGCCTATGTGTGAGATCATGCGAATTTCCTATAAATATTCTATTTCCTTAAGGGAAAAACAGGAGAGTGAAATAGCCAAGTAGCATATATAGTATATTCTGTACAAAAATAAATAAATAGAACAAATTTTACTGTATACCAATCAATATATACTGAATCATCATAAAGTTTATTTGTAATTCAGGAAATTAAAGCATATACATACCAATATTTTGCTTTATTTGCAATTATTTTATGAAGAGTTCTTTGACTAGGTGCCACCAAATGAATGAGTTAGAGTTTCATTAGTTATTCTTTAGGCAAAGCAAGACCAAAAACAGCTGCAACCTTTTAGAATGATGGGATGAAAGATCCTTCATGTTAAGATATACTTCTTACCTTCACTCACATTGACCAGCGAAGACAGAACAGCTGTTCTGGTAGCATCCAGCCATTCTTCTCAGTCCTTTTGTATGACTGAGACTTTATAAAGAATAAGTTATGTGGAATTCTGTTCTTTTTACCAGATTGTCATATTCTGTCATGTGGCTCAGTTGCCTTGACAGGAACTTGGCTAAAAATAAACTTTCCCACAATATCTTCTCCTGTGCCTTATAAGCAAAATACCTTTACTACTTGCAGCTTTTTGCTACATTGTTCATGAAATATATTTATACAAAGAAGTCTTTCTGTTGAGTGCAATATAAACCCTCTTTAAAAAGCTAAAAACCTGCCAGTGAAACCCAGTGGAATTAGAACAGAGAAACAATTGGTTTGCTTGGTGTTAAAGCAATAGAGCAAAATTAATTCTTTACGTGTAAAGAGAAAGACATAAACTTGTCAGAAATATGCAAGAGTTTGCAAAAGGGAAGTGAAATGTTATTTAAATCAACAGTAAGGTAAAGGTAAAGGTTCCCCTTGCACATATGTGCTAATCATTCCCGACTCTAGGGGGCGGTGCTGATCTCCGTTTCAAAGTCAAAGAGCCAGTGCTGTTCAAAGATGTCTCGTAGTCATGTGGCCGACATGACTAAACACCAAAGGCGCACGGAAAGTTGTTACCTTCCCACCAAAGGTGGTCCCTATTTTTCTACTTGCATTTTTATGTGCTTTCGAACTGCTAGGTTGGCAGAAGCTGGGACAAGTAATGGGAGCTCACCCCATTATGCTAGGGACTAGGGATTCAAATCTTTCGATCGACAAGCTCAGCATTTTAGCCACTGAGCCACTGCATCCCATTAAATCAACTGTAGTAAGGTAATATTTGGAAGTGGCTCAGGTGGATGCCATCCGTATTCACTGAAGTATAAGAAAGGGAGGGTCTACAAAACAACTGGATTTGCAAGATTGAACATTAGGTACATCAGACCAAGAAAACAACCCTACAGGAAGGCTAAAATTGCTTTTTGTGGGGATTGGCTATAGTAATAGAACCTTGCAAGCCTAATTGTATTGTATCCTTTGCCTTGGTAACAGTTCTTGCACATTTCGGTTAAAGTCATCTTCCTTATTCTTTAAAATATTTCCTGCAGATTTCACATCTCTCTCTACTCAAGTTTCAGGGATTCCACTCTAATCAATACACATTTCCTTCTTTCGGTGCCTGTGTTATTTATTTATGCCAAGGGAAATCCTCAAAACCATAAAAAAGTGAAAGTTAGAATATTTTGGACATGTTATGCGACACCTGGAAAAATATGGCATACTTCACTTAATTCTCCAGGGAAAAATTGAAGGTAAATGACATCCAGGCAGCAGAAGAACATCATGGCTTCAAAATCTAAGGGACTGGTTTGGACAAAACTCAGCAGCACTTTTTTGTGCAGTTGTTGATTAAAATAGGATTGCCAATATGATTGCCAACATCCGATGATAGATATGGCACAAGGAGAAGAAGAAGTAATTTATAAAGGAGATTTGTCTCTACCATTTTAGGGGAATATTGAAAAAAGAGCTTAGTCTTAATAGCCCACATTCAAAATGATTTTAATGCAACAACATGATTTATTTCAAATCCTTGCATTTCTATCAGTGGTTGTCAATCCATAGTGGAATTACTGTATTACTCATGACTATTGGTTACATTATTTTAAGATTACAAGGTGAACATTAATAATATGTTGGAGGAAGTCTATTTGACGGGCATTAAAAATATTTTAAGCAACAATTTTCAAATGTTGAGTCCATGTTCATACCTACATGTTATATTTCTAAATTAAAACAAAAATTCAAATGAATTGTATCAATAGGATTATTTTGTCATTCACAGCCTTTTTGCCTTGTTTTTTCATATGCACAGATTTTTATATCAACTTTATATAAATATATCTATATTTATATAGAATCATTAGTCCAAATGTGCATGAGAACTTCATAACATGTGTGGGTATGTGGGTGTATGTACACTAGGGACCTCTCCCAGACTTTACAACCTCATCTTCATTTTATTGCTCAGTGTAGATAAAAATAAAACATTTCTTTTACTAAGGGAAAATGTAATGATGAATTGTATTCAATTTTTGTTGAAAATATAATTGCAGTTTTATTTTATTTAATTATAAACACTGACATTTTATGCACTTCCTTTTCATTTAGATTTTCTTCGAAATAGCATTCCAGTTCAATGTGTCCCACCTCCTGGAAAATACAACAATTCACTTTTCTGTTACAAGGTTGGTTCCATCAATATCTACACAACTGTAGATTGAATTGGGGTCCACTCTCTTTATTTTGGGTTCCCCCAGTGAATTTACGGAGGGTTTCCACTGAATCAAGATTGCACAAAAAGAAAATTAGTCTATAATTTGTTGGAATAAAAGGCTAAATGGTGATATATAAAAGAGTGAAATCAAATAATAAATTTCATTGAATGATTAAACTGTAATAAAAGAATGAATGACAATATTGTAACATAATACCTAAAACAATGGTAATGTAAGTGGTTAAAAGGATTAATAAAGGGTAAATCTGAAACTAATCAAAGCTTTCAATTTTTGTTGAAAATATAATTGCAATTTTATTTTATTTAATTATAAACACTGACATCTGGCAAATCTTATATTAATTCAAATCAGAAAAATTGAATGGAATTCTAACACTTGTAAATTCCATTTATAGCATAAGCATATTTAAGCATCCAAACTATTAAATCTTAAATCAAATTCATTATCTACTCCTTTAGTGGAAGGTTCAATGTTCTTATGCGGTTTTCAGCTTTGGGTAGAATTAAGAAAACCTAATAAAGAAAGGAAATATGAAAGGAAAAAAAGATTTCTATCTGATAAAGAAATTCAAAGGATAGAATACTCTGTCCATTTATAGTGTAATAAAAGTTTAAAGGTCTTGAATTGGGGGGGGGGAATCCTGACAGCATGTTGGTAGTGGTGCAATGGTTACCATGCAATATTGAAGACTAACTCTGCCCACAGTCAAGAGTTTGATGCTGACCAGTTCAAGGTAGACTCAGCCTTCCACCCTTCCAAGGTCAGTAAAATGAGGACCCAGATTGTTGAGGGCAAAAGGCTGATATTGTAAACTGCTCAGAGAGTGCTGTAAAGCACTGTGAAGTGGTATATAAGTCTAAGTGCTAGTGCTACTGCTCTAACATCAATAAATATTTCCTTGCTTCTTTATATGAGTTAATGTTTTATTGATACCAGTATTTTGCAGTGACCCTATGATTTGATTGACTGCTGACATTCTTAAGTTACCATTAAATTTCGTTGGTCACTATTTCTTAAGTTGCTGATTACATCTACAAATCTTGATTAACCAGCATAGATACTAATTAATTGTTGCACCAAAAGCATTTCTTTTGGATTCCATACTTAATTGGCTATTTTAAATCTGAACTTTCCTCTCAGCAATTAAGTTGACTCTAAGTTACACATTTTTCCACTTCAAGTGTTCTTTTCTTTACAAGTAAACATTAAATAATTTTATAATGTAACAATAAGGCAAAACATGGGTTGTTATTTTGAGTATCATAGCTTGTTGGTTAAAATAGGTTGTGGTTTAAAGCAACTTTTAAAATATATTTTGTTTTAGTGATAGTGATGAACTTGATGAGACTCTTGGAGACAACAGAGGAACTATTTCAATTCCAATAAAATATGAAAGCGGATTAATATTTAAAAGGTATAACTAGATTTTATCTGTTTTTTATACTGATCATCCATGGGTTTGTTTTTTTTTTTTCTGTTCTGTTGATAGATAGTCCCTTCCTATCCAAAACAAGAGAGTCATGTAGTAGAACTGTTTCATAAGTAAATAGAGCAACTAAACTGTTCCACATTTTATATATGACAAAAATTGCATACTATATTATCTGGCTTGTTCCATCACTGAAAACATATTCAATTAATCAATGTTTTACCTCTGATTAATCGGGAGAAAAACTGGTATTTAAATAGAATGGAATTAGACTGTTGTGTTTCACTAGTTAGTTGAAACTGGATTAACAATTTCATACTGTATAAATTGGATGGGAAAAATCATGCACTGTTCAGAAAAAAACCTCAGGTTTATTAAATCCATAATTTCTTCAACAAGATATTGAAACATATTGTTTCATTTTATTTCATTTTGTATGGGTGACTGAAGTGAGACATGTGACTATTTTGTGATTCTAAATCACTGAACATTATTTTATTTCTTTTTAAGAGAAGCTAATTTGCATCACATTATCATTGCTGCAAATGATACAATACCTGCCATCATTAATTCTACTGACAATATTGGAGAAGAAATTAATATAAACTACTTGGTAAGAGATAATGCCATTTTTTCTGGCTGTGCTGTATTTTTTTTTAATCGGGTAAATTTTTCTCATGCCAGTTTGTAACATTTTCTATGAACTAGACAGAATTTTCTGCAAATGGAGCTTTTGGTCACCTCACCAATTTTTACTATCTTGTTTATTTGCCCATCTCCAAAAATCTGCTCCAAAGGATACCTAGACTTTCAGGACAGATTTGGGATGGGTGTGTATTGCTACAGAGGGGAGAAACAAATTTACACTTCTGGCAGGAGCTCAATACTGTGGTTTGATACAGCTACAATTCATCCATTCAACTATAAACATTTGCCAGTTATAGACACTTTACTGAAATAAATGCCACTTATTCTTCTTCATTTTTTACCTTGAAACCATATTGGCAAGGAATTACCGTAGTAAGAAGCTTAAACATATTTACAACAAACCACAGACCAAAAGAAGTTGTTGTGTCAATGTGTTATAACGTGGCCATTGGAAATATACCACAGATCATTTATTTTCTTTACCCTAGGGATATGTGTAGTTTAATTTATAGACTTTTGGTTTCTAAGATAATATTTAAATAATTATTTTCCTTGCATGCAAATTTGGTAAGATAGAGATCTACTGCTATGAAATAAAATTGTACACTGTGTTGTTTGTTTAGTAGTGACTGTAGCACCTGTTAACAATGGAAAAAAACAATGTTTTTATTTTTCTTTTAATTAGCCTTTCATTCATCTTTATAGATTGAGAAAGGAGAACATTTCTTACAGCCACAGCTTGCACTGCAAATCTCATTTCCAAAGAATATTTCAGATGAAAATCAAATCCTTTACTTCACCAGGATATCATATTCAGAGGTAAATCGGCAATATATGAACCAACACTGCTCTGCAGTTCAAAATTAGACCTTGATTTTCACAACACAGGTCCTTGAATGAGTAAATGTTCCATCTGTTTCTTTCCATTGGTATTTATAAGGGAGGAAAAGGACTCTACTTGGCTGTCATAATAAATTAGATAAAATATGAAATGCTCTCTGGAATTATCTTCTAAAATAATCTCTGATTTATCTAATGTTATAATTTAAGTAAACAATTTGCCTGATCTCTATATAATCTAAATCCAAAGAGATAAATTATCTATGTCAATAAGACATAATCATGGAAAACAAAGTAGTGCACTATGATACAAATCATTGTTTGAAAACTTAGGTTTCAAGCATGGTTTATCACATTAAAGAGGTTTCTGTAAACTGACCCCATCCAGTTATGTCAAACTCTGCAAGAAAAGACTGCTGATCCTACTGATTGGGAATTATGGGTGTCATATCTGGGATAAATAGAGATATAATCCAATATACCTGGAGGGTACCAAGTAAGGAAGGAAAAGAAAGAAATCTCTGTGGATTGTACTCCTAGTTAACAACTAGTCGTTGCCAATTATAGGGGGTGGCACTCATCTTCGATTCAAGGGCATGAGCCAGCACTATCCAAAGACATTTCCATGGTCATGTGGCCAGCATGATGTCACAGAGTGCTGTTATCTTCCCACCGAAGTGGTACCTATTTATCTACTCACATTTGCATGCTTTTGAACATGCAAGGTGAGCAGAATCTAGGCAAAGATGGGCACTCACCCTGTCGCATGAAGCTCAGGTCTTGAATGCTGGGGTCTTGGTCTCAAACCAAGTAATGAGTTTTGCTATAATAATTAGATATTGAATTGAGGAAATGTGAATATAAACCCACTTGGGCATTTGAGAGAACCAAAAAAGATATAGTAATGAAGATGCCAACTTGGCACATAAGGAACCCAGATTTACTCCCGTTTTAAACACAGAGCTCACCGGATAATAGGCTCAGTCATTGCCTTTCAGCCCAAACTACTTAACAGTGATTAAAAAAAATAAAGGACATCCCTTATTGTATACAAATGTCAACTCCAAGAAAAGAAGTTGTATGAATGTAACAATAAATAATCACAATGATAACAAAAAATGAAATATTTCTGATATATTTTAGTTTTGGCCAAGTGTTAAACTGTGTTTTAAAGTTTAATATTATGCTCAATATATACTTTTGTATACTTTATATAAAGCTTTCACATTAATTGCAAAATTAAATATATAAGCACGAGAAATTGTAATGCTAAAACAAAACAATAAATGCTAAAGTAGCCCAAAACTAGTAGCAGAGGTTAAAAATTAGTAGACAGTAGAACAGTGATGGCTAACCTTTTTGCCATTGCATGCCAAAAGCGAGGGCAGCGCAGGGGTGTCATGCACACGTCTGCCCACACCCATAATTCAATGCCCCCCGCACATGCATGCGTGATCCCCTCTCCCCACGTGCGACCTCTGCTTTTGGCACGCAATGGCATGGTGGGCCCGAAAGGCCTGTTTTTCGCCCTCCCCAGGCTCCAGAGGCTTTCTTGGAGCCTGGTGAGGGTGAAAATCGCCTTACCCATCCTCCCGGTGGCTCTCCAGAGAACGGAAATGGCCCATTTCCCGACTTCAGGTGGGCCCGGAAGGCCCGAAAATCAGCTGGCCAGAGCGCACATGCGTGCTGGAGCTGAGCTAGGCAACACTCGTGTGCCCACAGAAATGGCTCCGTGTGCCACCTGTGGCACTCGTGCTATAGTTTCACCATTGTGGCAGTAGAACCTCTGGTCACGACCATAATTCATTCCATAACTTTGGTCGCAACCCGATTTGGTCATGACTTGAACCTAATTTTTGAAATTTGGCACTTACAAAAAAAATAGTGCAAAAGGAGAAATCAGCCACCAAAAGAAAATCATGAATTTTTTGGCTGGAACCCAATTTGGTCGTGGTCAGAAGTGTTCGTGACCAGAAGTTCTACTGTACTCTGATCTGGAAGAATGAAGGTAGAGGGAACTAGTGATTTGCTCTCCCCCACAGCTCCTGTGTTTCTTCAGCAGTTTGAGTGGCTTTCTGCCTCATTAGGAAAAGTGACTCTGAAAACAGATGGAGGGCAGTGACTTTGGTGACAATCATCCTTTTTCTAGCAGTTAAAGCATTCTAGCCAGAAAATAGTCAGGGGATGTTATCTTTGGGGAAAGACTTGGAGTCCTCTGTTAAAATTATTGCAAGATATTTAAAACATTACATTTTTTCTTCTTGTGATAGAATGCAAAATGCCAATCCAGCCACCCAAGTGATTTGTTTAAGATTGATATGGGCAAACCATTCACAACATCAAGAATACAAGAACCTCTAAAGGATCCTAACATAGTATGTATACCTGATTTTGTGGGTGGGTGGGGGTTGGGGTTGGGGGGGAGTTAATAATATATTTTAGTGTATAAAATATACACTTTAGTGTATAATATTAAATTGGGGTTGAATTGTGATCATATGAATATGATCACAATTGATCAATATGAAGAAAAATATGTATATTTTTCTTGTGCTAAGAGCAATAATATGCAACCATAATATTCTTATTACTAGAAATGTAATTGGAAATAATGTTTTTAAATCTACAGCATGGACTTTTAAAATGTTTAACTTTGGAAATTTGATTTTCACCATCTTTCCACACAAGGAGGTTAAAAAACAACTTTCCATCAATGTCCATTATGGTGTTTCAGTCAATCATCAATTAGAACAATTACACATCATAAAAATGTTGGTAGATAATTGGTTGGTAGATGCCTGTTAATAAGGCTGTCATGGCTAATGCAAGAGATTTTCACTGTCAGAAAAAATAATCCACTCTAGGAATTAAGAGTGCCTCTTCCTGGACAAGGAGGTTTTATTCATGCCTTAATTTTGGACTGGATTTTAATATTGTACTGTTGTTATTATTGTTGTTGTTTTTTACTGTGTGAGCCGCCCTGAGTCCTACGGGAGAAGGGCAGCATATAAATTTTAATAATAAATAAGTAAACAAACAAACAAACAAACAAACACCTCTCAGGTGAATTTTTGAAGACTGCCCTTGACCATCCAGAAGCTACAAACAAATAGTGTAAGCAGTGATGGACACATCTTGGTATGCCCATATTACACCGTTTTTTCATGAGTTGCAATGCTTCTGGGTTCAATTTAAGATGCTGGTGTCACCTACAAAGTCCTTCATGTCAGATTATTTACAGGAGTGTTTCTTGATGGTGGTTGCAACAATGCTGGCCTTTCATAAAGCATTGAAGACCTGGATGTGTTCCAAGGCCTGGGTATTGGGAAGCTAGGGTTGGAAGGTTAAATCAGTGTTTCTCAACCTCATCAACTTTAAGATGTTTGAAGTTCAACTGTTGTAATTCCTTAGCCAACATGGGGAATCACAAATATCTTAAGATTGTTAAGGTTGAGAAACAATGGGTTAAATCAGCAGTATCAAACTGGCGGCCCGTGGCCTAGATGCGTCATGCGCAGGCCATGCCCACTGCAGTTCCATGGGACATGTTGTGATACGTTATGTGATAGCATCGTGATGCCGCGGGTTTGACACCTATGGGTTAGATGGTCCATTGATTGTGGTTTGTTATTTGTTTTGGTTGGCTTTAGCCTCGGTGACCATTGTAGTTTTTCTTCTTTGCTGATATTTCTTCTTATTATTTTAATATGTTGTAAGTGGCACCCAAAGGCACATTCACTAGATGTGCAGCCATATAAATTGATTAAACAAATAACATTAGTTGAATGATCCTTACTAGGTTTTGAAACAGATTTTTATTTATTATAGCCAGCAGTGAGGGCCTTCCTGAAGGCAAAATGGTGAGCAATCTGAACACTGATTGAACTTTAATGGTGTCACCATTGTCATTATCAGGACACTTCATACTTATTTCAGCATATGTCAGGTTACCTAAAATTTTGCTATTTTGGGTAGTTATGTTTTGCAAATATATTAATGAGATGTGTTTATGGTCTTTTATACAGAATTGTGATGGATATGATTGTGCATCCATTAATTGCACTATAGCCCCTTCGAATATAACTCATGTGAATATTTCATTCAGACTCTGGAAGCCTACTTTCATAAAGGTAAGTGAGCTATCATGTTTATTAAGAATTTAAAATGATATCAAAATCACATACATATTTATATATTTATTTATCAAATATATCAAATATATTATAGATACATGCTACTTACTTCATCTTTATTGGTACTGGCTGGGAAGGTTCTACTGAAAGAAGTGTTATGCTGTATTATCAATACATAATTTGTTCAAGGGGCAGGTTTTTTATCGTGATTCAACTGTTTTTGAATTCAACTGTATTTCTTGATATATATTCAATTTATTGTAATTTTATTGCTATTGTATTTGCCGTAGGCCAAATTTGATTGAAGCACATGGGTACAAATTCTGAAGAATTGACAGAGTTATTGATTTTTATTCATGCTCAGAATTCCCAGATGATAATAGATAGAAGTTCCATAGTTCCAACTGAGTTCCATAATTAGAGTGTACATTTACAGGTAGTACTCAACTTACCACAGTTCATTTAGTGACCACTTGAAGTTACAATGGCACTGAAGAAAATGGCTTATGACCAGTTTTCACATTAATGCCCGTTGCAGCATCTCCATAGTCACATGATCAAAATTTGTACTATTTATCAAAAATTTGTCATATTTATGACTGTTGCAGTGTCCCAGGTAATCTGATCTCCTTTTGTGGCTTGTCAGAAATGGGGAAGCCAGACTTAACAACTACAATGATTCGCTTAGCAACTGTGGTTAGAAAGGTCATAAAATGGGCAAAATTCACTTAACAACAGAAATTGTGGGTTCAATTGCAGTTGTAAGTCAAGGACTACCTGTATACTATTATGAAATAAGAAAAGAAATGTGTTAAATTCTCCTCTTTTTTCCTTGTTTCTTTATGCTAAAGCAATGAGCAATATAAACTGTCACCCATCTACATATGTTTGAGGCAGTGGTGAAATCTAAAATTTGTTACTACCAGTTCTGTGGGTGTGGCTTGGTGGGGAGGGGTAATGTGACTGGGTGGACGTGGCCAATTTTTTTTTTTAATTTTTAAAACCATTTTTTCTACAACCTCTTCGGTGAAGAGGTTGTAAAAAAATGCTTTCAAAAGGCTCTGACGATCCCAGCTGAGTTGCCTGATCATCAGAGGATTTTTTAAAAAAAACTCAGCTGGGATCGTCAGAGCTTTTTTTCTTTTAAATGGCTCTGACGATCCCAGCTGAGTTGCCTTGATCAACTCTGATGATCAGGCAACTCAGCTGGGATCGTCAGAGCCACTTAAAAGAAAAAAAGCCTCTGATGATTGCATGGCTCAGCTGGGCATGGGGTGGGGGGGCAGGGATTTTTGCTACCATTTCTCCAAACCACCCACCTCCATCGCTACAGGATCAGGCGATCCAGTCCGAACCGGGAGCATTTCACCCCTGGTTTGAGGCCAATCAAACATTATAGTATAGGACTGTAATGTTGTAAAACCTGCAGACTTTTCTTTCTGTTGCATGTCAGGTAATAATTTCCTTTCACTAAGACAAAGTGTAGAGTGAAAAGAAGTGTCACTGCGTTTTTATATTTACCAGCAGAGCTAATATTTCTGGACTATCAGACTGACTGTAGTCATACTCCTTATCAGCACCTACAGCACCTACTACGCATGTCATTGCATTCTTTTGTACTTCTTCTAGAAACTTTCCTTTGTTCTCCAGCCAGCTAAGGTCAGGCTGGGGATTCTTTGCCAACATGTAATCTGTTTTAGATAGTGAGATGTTTTTATTTTCTTATAATAAATATGAGTTTAATTAGAAGATGTTTCTTCGGTTTTATTGATCAAAGTATGCGACAGGATAAAAGCCACGATCCAACTCAAAATGAGTGCAATTACCCCATGCAAGGTAACGGGGCTGATTGCCGCTCTAAAAAGAAAATATTGATAGCACTTAACAGTTTTCATGGAGGCTGGTGAATTCTTTATTTTTAAACCAGAGCAAAATTGTCTTTATAAAGTGATGGCTAGCTAGATACTGTTAACTATTTTTCAGTAAAGAATATTGTTGTTAATATTCAAAGAAAGCAGAGACTGGCCTAAACAGAAATGTAGCCATTTGTTCCATCATGGCTTGGATTTCCCATTTTACCATAAACAGAGCTATTATTTCTGAACTGTCAGACATACCATAGTTTGCCAAGTTCTTTATCAGTATCTACTGCGCATGTCCTGCATTCTTTCTTCTTCTTCTAAAAACTTTCCTTTGTTCTCCAGCCAGCTAAGGTCAGGCTGGGATAAAAGTTATGATCCAACTCAAAATGAGGGCAATTACCCCCACGCAAGGTAACGGGGCTGATTGCCACTCTGACAAGGGAGCCCCAAGGGGCCTTTTTCAAGAGGCAATTGGACTTTCCTGTTTTTTTCCTTTTGAAGACGTTTCACTTCTCATCCCAGAAGCTTCTTCAGCTCTGACTGGAGCTGTCAGTCAGAGCTGAAGAAGCTTCTGGGATGAGAAGCGAAATGTCTTCAAGAGAAAAAAACAAGAAAGTCCAATTGCCTCTTGAAAAAGCACCTTTGGAACAACCATGAACTGGACAACTGAGAATCTCCACAGACATCATAAGGGACTCTGTCCCAGCAGGGCCAAGAGGAGATCTAAAACAAAATTAGAGTACTGATTCATCAGGGAAATGTTCCAGGTAACTAAAGCTACAAAAAGAATATGCCATTGAAAAGAGGGAATGTTGCCTCAGTAGCCAGGCATGTGACTCAAAATCAAAGAACCAGAGAAAAAATAAAACAAAAATTACATATAAATAAGACCAAACTTTGACATCAGGTACAACATCAGTTTTAAATTGATAATGAAGATACCGAAGTGGTGGAAAGCTTCTGCTCTTTAGGATCAGCCATCCACAATAAAGGAACAAGAAGCTAAGATTATCATTTGATAGAACAGCCATGAAGGTCTCGGAAAAAATATTGAAATGGTCTAATCGGGGGTGGGCTCCTGGAGGTTTGCAGGGGTTCAGGAGAACATCTAGCTAAGATTCTGTGCAGTTCGGAGAACCCCCAAATCCCACTCCTGGCTCATCCCGCCCCCCCAGGAGTCCACACATGGCCTGTTTTGGATGCAAGTAAGTGCAGGGTGCCACACGGGGAGGGTGAAAAATGGGCCTACTGGAGGCCCATTTCCAGCCTCCAGAGGGCCTGGGGAGGCCATTTTCAACCTCCCGGACGCTCAAGGAAAGCCTCTGGAGCCCGGGGTGGGAAACCCCCACCACCATCATGGTGCAGGAGGCCAACTAGGCCACACCCACCATGGCCATGCCCACCCAGCAACTGGGCAGAGAACCCCTTGCTAAAAATTTTGAAGCCCACCCCTGGCTCTAATGTGTCTATGCTGGCAAAGACAATTATGTAAGCTATGGTATTCCCTGTGACATGTCATGGAAATGAAAGTTGGACTTTAAAGAAGCAGGATAGAAAAAGTACTGATGCCTTTGAACTTTGACATCAGAAAAAGACTCCTGAGAATACCAACCAAATGGATCATTAAACAAATCAATCCTTAGTTCTCACTCAAGGTACAAATGACCAGGCTCAAATTATCCTATTTTGGATACATTATGTGAAGATTCAGTTCTCCAGAAAAGGTTCTAATGCTGGATAAGTTAGAAAGCAAGAGAAGGCAAGCAGCAGCAAAGTAGATGGACTCAGTTACGACTGTTGGGAGACATGGAATAATAGGTTAAGGATAGATCATCTTGCAGAAAAATCTATTTGGTTGCTAGGAGTTGCAAATGGCTTGATGGCACATAATCAAATCTTTATATGCAGCTCTATAAGCCATATGTTTCTGGTTTCCTGCAAGCATTTTTACAACAAAGATATTGCCTTAGAAGCTGTATTAGAAAGGGAAAACAATCTCTCCATGTTCTAGCATTGGCTTCAACTTGCAAGCATTTTTGTTGTTGTTGTTGTTCTTTGGTCCAAAGATAGATCTCATGAGATTGTAGGAGAAAGACAACTGAAAACATTGGACAATAAGTGAGTCCAGATGGTAAGCAACATTTGTGTAGAGTCCAGATTATTGTTTCCTAACTCTGGCATGCCTTGAGGAGTATGGTGGAGTTTGAGACGAACTGAAACTGCAGTGTCCAGTAAGGGATACAAATATTTTGATGCCAATAATTTTGCCTTTGGCCTTCTTGTGTCAACCTCAAGAAGAAAAGTTTTAAATAAAATCCTAAATTTTAAATGATCTGTTAAATCCTAAAGTTTAAATTACCCTTAATAAGCCAAAATGCTGCTTATTTTCCCTATGACGGTCATTAAATGAGTGTAATAGTAAATTATTCCGTCGTCACAGCAAATTCCTTTATAGGCACTTCTACTGACATTTCTTATAAGCAATAAGCCGCATTTTCCTCTCTAGGTCATCTTTTGAATTTGGAACCATCAATGTAAGAATAAACATTATCATTTCCATTTTATTCTAGGCAAAAATTCACAGCGTAGAACTCATTGTGAAAGCAAGTCTAAGGAGTGAAAACTCATTAATGATCTTGAAGAAAGAAAATGAAAAAATAGACGTGAGTTCCAGCAGTTTATTTTGCATATCATAAATTCAACTTGCAAGCCAGTTTAGCTAGAAAAATTATCTGCCGGTAATTAAGTGGAAAATCCTAATGTAGAAAAATTATAAGTAACCATTCAGACCATAAGCTATATATTTGTTTGCATTAGTATTTTTACTTGAGCCTTAATGCAACTGTTGGCATTTTACAAATTAATAAATAAATATTTGTGAGTGTCCTTGTAGAAATAATATTTAGATATGTATAACTGGTATAATGCATATGATGTACAATGTGTAAGATGTCAGCCTATATCTTTTGTCAGTTTAGCTAATTGGACAACTGAAGCTCTGTGTTTTTCATGTATGTGTTATATATGTGATGCATCATATTAAACAGGACTGGCATATAATTGCCTTGCTCAACAGTGAGATGGGCAGGATATCAATTTAATCCATCAGTCAAACAATAAAACCTATTTTTATTTGGGAAATATCTAAATCTTATATTAGGATTAAGAGTTACAGTACGGTAGGTATCAACTTGCAAATCAGCAGGTATAGAATTATAGTTTTAATGTAGGTGTAGAATTGGATGTACCATTGATAATATGACTTATCACATTTTTCTTTCCAAGATACAAGTATTTATTTATAGAATAGAACCACATTGCAAAAGAAACAAAATCTTTGCACTTATAAAACTATCCCATTACTGGGAGAGAATCGGAGTTCAAATATTCCTAACACTAGCATTTGTACAATCACATTTACACTTTTTAACTGTTCCCTAATCAGTTTTATTCATAAAAAACCTAGGAGTCAGAACCAGTGGTTGTTTCCCATCCAACATCTGCAGATTTTGAAGACAAGTGGAAAGTTGTTGGGATAAAAATAATTTGTCCTGTCTCACTAAAGGGAATCTTTGAATCCATCCCAAGTTGTATTTGATAACAAAAGAATGAGTTTCTAATGAATAAAAAAGTAGTTTCTATTCAACTTGATTCCTCAGTTTCTATTTTAGAGAAATCATGAATGCTTGTTTTGATTTAATGTATTTCAGACAATAATTCAAATCTCAAAGGAGCTTCTTCCTGGCCATGTGCCATTATGGGTCATTCTGCTGAGTGTTTTTGCTGGGCTCCTGATTCTTACCTTGCTTATATTTGCATTATGGAAGGTATGAAGTATTTTTCCACATTTTCCTTTTCTGAAATCTTGGTGAGCTGGCAAAAGCAAGAAGGGGGAAATCTTTCTGATTACCTGCTTTAGCAATGCCACTTAAATGATGAGCCATCTGTGAATAAAAAAAATTATCAATGTTTGCTATCTTGCAGTGTTATAAATTTTTTTAAAAAGTGGTTCAGAAAACAGTTTTTATTTGCCATAATTTTAAAAGTTGGAGTATATATTATTATTAAATGGTTGTTAATTAATTAATATTTATACAACCAGATTCTGAATGTTGTAAAAATGTGCAAAATATTTTGGAGTAGGTTAGTGCCTGTTCACATTGGTATTGTTATCTTGGAATTAATCTGTTTTGATGGAAAGATAATCCAAATAAGAAAAACAATGCTCTGAAACTTTTAGTCTAGGAACTAAATCCTATTTCTCACATGTGTCTTTTTTCATGTTCTTATAACTATTTAATTTTCAGTTTTCAATTTATATAAATATATATTTGCAAATTTCTACTGAAAATTATTTTCATTTCTTCCAGTGTTCCATATAAAAAAACTTTTATTGTTCTCATATTAACATCTCATCGGATTTGAAATATAATGCACAGTGATATAATCTAATACAGTTTAAACAGCTGTTATTAGTCATCTGTCCATAAATTGGCAGCCTTGTCAAAGCTAAGAAAATAAGATTTTCACAACTTGAAACATCTCTTAGTGTCTTAGGAGATACCTGTAGTTTTATTAATTGTTTCATTGCATTACTATTAATGTAACCACAAAGTGAACCACTTATCATAGCTGCTGCTGCTGATGATGATGATGATAATAATAAACAGAGAATCAAGTTTGCATCAATAAAATAAAATGGAGAGAGACAGAAGAGAGGAAATTAAGATAGTGCTTTAGTAATTTACCAGTGGAGGATACAGAATATTAAATATAAAACAAATTAAAAATAAATAAATAAATGCTATTAGAAATAAAAGATACAGGACATCAGAAATCCCAAGGTGCAAAACTAAATGGCACTAGTACAATTATGAAAAGTAATGCTTTTAATTTCAAGCAGAATGCATGCCATTCTATATATTTCCATCAGAGTAAATCTAGTATCTATTACCAAATTAACTAATGGATTTTTTATAATTTATATTTGTCCTAATATGGTTTTATGACTTTTGTCCCTTTTGATTCATCTGAAGAAATTTTCAAAGCATTGCAACGATTGACACTCAAGGAAAGATGTCACTTGGAATCTGTCATTAGTTCATAGTCTATTTTTTTTTTTTTTGCATTCAGATTTTGCATTTATCTCCTTTGTGTCTAATGCAGTAACTTTTAATCTGAGTTATGGTTTTTTTCCCATTATTTTCTTTGCAGGCTGGATTTTTCAACAGGCCCTTAAGAAAGAAAATGGAGAAATGAGAAGAAAATCCAGAAAAAGAAAAAACCTTTAACAATTCTGCAATGATCTGTCCTCAGGTGGACTTTTAAGATATGACTATAAATCAAAGACTTGGTTTAATGTAGGAAAGGTCATAAAAGTTTTACTTCAAACAACACTGTATGCTGAGCAATAAAGGGGGAAAAAAGGAAAAAAAAGAAAACCAACAAACCAAAGGTAGAAAAGATAATCATGGAAGGAAACTATTTTTCTTTTCCTTTTTTATAGGTGAGCAGGACTGAAAAATCTGTGCAACTTGTTCTGAACTTGCATTTTTTTTCTCAGATATTTTTTTCTTCATGGATATACAAAGCAACTTTGAAGCCAAGGTGTATTCAAAACTAGGGACAGAGCAGAGAGACAATTTACTCCTCAGATTCTACCCATTATTTTTTATATTGTCACTTATTTTTTAGAGCACAACCCACAGATTTTTATCTCAAATGTATGTAGAGGGACATATATTCTACTGAATGGAATTTGAGGATTTTAAACAGTGTCTGACATGCATAAGAAACATCTGCACTTTGATTTATCATCATTCTTAAATGGGGAAGATGCCAATATTCAAAGATGAACATGCTACTGTTTTGGGAAACATTTATCCAGGAGGAAAAACACCCTTCAGAAATTAGCAACGACACCATAAAATTTCACAGAGGTGTTATCTATCAAGCATTGGATGGAATTCCCCACCTTGTGTATAACTGTAGAAAAATCATTACTTAGTGGCTAAGGTCATATTTGTAATTGGAGCAGCTCAAGTACACCTTGCTATTTACAATTTGAGAGGGAAAAATATGCATCCTGAAAACTGAAAACTTGCTATATATCACTCTAAACTCATTAATGCTAAGATACAATTTAAAATACCAGAAAGGTTATATTTCTCATAAATTAAAAGTGTGTGAATAAAAGTCTATACATGGCCCTATATTTAGTTTACATCTAGAAATAGAAACTTTTAACCATTTTGTGGTTAAAAAAAAGAAGAACGAACTTTATTCACAGTGAAGGGGTGAATTTGAAAGCAGTGCCACTCCTTCCCATAGTGGGGAATTAGGTTCCCCTTATGACTGAAATAGATCATAAGACTACATCAGAATAATGCATCACTGTGAACCATGTTATTCTTCCACAGAGTATATCCTCAGTAATGTACGGTTCTGGTACGGTTATGTATTGACCAGCAGGAGGCAGTATAATACTGGTTTTCTAATAAAGATAAAACCGAGAGCACACTGCCTCCTGGTGTTCGATATAATAGGATAAGAATAGCTATCTGCACAGATGATTACTGCTTTCTCATAATTAATGATGAATCCTTGAAAATACAGTTGCTTTATATTTAGTAAAAAAATATTTTTGTTTTCCTGAAAAAGTTAAATCATAGTTCTTTAATTTATTACAGACAGAACATGGATCTTCGTGCAAATCACTAATGCTAAATTAACTTGATGATTTGTTAGCAGAAAAATAAGATTATTATTATTATTATTATTATTTGGCCTTCAAATCAGTGACTACATGGAGAAGTCCATACAGTTTTCTAGACAGAGGTTTATAGCCTTGTTCCCAAGGCTGAGAAGGGGTGACTAGCCTAGTTGGCTTCAGGGTCCCAGGCAAAACTAGAATTCAAATTCCCAAGCTCCATTTTTTAAATCAGCAAACCACTGTAATGTGACACACTATAATAAGGCAATATAGAAAATGTTTTTGACAAAAATTCAACATGGTATGACCATCATAGATGTTATGTGTGCATTTACATAATGATTATTTACATAATGAGAAAGAGTGCAGAAAAGAGCAACAAAGAAGATTAGGGGACCGGAGGCTAAAACATATGAAGAATGGTTGCAGGAACTTGGTATGTCTAGTTTAATGAAGAGACTAGGGGAGACATGATTGCAGTGTTCCAATATCTCAGGGGTTGCCACAAAGAAGAAGAAATCAAACTATTCTTCAAAGCACCCGAGGGTAGGACAAGAAGCAATGGGTGGAAACTAATCAAGGAGAGAAGCAATTTAGAACTAAGGAGAAATTTCCTGACAGTTAGAACAATTAATCAGTGGAACAACTTGCCTCCAGAAGTTGTGAATGCTCCAACACTGGAAGTTTTTAAGAAGAGATTGGAACATTTGTCTGAAGTGGTGTAGGGTTTGCTGCCTGGGCAGGGCGTTGGACTAGAAGACCTCCAAGGTCCCTTCCAACTCTGTTATTCTATTCTATTCTATTTATTTTCATTATTTTCCTCAGATACTTCTTGTTGCTGTTTTAGACACTGTGTTTTTCCTTACTGAAACGGTTGATTGGTATCAACCCTTTTCAAATATTACACGAATGTTTGAACTTTATCCTGGTGCTTATAAATTCTGTAATTCTATTGTGAACTGTACAATCTTCCCATATCAGTCTGCCAGTATATGTAATTTAAATGTGTTGAAATAGCCTTTTAGAATAGCTGCAGTTATTTATGTTAAATATTAACATTTTATCAATCCACTGGAATTTTTGAAATGTTATGCCGAACAATTCTTGTACATAAACAGACTATTATGATTTTTTTTAAAAACAAAATTCCAAATCTGAAATATATCTGAAGACTTATTATTGGAGGCTTACACAGCAATGGCAATAAAAAATGCCCCATATTGGAAATGATGCGAATCATGAAATTGATAGAATAGGATTTCCTCACAAGTACAGTTTCATTTGGGTACATATATATTTCCTATTGGAGCTTCTGGAGCTTTTATTTCAAATATTTCAGGTCTATCTTGACATGTTTCCCAAGCATGAATTAAAACAGTCTGAATGTGTGTAAAAAGCAGTGATGGGGTTTTGGGTCATGCATGAAACAAAATTCCAATTTTAAATGTACTACAAGCAATAAGAATTCGGCTCAGGATTGAAATAAAACAAAGTATCCCGTAGAACTATCTTTAGATGCATAGACTTCAATCCCCAGAATTCCCCGGCCAGCAAGAGAACTCTTTTAGTTTTATCTACAACAGGTCCATGGCACTGGTGGGCTGCTGCCGGTTCAGACTGGTTAGGGTGAACCGGTAGTTCTGACCACAGCTGGGCCCGCTCACCTGCCCTGGCGCTATCATGTCCTATATAATTGCTGGTTTTTCAATGCCACGATGATGCGCATGCACAGTCACATTTTCGGTTCTGGGTGAACCAGTTGTTACAGTATGTGATGGCCACCTCTGGTCCGTGGCCAGTTAGGATCTAGATCACATAGCTGAAGACAAATGCCGAGCGAGTGGGCAAAACCGAAACCATTCTCCCCCTCCCCCACCCCAGTCTGTGGAAAAGTTGTCTTCCATTAAACCACTCCCTTGTGCCAAAAAGGTTGGGGCCCGCTCAGGGGTGGGTTCTACTTACCTTTACTACCGGTTCGCAGCGGGGCTGTGCGTTCTTCTGCGCATGCACAGAAGCGTTTTGATGATCTATAGAACCAGTGCAAACCGGGGGCAACCCACCACTGGCCCAGCTGATGTACATGGCCTTTGCACAATGTGTTTTCCCTACTGAAAAGGTAAACAAATTTGTATTTCCCTTTTCAAAAATTACAGGGATGTTTGTATTTCATATTCATGCCCTTAAATTTTGTGACTTCATTGTGAGCTGTACAGTCTTCCCATATCATGGCTGGCTGGGGAGTTCTGGGAGTTGAAGTCCACTGCTCTTATAATTACAAGATCAAGAAACACTGCTATAAACTATCAAATGTACTTTAATTTGCAACTTATAAATTGAGGAATTATTTACTAAATTTGAGGTCTCAAATACTAATTCGTACAGCAAATAGATAAAGTATCCTGGAATAGATAAATTATTTTAAGCAGTTTAGAACACTAATAACCACTACTGAATACTATGGTCTAAATCTACTTGAACTTAACCAACGGTGACAAAATCCAATTTAAAGCACTAGCAAATATTATTGGTACAGCTAATTTGTAGTTACGTCTGACTTTATCTAGATAGTGATTACAAGGTGTAGCCACTGTACTTATTTTAAAGGGATTTAGTTTCAAATATTCATAGGAACATGGCCTAGAAGCAATCGCATTCTGTAATTTTAAATATTCTAGTTAAAGTTTGTGGAAATGCCCTAGAGAAAGTAGGTCATAAATTGGAATACAATGCTAAGTGATGTGAAAAATGCATTTCCACTCACTTGTGTCACTTTTTGTATACTATAAACTGTTTTGTCATGCACTTGTCATTTCAAGAGCAGCATGTTGATAAATGCATATTTTTAAAACAGAAGTTCATTATTCATTTCATTGCTACTTATTTTCTTTTCATGTGGAATGTTTCACCAATGTCTCTATAGTTATTCTCCCCACACACATCAAGGATCTCTGGGGATACAATATTTAATTTTGAACTGGGATTCTAAATTTTTTTCTGATATATCAAGAACTAAATTGCAGTGGCAAATAATGGGAATCCATTTTGTCCCATTACCGACAGTCAAACCGGTAAATTCTGTTGGACATAGAAGTGTCTACAAGGCATAGCTTTAAAAAATCAAGATGGTGGACATAATACAACCAAAGCAAAGGTGGATTCTAAATTTTTTTACTAGTGGTTCTGTGGGCGTGGCTTATTTTGTGGGTGTGGCTTGGTGGAGGGTAATGTGATGGTGGGTGTGGCCAACTTTTTTTTTTTACTTTTAAAAGCATTTTTTTTTGCCAAAGAGGTTGTAGAAAAAATGCTTTTAAAAGTTAAAAAAAAAAAGCCTCTGATGAGGTGGGCGGGGTAAGCGAATGGCGACCGGGCCAGGGACCAGTTCGGGAGCGTGGTCAGCCAATGTTATTACCGGTTCTCTGAACTACTACAAATTTTTACTACTGGTTCTTCCGAACCGGTGCGAACCAGGAGCAACCCACCACTGAACCAAAGCTCCATTATTATTATTATTTGCATATAAACAGCTGGACTTTCCTTGCAGCTGCCAACCAGAGTTTTAAACATACTCTGTCTACACCTCTGATCTGCTTTGATATCAAGAAATTTCAGCAAAATCATCATTGTGTATTAAAAAGAGCAATCATCATAAAATTGTTGGGGGAAAAAAGGTGAAATGCCATTTTATACAGAGCTTAAAAAATTCTGTCCATTATATTATGTTGAGGTAAAGGCCTGACTCATATCTTGCAGCATCTATTGAAGTAACATGCCATGTATTCATTTCCATTTTTTCTGTAAATATTATTTGTGTATGGGAGATTATGTGAAAGTATATGTGTATATGTGTGTATAATTACACAATCTTGTCTGAAATTGTGAATAAAGCTCTTTGCTTAGTCATTATAATTTAGCAGACACTACATTAAGATTTATAACTTGTGATCTATGAATAATTATGACTGTGGGTGACCAATATTTGAAAAAGTCCCTCAGGATAGGCTGATTAAACACTTACTACTTTCTGTTAATTCTGTCCATGTATGGACAGGATCACAAAGAAGCCTTAATCTCCTTCCTTTACAGTTTGAAATCTTACATTAGACTGAGATTTGTATGTTTATAAGAGTTATTCATCTTCTTCTATGCTAAATAAAGAACAAGTGAACTGTGATTTAACTTTAATGATTAATTAGCAAGGCTCTCATGGAATGACGAGCTATAGTGTGGATTGTTTTTGGCTGGTGAGCCCACTAACAGATATCACTCTATGTCATGGTATTTCAGTTTGTTAAAAGGGACTGTAACAAGCTGGACTAAGTTTTGCAGGAAAAGTAATCACAGATTGTTGGCTAATTTATAGTTTGTTTCCTTTCTTTACTTTATTACCTGCTTCTTCCTTGCACATAGTTGGCTAAAGCAGGGGTCACCAACCTTTTGGACTTCAGGGACCACTAAATTCATAATTTTAAATGCCACAGCCCACTAATATGACCTGCCTAATAACCTACTGGGTGGGGATGGCTAGGTAGTCATGTGACTGGGTGGGCGTGGTCAACTTGATGTCACTTACATCAAGGGGCACCTCGCCGGCCTCTACTTGCCCCTCCCCACCCAGTCACTCCTTGCTTCCCCACCTAGGCTCCTTAGGGCCCCAACAGGAAGCAGTTGTTGGAACTAAGCAGCCACCACGAGAAAGAGTTGACAAAACAGGTCAGTTCAAATTGGATCTGACCGAGAAGGAGGCTTAGCAGAAGCACCTCATTGAGAACTATGAGCATAGGCTTTCCAAGCAGAGGGAAGACCTGCGGGAGTACAAGGCCAGGTATCAGTGCCTGAGGGGTCAGCGAGCTGAGATGGTCAGCCAGTTCCAGGCCATGATGCAGTCCCACTAGAACAAGGGCCTCTGGCTCTTTGCCACCAGCAGCATTTCCCTCCAGCCTTCACCAAAGCCCCACACCAGGAGGCTGAATAAGACCCAAGTCAAAATTTCTGCCCCCCTCCAACCCACACAAGAAGACCACGAAGGGGGAGATGCTCTGAAGCAACACAAATGTTCATTGCATGTATTCAGCTCAGGGGCTGTATTTTGAGGACTCCAATTTAGTGCAATATAAAAAATGCAAATAATTTTTCTGTGGACCACTAAAATTTTCTCGCGGACCACCAGTGGCCCATGGACCACCAGTTAGTGGTTGCTAATCTAGTCCAACCCCCTGCTCAAGTTAGAGGCCCTATACCAGTGATGGCTAACCTTTTTGTCATTGCATGCCAAAAGTGGGTGAGTACGGGGGGGTTGTGCACATGCCTATACCCATAATTCTATGTGCCTCCCTATGTATGCAAACATGACACCCCTCGATCCCCCCACTTCTGGCACATGATGGCATGGTGGGCCTTTTTTTTGCCCTCCCCAGGCTCCAGAGCCTTTCTAGGAGACTGGGGAGGGCAAAAACGGTCCAGAGGCCCTCCAGAGGCCGGAAATGGCCTGTTTGCAGACTTCCAGTCCACCCGGAAGTCGGCAAATGGGCCGTTTCCAGCCTTTGAAGTGGGGGAGGCCATTTTCGCCCTCCCCAGGCTCCTAGAAAGCCTCCGGAGCCTGGGGAGAGCGAAAAATGGGCCATCCCCACCTCCATCTCCCAAGGCCCTATGGAGGCCAGAAAGAGCCTGTTTCCCTACTTCTGGTGGGCCCAGAAGGCCCGAAAGTCAGTGCGCGCGGAGCTGAGCTCGCATGGCCACTGATATGGCTCCGTGTGCCACCTATGGCATGCGTGTCATAGGTTCGCCATTCACTATACCATTTCAGACAAATGGTTGTCCAATCTTTTCTTAAAAACCTCCATTGATGGAACACCCACAACCTCTTAAGGCAAAGTATTTCACGGATTAATTGTTCTGACAGACCATTTCTCTTTATTTCTAGCTTGGTAAGTATAAGAACTGTTATCCACTATCTGTAAAAACAAAGAGAAATAAATACTAAGCTATAAATTGGTATTCATATAAGATATCTCTTTAAAAGAGAGAGAGAGAGAGAGACTAGCAAGAAAAAGAACATATTTCTGCATACTTGTAGTTTGGTTTGATTTGCCTGTACACAGTTCTTACTATTTTATTATTAAATACACCGTATATGTGCATCTCTTTAAAAAGGTTTGCAGCAGATTTCACGCATTGTGGTAAGAGATGGGGTTTTTAAATTATGGCTTTTTGAAAAAGCCATGGAGGTCTAGCTTGCACACAACATTAATCTGTAAGCCACAATTGTACCGACACAGTGGCTGGGTTTATATTGTGCTAAGCTAAAACCAGACAAATGATATGATGCCTTAGCATAATGTTAAACTTGGCAAGTGTTTACCTACCACAGCCATACATGATGTTTTCCCCTTACTGTTTAGAAAAGCAGAAAAAAACTGCTGCTTCTCAAGGAGGAAATCTTCCAACAATAACTACATTGTTGAAATGTCATCACCTTTCCGGTGAATCCTAAGAACCATAGAATGAATTTGGCTCATTTATTTCTAATTTTCACAACTCCAACTTCTGTCTTCCCTGTAGCTCTTCTAAATGACTCAGAGGTTTCTCCCACGCTGTTAACAACCATCCTGAGGAATGCAGGAAATACAACATCTTGTGTAAATGCAATATAGCGCACAAATAGATTAGCAATCTGACATATACACAGGGGTTGGCTTTATCAGATGAGAAATTATGACCGGCACATCCTGTCCCTTCAGAATACACAATTCTCTAATCATTAATTAGTAGGCAGGAGCATTCTTCAAAGTGTATATAAATTATTGAATGGTCATAATAACAAATACAACCTTTTCAGAAACCTGATGATGTCAGTGAGAAAATAAATTTATGCCCACAAAAAGTAAGAACTCACTTATTCCAATGTGGTAACACAAACAGTGCAGAATTCTCAAACAAGAGCTGCCATATAAAGAAATTGCTTTCATTATATTTTAGACTTCCTTTCCACCCAGCACTCCACCCCACAGTTCATGAATAGGTAGCAAGAAATACTTTCAGTCATCATATGAACAAGCACTTTCAATGTTTATTTAAGGAAATGTCACATATCAGTTTAACTTGACATGCCTTATTTAACTTTTTTTGTACTGCCTACAAATTAGACTAAATTTAATACAATTTATATTAGGAAGGCTTGGAGAAGCACCTAGCTAATCTCAACTGGTCCTTTAAAATTAATCTGTTTGATCCTGTTTAAGATCAAATAATTAAAACTTACTTTTTGTCCCATGGCCCCTTTGAGTTCTTTGTCCCGATTCTGCCTATTTTTTTTTTAGAATGTCACTCCAGTGTATTATTTTTAAAAAAACATCTCCATTCTCAGACTTGAAAAAACTGCATGGCTCTGGTATAGATAGTAGGCATGCCTGGAGTTTTGTATGGGTTTTATGCTAAAGAATTGAAAGCTGATAAAAAATGTAGTAAAATGCAGTAAAAATGATTTGGAAACATGCAATAATCAAGAAACTAAAGTGAATTTGGAAATATATGGGGAATTATGAAGCTTGACCTCATAAAGCATTTTACAAAGCCATAAATAAGATTTTTTAAAATCTCAATAGAAACAAGTAGAAATGAGCCAAGAGCCTCAATAGACATAAGGAAAAAATACCAGAAGGAAATTTATATAATAAAAACTATGTAGGCATAATACTCTATGGCCGTGATGGCAAACCTATGGCATGGGTGCCACAGGTGGCATGCGGAACCATATCTGTGGGCACTGTGAATATCTGTGTTGCCCAAGCTCAGTTCCAGCATCCATGTGTGTGCCGGCCAGCTGACTTTGGGGCCTTTTGGGCCCACTGGAAGTCAGGAAATGGGCTGTTTCCAGCCTCCGGAGGGCCTCTCGGGGGGTGGGGAAGGCTGTTTTCACCCTCCCCAGGCTCCAAGAAAGCCTCTGGGGCCTGGGGAGGGCAAAAAACGGGCCTACCAGGCCCACCGTTAACCTTTTTGACGTCATGTGCCAAAAGCAGGGGTAGCGCGGGGAGGTCGCGTGCACATGTGTGAGGGTGGGGGGCATTGAATCATGGGTGTGGGCACGCATGCGCGCAACCTCCCCATGCTTTTGGCCATCACTGCTCTATGGAGATAACCTTGCAGAAACTATTCAGAAACATTACAAAACCAAAATGTACAGACACATGCACTTACAGTAGCCCAAGGAAGTGGGAAAGTATTAAGAGACTCAGACTATTAGCCCAAGGAGGTGGGAAAGTATTAGAAATAGACTCAGACTATTTCCTGGCATATAAGAGAACTAGGTCTAAGACAGGGGTTTGTAACCTTAAACACTCAGAGCCATTTGGACCCATTTCCCACAGAAAAGAAAACATGGGGAGCCAATAATTTAACAACGGGTGTGACTCGGTGGAGGTGGCCAACTCGACATCACCCATCCAGTCACATGATCCTCCCAGCCACGCCTGCCCTGCTGGTCATTAGGGCAGAGAAATGATTGTTAAATTATTTGCTACACCCGGCCCTGCCTCAACCCTCCCCTCTCAGCCACCTCTTGCCACACCCAGCCTTGGGTGTGTTTTTCACCTTTCTCTCCTCTCTCCCTCTGTGTCTGTGTCTGTCTCTCTCCATGTCTCTTCTCCCTCTCCCTTTCTCTCTCTCTCTCTGATTTTGATTCTCCGATGCCTCATCTCTAGCTGCGTCTTGCTGCCCAACAGACAGCAGCAGGAAATGGCGGAAGGCTACTTCTGGCCTTTGTTGGTGCTGGCCATACCTTGGTTGCTCAGGGAGACGCAAAACTTGCTCTTCTCCCCGAGACACTGGCCTCACACCGCGGCTAACATCTGCTGTTGCCAGGTGCGAATGGGACAGGGTCACATTGTGGCTCCATCATAATGGGCTCGAGGAGGAGGAGGGGACTTTGTCTCCCACATTGTGAAGTGCACTAAATTTCACTGTGCTGTGCAAGGCGCTGTGAGAGCAGCGGGCAGGCCATGGAGGCAGTATCAGCCGCGGCATTGCCCACAGTTGGGTTGGGCCAGTGTCTCAGGGTGGAGAGCAGGTCACACATCTCCCTGAGTGACCGAGGCACGCCCAGACCAACAAGAGCTGGAAGAAGCACCCACAAGACCCAGCAAGAGATGAGGCGCCAGAGAATCAGCCCTGGCTGCTTCTCTCCACAGCAGAGGGATGAAAGGAGGGAACTGTACAGAGGATTAAAAGAACCACATGCAGTCCTGGAGCCGTGGGTTGCCGACCCCTGATAGGAATTTTACCTTGAGAAAGAAAGATTCATAGAGTGCTTCTTCAAGAGCTTCTTCAAGCTTGGAATTGGAGCTATTGAATCCAGATTGCAGAATTCCATATGACCATTAGAAGGCAGCAAAGAGACCATTTACAACAGGGATATCAAACTCAAGGCCAGGGCCAGTTGCGGCCCAGAGGGAGCTTAGATCTGGCCCACAGGGCCACCCTAGAAACAGCAAAGGACCGGCCCGTGGTGCCTCTGCCAGCAAAAAGGGAGCTTGGGAGGGCCACGTGCAGCCTCTTTGAGCTCCGTTTTCTCTTTCAGAGGGCAGCAGAAGGCCGTTGCAGCTGAAAATGGAGCTCTGGAGCCAGTTTTCACTAGCAGAGTGCTTGGGCCATCCCTGACACAAGTGATGTCAAGCTGGCCACACGCCTGGCAGCGTCCACCTTGGCCCCCAATGTCAAACACAATCCTGATGTGGCCCTCAATGAAATCGAATTCGACACCCCTGATTTACAAGGTAGTTTTTATGCCAGATACTGTAAAATAGTTCTATTGAATAGCTGTCACACAGAATAATATCAATGTATGTTCTCTATAGTTTCAAAATGAAGGGACAGAATAAGAATCTCAAGTATAAGGAGGGAGGCCCCTAATAGTATGAACTGTCTTAAGGGAAAAAACTTACCTCCCTGGAGCTCCCTAATTAATGAGCTTCACTTCAAAGCCTACGATTAAGAATATCTTGAAGCAGAGATGGGATAGCCATCTACCAAGGGGTAGTGGGGTTTGATTTGGATTATTCCTCTGAACAATTCATTGCCCAAAATTCTTCCCTCCAATTCTAGAGTTGTATGAAATCTTTGTATACATACTATAACTGATGTAAGGAGGATAGTTCTAGGAAAGGAAGAAGCAATGATGCAACATTCAGGTTTTTTTTTCTTTTCTTTTTTTGCAGTTGGGAGTGTTTTTCTTCCCTTCTAGACAGGATGTAATCTCAGTGTAGTGAGAAGTCTACGTATGAGTTCATACCTTAGATATTTTAAAACTCAAAGAAAGGGACATTTCCTACTTATTAATCCATTTATTATATTTATTTCCTGCCTTGATCAAGAGATCAAGATGTCCTTCCTTCTTTGTCTTCTCAAGAATTGTGAAATAACCAAGGCTACTCAGACTTGGTCAGAGGAAAATTAGGTAGTATCAGCATAGATATAAAAGAATACATAAATTAATGAGTTACTTCTGGGAAGTGTTTGAGTAAAGCAAGTCATACATGTTAGAGTAGTTATGAAAGGGCAAGTCTCCACTTATTGTTTATGACATTTAACAATGTTTTCTTGGTAACTAAGGAAGAGATGAGGAAAAATAAATTTTATTGGAAAACTTATTTATTGTGCCTCCAAAGAGCAACAAATAAAATACAGAGTTGGTCTGGTGTCTGCATATATACATACATATACATATTGTACATACATATACATACACATATGCAGTATTTGAGTGGGATATAGCCTGACTTAGTTTTTTGAATCAGATATCATCAGCTAGGTTCTGTCAACAGCTGAGAAAAAAATCCCACACGTTTGTTATATAGTATATATGCCAAATATCCAGAAATTGGGGTGGGGGGTGGATGGGAAATGACATTAGGAAAAAGTGAACTCCCATTTTTTGAGCTGAGTTGCCAGTGCCATCCCTACAATCATTTAAACCACAGCTCAGAAATGATTTGATACTGCCTTTTTTCAGGGTGCTTTTGACTTCTAAATCTAGGGAGGATTTTATGGTGGTCTTCTTTCCCAGTACGAAGTGGAATCAGCAGTGGCTTCTGATCCAGAAAAGACCAACAAGCGCCTTCATACATGCTCATTCATGCTAGAGTCATTCTGTCTGGATGAATGGTGACTCCTACTAATTAAAACACTAAAATACTTCTGTTCCAAATACTCTAAATCACATGTAACTTGCTTTAGGTGCCAGTGCCACATAGTGGCAACAAAAACCACCACCAAAGCTTTCTCTCTCTTTTCGGAGCGGGTCTTTATACATCACACACCCCTCTTAAAAGAGCCCTTGATGGACCCACGGAGGATGAGAAGAGACAGAGCATCTCTGAAGGGGGAAGTCCTTTCACACAACCCTGTCGAAGTTGTGTTCCGTTCCCCGCATTCCCTTGAACTTCTCTCTTCTTATTTTGGCCCTCACCCGAAATTAGCAGGAAGCGGGCAAGAGGCCAGAAAGCTCCTTTTGTTGCACGTAGCGTCTTAAAACACCGGAGCGGAAGAGTTTTTAATTTGTGGAGGGGGCAAGGGAGGAAAGAGGAGGAGGGGCTTAAACTTCGGCGAGCGGGGAGGAGGAGGAGGAGGCGGGCCGGAGCAGCTCGCCGGTTCCGAGGGGACCCTCGGGGGCGCTTGCAAGAGCGCGCCAGGTGGGCGGAGCTGCTCTCCGAGGACTTCAGCGCTTTTTGTCCGTCTCTGCTGCAGTCACGGCTCCTTCTTGGAAACAATGGGTGATGCGAGGAGACTTCTGGGCTGCCTGGCTTTGCTGAGCCTCCTCGGCTTAAGTAAGTTGCGGCGTTCTTTCATTCGGGAGGCGGGAGGGGGAAGGTGGGCAGCGAGAGACACCTCGTCTCTGTTTCGGTTGTGGGGCGATTCCAGAATGGGAATCTCCTTCTCCGTCCAATCGCACGCAGATTCGAGGGACTCGCTTCTTCTGAAAAGCCTGCGCTCCCCACTCCAGCCCTCCTGCGGGGAAAGCGGCGTTTTCGAAGTACGCTTTTAATTGTCACACGCTCCCTTTCTTTTTGGAGCAGGCTGGAACAGGTGCCGTCTAGCCCGGTGGAAGTTTAGCGGGCCTGGATCCCTCCCTCGTTAACTTAAAGCGTGGTTGAACGCCCCTGGACCTTTCTGAGGACAAGGGTGCGTTCTAGGTTGAAATCAATGGGACGGAGCTTTTTTGGGTGGTGGTGGAAAAAAACCACCTCCAGGCTGGGTGACTCTCTTTTTATGTTTGCCTATTATTGGCCGCGTTTCCAAAGACTTCGGTTGGAGAAAAGTGCGCTACTACACTGTTGAACGTAATAGTTCCATGAGGGCGGCAGGATGAGGAGTCGCGATGAACCTGGTGCTTGCTGTGTTGAATTCCAGGAGTAGGGCGCTCAAGCTGCGGAAAACGAGTTGGAAACTTGTGATGAGTTGGTGCTGAGCTGATGCTGATCAGGCAGAATTTAGGTTTACTTGTAACAGGATTATAACAGTAATTGAGTTGGAAGAGACCTTGGAGGTGTCTAGTCCAACTGCTGGGATTCGAACCACATCTGTGGACATTTCTGATCGACAAGCTCAGCATCTTAGCCACTGAGCCACCTAGCCAGGCTCCATTAAGCCACCTAGCCAGGCTTGAGCCACCTTCACAGGGTTGTTGTGAAAATAAGTTATAAATGCTGCTTTTATGCTTTTACTATGTTATATTGTACGCAGTCCAGAGGTCCTCTAAGAGGGAGATAGGAGATTATCAAATTATTGATAATAATTTACTTATTAACAATAGCAATAACATTTAGACTTATATACCGCTTTTACAGCCCTCCCTAAGCGGTTTACAGAGTCAGCATATTGCCCCCAACAACCTGGGTCCTCATTTCACCGGCCTTGGAAGGATGGAAGGCTGAGTCAACCTTGAGCCTGGTGAGATTCGAATTGTCAAACTGCAGGCAGCCAGCAGAAGTAGCCTGCAGTACTGCGTTCTAACCACTGCGCCACCGCAGCTCTTAAGCAGTAATAATCAGTAAATAAACAAACGTAAGGCGAAGGCCTGCAGGTCCCCTTAAGCATTTAGGAAACATATATGTAAATAAATATCATAGGACTAATATGGGTAGTCCTTGAGTTATGACCACAGTTAAGCCCAAAATTTATGTTACATTTGTTAAGTGAATTTTGCCCCATTTTACAACCTTTCTTGCCACAGTTGTTAAGTGAATCATTGCAGTTGTTAGTCACACCTTTAAGTTAAGTGACTCTGGCTTCCACATTGACTTTGCTTGTCTAAAGGTTGCAAAAGATGATCACATGACCTCAGGACATACAACTGTCATTTACATGAATCAGTTGCCAAACATGGAGTTTGATCATGTGACCATGGGGATGCTGCAACAGTTGTGTGAAAAAAGATCATAAGTCACTTTTTTCCGTGCCGTTATAACTTTGAATGTTCACTAAATGAACTGTTGTAAGTCGAGTATTTCTCTTTTCAGATCACTTTAGCTATAAATCTTTTTGGTGTATGGTTTCAAATCAACATTGACTTCTGGAGACTGTCGGGACTAGTCCCTGCATTTTTTGTGGCAAGAATTCAGAAGTGATTTGCCATTGCCATTTTTCTAGGACTGAAACAGAATGATTGGCTCTAAATCATCCCGCTGGCTTTGTGCCTAAGGCAGGATCGGAACTCATTGTCTCCCAGTTTCTCGCTTGGAGCCACTACCCCAAATTGTATCTGTATAACCCAGACTTAGAATATTTTATTTCAGTAATTCTTATACCCCTGCTTTAAAATAAATATTATCCTCCTGATATCACCAATCTATATGAGTTGTTTCACATATCATGCTTGGTTTTAATTTCCTTAATAATGATTTATTATTTGAACTAATAAATGCTTGCATACTGTGACATCAGCCATTCTTTACAAATGCAATGCAGAGTTCATATAACAATAAATCACATTATGGCTTATTGTGTTGGATGAACCCAGACACAGTGTGATTTTTGAGAGGTAAGATTGCTTGAATTCAGTGTACTAGCTTCCAAATAAATGGATACAGGATAGTAATCTTTGCTGAGTTATACCTAAATAGAGTACTGCAGTTTAAAATTGAGATGAGATGTTATCTGAAGTTTTGGGGGTGAGGCTGAAACTGCTCTTACTTCCAGATTGCAGAAATCATTTTCTTTAGTCTAATTTACATTTATAGTTTTATACGTTAAATCCATGCCAGAATATAGAACAGAACACCTTTTCTTCACTAGAGCTTGATTTTGGAAACTTTGATGGAGCTCAACAAGAAGCGATGGGTGGAAACTAATCAAGGAGAGAAGCAATTTAGAATTAAGGAGAAATTTCCTGACAGTAACTTAGAACAATTAATAAGTGGAACAACTTGCCTGCAGAAGTTGTAAATGCTCCAACCCTGAAAATTTTAAAGAAGATGTTGGATAACCATTTGTCTGAAGTGGTGTAGTGCTTCCTGCCCGGGCAGGGGGTTGGACTAGAAGACCTCCAAGGTCCCTTCCAAATCTGTTATTCTATTTCTATTTCTTTTATTAGCAAAAGCCAGTAGAGATGAAATACAATCACATTAAGTGAATGTGAACTGTGGATATATGAACTCTGTTGAATACTTGGATGGGTTAAGTCTCTTTGCAGCCATTTTTTTGTTATAATATTTTCACCCTAACATTCCAGAGTGTAAAAATCAGCCTGTTATTTCATCTGAGCTGGTTATTAAGCTGGACGGCATACAAAAACATTTACCTGTGAGAAGTTTCAACTTGTTCCTAACTAAGGGAGACATTGCAGAATGTTAACAGCGCTCGAGGGACGAAACCAGATACAGAGACAATAACCTTTTGCAAGAATTGTGCATGCAAAGTGGCCTGTATTCTGTGCTCTTTTCTGAAAGAACGAATTTTCAGAGCGTGGAACATTCTCTCTGCATTTTTATTTAATCTGTCTTTTATCCTGCTGGTGAAAGTGACTGGGGCTTAAACAAAGGCCCTGGGTTCTAAAAGGCACTTGGCTAGAGTGACAGGGTTATGCCAACGAGGTTAAAACACATAATGGATGGAATTTAGAACGTGAAACTGAGTGGCTCGTTGGTCAAAGCCTGTAGCAAAAGAAATGCTTGTACTCATGATTTAATGACTTAAATTACTGATTATGTTGAATTTAAACTTTCTGAAAGTTGAATCGGGGAAAAATGCTTAAAGAATGGCTTAAGCCTTAAGGTTAAGCTGTTTGCTTACACCTTGGTTTGTGGGATTGCGGGAAGTGGATTGTGGGAAGCCACTCCCTCCCAAAAGAATGAAATATTTTAGGAAATATTAAAAAGTCAGAATACTATATTTCCCTAAAGGAGAAATAGAGAAACATGCTCTTGGAGACGGAAACCAGCGCCCAAGTTTTTCCTAATAGCCCTCAGCAGATGTCAGCACTTAAGTCAAAGGTCTTCAAACTTAGCAGCTTTAAGACTTGTGGACTTCAACTTCTAGGAGTTGAAGTGCACAAGTCTTAAAGCGCCCAAATTTGAAAACCTCTGACTTAAGAGATAAAGAGATAGCTAGCTCTATTCATAGGCAGAAATTTCCTGCAGCAAGGTCTCAACAAAGGTTGAATTAGCCCTCAGCCACAATAGCAATTACCCAACAAGCCCCTTCATTGCATCAACCAAACTTCAACCAAGCTTAGCTCAGACAGACTCCTAGGATTTGTACATGGCACCATGGGAGTCTGACAACAGCCAATAGAATACATGTTCTTGCACAGAAACAGGAAGTTCAAGTGCAAAGAAGGAATAAAAATCCCTCACTTTCAACTCCATGTGGTCAGTTGCCCAGAATCACCCATGTGGTTCTGCTTCATCATTAAACCATCTTTCCAATTAGCCTCCAGCCTCCATTTTTTCTCCAGTGCCTTTCTCCCAGCTTGAAACTGGACCTGAATATTTCTTCCAGTAGGATCATTCACACAATACCCTGAGTCAAAGCTTAAGTAGTCATATTATGGTTTGCTACAGTTGCTGTAGTTTGGGGGATGGGGCGGTAGTACTGTTTTGGTCCAGGATCATTAGTACATTGTCAGTCTGTTGCTGAAATTTAGAGGTGGGGTGGGGGGCCTTGCAAAGTATTTAAAGCATCCATTTTTGTCTCTTAAATTCCATTCAGTCAGAAAAAAATCTGCCTGGTATTGAAATGGCTTTCTTAAAGGAAGAGAATCCTACTTCATATCTCTGTAAGATTTGAGGAACAAATTTTGCTACTTAAATGCTCTCCTTCAAAAGCTAAGCACAATGGACTGAAGATTTATTTGCAATTATTCTGAATGGTCTCGGGGCTGCAAAAGAGATGTTGTTGTAATTTAACTTGAGGGATATGGTTTAAAGTTTTATCCATTAGTTGAGGTCCCTGCTATGAGTTTTCTCCTGTTCCAACAGCAAAAAAAAAAAAAAAAAAAAAAAAGGTACACAATTTCTTTTCCTCCAATAGCTCCACCGGCACCTGGTGTGAGTCAACAGTTATATTCAAAATGTATGTAGGCTAACTTAGAAGAGTGGGTGGGACTGCATAAATTTTCTTCTCTCTGAAATAATGCCAAAGCATTAACATATAAAAATAATATGGGAAAAACAAGACCATTAAATCATTTTAAGAGCAAATCTTTGCTATTGAATTTTCAATGGTGTCAAGAAAGACGCAGTAATTTCTGGGAAGGAGAATGATTTAAATTACTGATATGTGAAATTTCAACTTTCTAAAAGTTGAATAGGAAAAGTTAGCCAAATTAGTGGCTCTAATAGCTAAATAGAGAAGTATTAACTATTTTTAAATACCTGTTATTTCAAGGGGTTTCCCACTTCCTAATTCAAATTACTTGAAATTTAAATGCATCAGGCATTAGAACATTTATATGACATATAAAACTTGTTTAAGTTTTTTGTGGCTCAGTTTAGTTCTTAACAACATCATAGTTAAGAGTACCATCTTTTTGTATCTTCCTATAGTTGGTATGGTACTATAAACATGAGGAAAAAAGAAAACAAATTCCAAAATTAAGCCAGTTGTTTAAGCAGTAAACTGCAGTTTAAAATCACCTTGAAGGTGATAGATTGAATGCAGAGCTTGTATTAACTATTGTTGATGTTAGATATACACTGTCTTCAAGGATAAAAGAAATGGTTGCTTCTATCAACTTTGAAAATACTGTTTGTCTCTTGACTATCTCCTGTCATTGATAGCATACTTACAGAGACCTTGCATTGACCAAGAGTAGACAGAAAGGAACATTTAAATCTCTTCATCAGAAACAAATAGCATATAAAGAGTATATCAACAGTATTTCAACCGCCAGAGCCTGAAGACATTGCAACTAGCAAATAACCCACCAATCACTGTAGGAAAATTTGAAGACCAACAGGATTTCTCATTCAGGGTGCCCTCGGGAAACTTTCTTGTCTCCTGCTTTTCCCCTTTGTTTGAAAGTTTTTCCTCACCTATTAATTGGGAGCAAAATACATGTGTTATCCACTAGAGAGCTTGTATTTGTCGTAAGTTTGATATCAGGGCTCAAAACAAGGACAAAGTAATGTCAGAGTATTTTACCTCATTCAATTATAGATGCTGTTGTTAATCACCTTTATTAGAATAATAAAACTTTGCCAGCATTATCCATAGAAAGATTGCTAAATTCACATAGATAAGGTGCTACTCAACTCTTCTTAAGTTTCCCCTGCCATCCTGTGGGTCAGGGTACTGCAAGGAGTTTGCTTTCTGGTGGTATAAAGCTGGGTGTTGCTTTTTGTTTTGTCTTCTCATGATGGTCCATTTGCCCCTTTTTTGTTTGAAAGGTTCTCTGCTGATTGGGCAAGGGCATTTGAAGTTGAATCACTTCCTGTGAGATCCAAATGGCCATTGAATTATGAGTGAATATGGCACAATTAGTATTAGAAGTTGTATTTATAAAGAAGATTTATTTTACAGAAGTAATTGAATACTGTAGAAAGGAAAAGAACTATATATATATAATATTCATCATATAGCCCTCTACTTTCAAATTCCTAAAATAATTCACATAGAACTCCAGCTTCTGCTAGATTAACAAAATGTTTAAGAATATAATTCAGATTGGGGACACTGAAGACAATGGATATGTTTGTGAGTTTACATCATTTTTCAGAAAGACTTTGCTAAGCCATGAATTTTGCCAAAAGACTGGGGCATTCCTCATTCGGGGCAGTTATTTTCATCTACTCATTCCAGGTGTTTTTTGGGGAATCTTTGTGCAGACTTGCCACTATTTCCATGGTTACAATATTGAAAGGCATATGAGACACAAACTGCATGCCAATCAGAATAGTCTGTGAAGCTTTATACCCGAAGCAGAAGTTCCAGGAGTTCTTAAACTGAGGCTCTTATTGGATCTTTTAATAAACTTATTTTATTCTTTTTATCTATGCCAATTAAGTTTAAGTTTTAATGTGTTTAAATTAGGTCTTTTCCATGTGGGGAAGAATTAATAATAATACTATTAAAGAAATCACAGATTCTGCATCAGAGGTTGATCAAAGCAACATCCACTGTTGCAATAATGAATTGAATGCAAAGGCAGATAATTACCGTATTTTTCGGAGTGTAAGACGCACTGGTATTTAAGACTCACTGGAATATAAGGCGCACCTTAGTTTGGGGGGAAGAAAATAAGAAAAAAGCTGATTGGCAGGTGGATCGGCCTCCTGGAATACCCCCAGTCAGCTGTTCCCAGAGGTGAATTTTAGCAACAGGTTCCTTGGTTGTGAGCTCTGTGCCTTGCTTTTTTTTTTTGCTTTTTTTCTGCCTCTGAAACTTCTGAAACCCCGTTTCAGAAAAAACTTTTTCCTGCCTCTGAAAGCCTCCGAAACAGCTTCAGAAAAAAAGCCTCTGAAGCTCTGTTTGGGGGCTTTTCTGAACCTCTGTTTGGGGTTTTTTTTTTTCTGAAGCTTCATGTCTGATGCTTTTTTCAGCCTCTGAAACCTCCTTTTGAGAAGCTGGACAGGGCTACATTCAGAGTATAAGATGCACCCAGATTTTCACCCTCTTTTTTGGGGGAAAAAAGGTGTGTCTCCAAAAAATATGGTATCTTGTTTAGTGTTTGCCATAGGCAATCTGTCTGAAGAGACACCTGTGATTCTGCTGAGAGGGAGGGAGAGCGGGGAGTAAGTGAATGAGAGTGAGAGTTGTGGAATTAGGAATAGGGAGACCAGTGAACCAGTTGACTTTGGGCCAAACACTCATGATACTCGGCCTATTTGTTTGTTTATTTAAACCCCACATTTACTATTTTTATGAATAGCTCAAGGTTACGAACATATCCAACACACTTTTGTCCTCCTATTTTCCCCACAACAACAAGCCTTTGAAATGAGTTGGGCTGAGAAAGAGTGACTGGCCAAAAAATCCAGTTAGCTTTCATGGGACTTGAACTCATGGTCTCCTGCTTTCTAGCCTGGTTCTTATGTGGAGAAATTTAAAAAAACAACAACTGTCTACCAACTAACTTTGGACTTGGTAGATTTACAGTGAATAGGTCTTCATTCTGCAATAGATGGACTCAGTCTGTCATATGAATAAATAGTGCATGTTATGGTCATGGGTCCAGGGTAAAAGGAGGTTACAAGCAGTTTTAAGTTTAGTTTAAATTAACTCCCACTCTAATTGTGCTGCAGAAGGGGCACAGAGAGGCAGGCATAGAATGGAAAATAGAGAGGAAATAGTAGGATAACACAGAGAGGAAATTGTACAGTTCTGCACTATTGGCCATGTCCCATCCTCTGCTATTATGCAGCCCCAACAGCTGTACCCCTGCGGAAACTTGACCCTTAATTGTAAGAAGGTCACCCTTCCTAGAAAGCATAATTAGGATTGTAGCATTGCCTTAATTTTTTAAGGCAAACACTTAAGAACAGTGTTCTGCCCATATTTCTGTTCTTGGCATTCACAAAGTTTTGTTTCTAAAAATGCAGCAAGAACCGTTCCAGATTTGGCCCTTGTTTCAGAACTCTTCCTGACCTACCAGTACAGAAGACTCCTTTGTGAACAGAATAAATACAGATAATATGTTCAAAATACTCTTGGGTTTGGCAAGTACTATCAGAATGTGCACATTTAGAAAATGTTCATTTTTAGTACCCACAGTTAGTTAATGATTCCAGAGGTAGTGTTGAGTGGCATTTTACTTCCGTGGCCCCAGAGTTTCATCTGATCATCTGTGACATTGTGGCAAATAAATTTGCCCTTAATTATTGTGGCAGTCAGATCAATTTAGAAGAAGAAATCCAATTTGAAAGAAAAACAATACTGTGCTATATTTGTGGAAGGAATGCAACAAGGATTGTTCTTCATTGATCAGTTTGCTTGCTCTTCTTCACTGTTGCGGATATAAATAGGAATGTGGAGAACAGGGGAAGTAGACTTAGAAATAGATGTTTCCTGTATTGGGTGACACCATATAAAGTGTTAAAAACACTCTTCCCTTCTCCATCCCTTGCAAATTAATAATAAAGGAAATTTTAGCAAACTAGTCCATTAGATATTTTTTATGGTCCTTTGGGTCTTTTATTCGTTAGATTTATATCCTGCTTTCCTTCAGAGCTCACAGTTGCACACACAGTACTTTTTCCCCACAACAACATCCCAACAACTCAGCTAAGAAGACGTGGCTGACCCAAAATGAGCTTCCGTGGCTGAGGGTGGTCTAGACCCTTCTTACACGAAAAGCTCCCATTTCCCCTGGTTCTTAATCTTTTTATCCTTTCTTCTAAGCATAGTTTCTATTGAATACCGTAGAGTTTACTTCTGGGGTAAACATATATGGAATGTTGTTGTTAATAAGCAATGTTTGCTGAAATACAAATGCAAAAAAACTCCCCATGTTATATCAACATTGTGCAGGTTTACTTGCATTTCCCTTCAAAAACAAAAGGAAGAGATCATAACAAAGAACAAACTCCATAGGAACTTTTGTTTTCCTTTTATCTACAAAAAACTGGCTGCTTTATTTTGTTTATTTATTTATTTTTGGAACCAGCAATAAATACAATGTTACCAGAATACCATTCAGGCCTGTTTACTTTATGTTAGAGATGGAAACTTGTGGCTCTTGAGGCATTATTGAATTGGAATTCTCAACCGTCATCACCAATGGTGCAGAATGCTGAGACAAGTAGTTCAATATCTAGTGGTCCCCAGCCCTGCTCTGTATTTCTATAGAAGACTTAATACTGAGCATTGAATTAAAAGCAAGGAAATACACAAGGACTTTCAAAAATCACCATTAAGTGTCAATTATTCAAGATAGTCCAGATCAGGAGTTTGTAATGCATGTCTCTCCTCCCTGTCTTCATGTTCAAGAGAGCTGCCCAATTAACTTTGGACCTGTTTCTATTGATTCTTCATAATAAATACTAAATCATCCACAAATGCTTGTAGTTTATATTCTTCTTTTTTAATTTTCATTCCTTTTATTTTTTTATCTTGTCTTATTTTTCTGCTTAAGATTTCTAGAGTCAAAATAAATAATAACGGAGATAGCGGACCTCCTTGTCTGGTTCCTTTTCTAATGTCCACTTTTGCTGTCATTTCACCATTTACAATTACTTTGCTGATTGGTCTTTATATATAGTTTTAACCATAGAGAAGTAGAGGAATATGGAGTAGTAGCGGGACTGAAAATTAATAAAGATAAAGACAAAAAGTATAGTTAAAAACATGAGAGAAAAACAAAAGAAGCAACTAATGCAGAAGTTAGATATTCAAGTAGTGAAGAAAGTGAAATATTTGGGCATCCAATTAACTTCAAGGTGTATTATGGTGAAGGAAGATTATTACTATAAACTGAGAAATCAAATTGAGATGGATTTGGATAAATGGAAAAATTTACAATTATCACTAATGGGAAGAATAGTGTTAATTAAAATGAATATATTACCAAGAATTTTGTTTCTCTTTCAAATGATTCCAATAAAGTTAGAGAAAAAATATTTTGGAAATTTGCATAAAATGATGTGGAAATACATATGGCAAAGAAAAAAAGCAAGAATTAACCTCAAACTGCTCTAAGATTCTAGAACTAGAGGAGGGTTTGGCCTACCAAACTGGGAACTTTACCATCTAGCGGCGATGTTAACTTGGGTTAAAGAATGGATTTTATTGAGAAATACAAGATTATTGTATTATTGGAAAGACATGATTTGCAATTAGGTTGGCATGCTTTTCTATGGTACAGGAAAAACAGGATACACGGATACTTCCAGAGACATTGTGTAAGGAATGGTTTGTTAACAGTAGGGGAGAAAGTGAAAGAAAAACATTATATGGAAATACCAATGTGGCTTTCAACAATAGAAGCGTTGACACATCCAAATATGATTAACATGGAAAATATTGTGAGATATAAAGACATTTTAACAGAGAAGGTAGAATTAAAACAGAAACAAAAACTAGAAAAACAAAGGATTGAGACAGACTGGTATATGTGACTGCAAATACAATCAAGATACGACAAAGATTTGAAACAGTATGGTTTTAATTTGGGAAAATCAGAACTGAATGAAATAATGACTGGAACAGATGAAAAAATGATCAAGAAATTGTATAATTATTGCAAATTAGATTAGAAAACGAAGTAAAAGAGACAATGATAACATGGGCAAAATAATTTGGTTATACAATAGAATTAGAGAGATGGCAACAACTATGGGAAAGGAATTATAAATTAACAATGGCAACTGAATATCAAGAAAACTTACATAAAATGTTTTATAGAAGGCATATGTCACCAGAAAGGTTAGCAAAAATGTTTAAGGATAAATCAACTAAATGCAAGTGCAACTCAAGTTTGCACTTGCCAGGATCATATTGTCATATGTGGTGATCATATACAGAAGCAAAAAAACTATTGGATTAGAATACAGACATGGTTAGAGAAAATGATACACCAGCATATAGAATTAAAACCAGATATTTTTCTGTTGGGCATTTTACCAGAAAGATATAATAAAGAAGATACGTATTTAATTATACACATAATAACAGCAGCAAGAATTGTATTTGCACAAAATTGGAAGGTAGAAAAATTTGTAATAAGCTGGTATTAGAGCCAATCAAAAGGTAATAAGTAATCATATTTGATAGCAAAAATGTTTACTGTTTTGATTATATTCCATCAAGCTGATGTTGGCTCTTAGTAACAAGATAGGTAGACTTCATCTAAGACAGGGGTCAGCAACCCACAGCTCTGAAGCCACATGTGGCTCTTTCATCCCTCTGTGGAAAACAAAGCATTTCCTATCTTGTATTTCTAGTATGCTTTTTCTCCTCAGCCAGATCTCAAATAGTTAGAAGAAAGAAGTCCACCTTTTCTACTTCTACAACAATTCTGTATTAGTGTCCCCCAGAAACATCCATAGAATTGGAGATTATTTTTTTTTTGTCAAAATGATTAAAGTAGCATTGTGGCATCACAATACAGACTCTGCCCTTTTTGAACATATGTACAATTTATCAACACACATGCAAAAAAGGCAAAAGTTGTGTCACAACTTTTCACAACTGCTTTCATCATTGCCAATTTTGAGCATATGATGGATGCCTCTGAATACCACTTCTTGTTATTTGTCAGTTTCCTTTATAAAAAATATTTAGGGCTTCTATATTTTATGGATAGTACATGTTTAAAAAACATGCAGTTGCAACTCAAAATATGAACATATCTTTGAGTACTTAGACCTGGTTCCTGTCTGATGACAAGCATTTGTTTGGTCTTCAAAGAGACCTTAATCACAGGAGATCAAAAATATAACCTTCAATTTGGAAGACAAGAATTGAAGACTCTATGACTTCCACCTGAATAAAGAGTTGTTTGTGTCAGATTTCAATGTTGTAATCATGTAGCTTTTAAATCCTAAAAAGAGTTACATTTTTATAGCATTAAGTCTGAACATTTATGCCATTCCAAAAACGTAAAATAAGAAAACATTTTCTCTAAATAAATCATGTTTTATAGAGAATAGGAGAATAGAAAAGCAACATACAGCACAAAAACAAGAAATAAATTGAAAGGTCATTATAAATTGTATACTTTATTATTATTATTATTATTGGAATAGGTTTATATTCTCAATGGGAAAACTATTGTCACATCATTTTCTCTCTGGAGACTTAATCTGTCCAGATAATAAAGCATCCGGCCAAAAATGTTCATTTTCCCTGTTCAAGCTAAAGTTCTTAATTTCAGGTTCTGAAGGAACTGAGAGGGACTTTATGCTTTTTGTAGTTATTTACATTAGAATAATTGACACTTTCACTACAGTATTACAACTGTCAAGTTTAAGTGTTTGCAAAATAAGAGCTTGAGTTTTCTAAGAAATTTATTTCTACACCAGGATAAAATAGACATTGTACCATCTGGAAAAAGTTCAAAAAACTGCAGATCAGTGGTGGGTTGCTAACGGATTGGGCGAACCGGTAGTGGTGGCCGCGCGAGACTCCACCCACTTGCCCGGACACTTCTGCATATGTGCAGAAGCATCACGCCCACGAGTGAACCAGTAGCAACGGGTTTTGAAACCTGCCCCTGCTGCAGATATATCATCTTTTTTCTTTCTAAACAGAACTCTCATTACCTACCCAAAATGACACTCACAAATATATAGAAATTGAAATCAGACATGTTATGTCCTCAATTTTTTTGAGTGATTTTTCCCTAGAAGTCTTGCTGGGCTTTAAAGTTTGAGGAACTTTAAAGGATTTGGGAACTTTTTGGTTCCCCGGAAAACTCCTTGTTAAATAAGTCTAAGTTGTTTTTCACACAGATATCTACTAGTTTCTACACCTTTTCCCTAAAAAAATATGAGTTAATGGAATAAATTCATACGAAGCAATTTGGGCAACCAATTTCAAAAACTTCATTTATATATTGTCATGCTTCTAAATTTGTGAAAAACTGAACTATTTAACTGTTTAAGTTACAGGCCAGGCAAATCAAAAAATACAACTGGAATATGCCTGAAAATGTTGCTCTGTGAAATATTTCTTTTGTTCAACATTACAGCCTGCCAACCATCTTTCCTTTCCTTTCCTTTCCTTTCCTTTCCTTTCCTTTCCTTTCCTTTCCTTTCCTTTCCTTTCCTTTCCTTTCCTTTCCTTTCCTTCCTTTTCCTTTTCCTTTTCCTTTCCTTTCCTTTCCTTCCTTTTCCTTTTCCTTTTTCCCCCTTTTCCTTTTCCTTGCCCTGCCCTGCTTATACTTTTTGCTTATGCTTGAATGAGTGTATTTGACTATGTATCAAATACAGCTGTAATTTATGAAGAGTGTAAATCTTGCCACAGTGATTCACAAGTATCATAATTTAACAGCAAAATGTTGTAATTATTAGTTTTAATTTATTTTTATATGTAAATTTTCTTGAAATTCACAAATTTCTCATAACAGTGCTGTATAAATGTACGCTTGATGAAGAGAAGTCCTTATAATTCACGGGTTAAAGATGTTGTTTTTAGTTACAAAGTTGTGTCCAACCTATCACAACCCCATGGACAACATTCCTCCAAGCTTTCTTGTCCTCTACCATCCCTCTAGTCCATTTAAGCTCACACTGACTGCTTCAATGACTCCATCCAGCCATCTCATTCTCTGTAGTCCCGTTCTTCTTTTGCCCTCAATTATTCCCAGCATTAGCCTCTTCGCCAGTGAGTTCTTCCTTCTCATTAGGTGGCCAAAGTGTTTGAGTTTCATTTTCAGGATCTGGCCTTCTAAAGAGCAATCAGGGTTGATCTCCTCTAGGACTGACTGCTGGATCTCTGCCTGACCACTTCCTAGTTTAAATACAATGAAAATTTCTACAGACAAAACCACAGTTCTGTCACGGGGTTTATTCCACTGTGGCCAATCTCTACATGGAAGAAGTAGAAACCAAAGCCTTAAACTCCTTTACAGGAAGTCCACTCACTCAGTGGTATAGGTATGTGGATGATACTTGGGTCAAGTTTAAAACACAGGAAGCGGAAGCCTTCACGAAACACTTCAACTCTGTGGACAGATACATTAAGTTCACACGGGAAGATGTTAAAGAAAACAGTCTGATGTTCCTGGACTGTGCAGTACAGATTAAGGATGACAGAATCTTCAACATAGAAGTATTCAGAAACACCCACCCACTCACCACCCACACACAGATCAGTATTTACATTTTGATTCTAATCACCCACTGGAGCACGAAACTGGAGTGATCAGAATCCTGCACCACTGGACTGAAGATTTGCCTACCAGCAAAGAGGAAAAAGGAAAAGAACTAAAATATACCAAGGAATCCCTCAGAACCTGTGGATGTCCCAACTGAACCTGCATCAAAACCAGGAAAAGATCCATCAGGAGTTCCTCCACAACAGACAAAGAAGAGAACAATAAACGAAGCAATATTGTCCTTCCTTCCTTCCTTCCTTCCTTCCTTCCTTCCTTCCTTCCTTCCTTCCTTCCTTCCTTCTTTCTTTTTTTCTTTCTTTCCCATATATAAGATCATAGATAAGAATATAGACATGATTATATGAAATGGATACAAATAAATGGGCACGTTAGGGCAGGAATGGTAGGCACGTTGGTGCACTTATGCATGCCCCTTAGAGACCACTTAAGAATGGGATGAGGTCAACAGTAGACAAGTAAGGTTAAAATTGTGGGGGTTTGGGGAAGAAACCACAGAGTCAGGTAGTGCATTCCAGGCATTGACTACTCTGTTGCTGAATTCATATTTTCTGCAATCGAGTTTGGAGCGGTTTACCTTAAGTTTGTATCTATTGTTTGCTTGTGTATTGTGGTTGAAGCTGTAGTAGTTATTGACAGGTAGTACATTGTAGCAGATAATTTTATGTACTACGCTTAGGTCAGACTGAAGGCGGCATAGTTTTAAGTTGCAGGACTATCTGAAAAGCTCAGGAGGATTTTCAACTAACACAACAAATGTGTACACTTTAAATCCAAGAATACATTAAGGCAGAAGCTTGTCCATCCCAAAGATAAAACACCCAAGCATAAACAGAGCAATTTGGTATATGTGGTGTAATGCAATGTATGCTGGGGAAACAAAACAATCACTTCACAAATACATGAAACAACATAGGAGAACAAACCCATCAGGACAAGATTCAGTAGTCTTATCTGTATCTGAAACAAAAAGCTCACTCTTTTGAAGACATGCTGGACAGACAGGGCTGCTACTTTGAAAGAGGTTCAAAGAGGCTATCAATATTAAAATGAAAAGCCCTCTCCATCAGAGGGGAACGAATAGGTCACCACCTATCCTCTAGTTACAACACAATCCTTTCAGCAGTATCAAGAAGATTCGACGCTCATTTGCACTCTGATTCAGGTGACCCTGAGGATACAGATAAACTTCAAAGTGGCCTCAACTACTCTTAGAGAACTAACCAGTGACTTTCAGAGTGCTAACAATCATATGATTGCAAAGAATATAAATCCTTCCATTCCCTACCATTAAGCCAGAACCGAAAAAACATCTTGGATGAGAAGTGAAACACTTATAAAGGAAAAAACCCAAGAAAGTCCAGATTCCTTTTGAACAATATCATTGGGAGAACACTTCATGGGATAAATTGAACTAAATGCATTTTGGTGAAAACTAATACACACATTATAAGAAACGTCAGTATTATTTCAGTAACAGTAACAGAGTTGGAAGGGACCTTGGAGGTCATCTAGTCCAACCCCCTGCTCACGCAGGAGACCTGTACTAGGGATTTGAACTGCCGAACTGCCGACCTTTCTGATCAACAAGCTCAGTATCTTCGCCACTGAGCCACCTATGTACTATCAAGAATTGGTGTGTAATTTACAATGAAAGATAAGCTGTATCTCTTAAATGGTGCGTGTACAATAGTAGCAACACAAAACTTTCACAGTGTACTAAAATAATACCATTCTGGGACTACTCTCATTTGTAGCAGCAAACCAGCTTTTGGACCTCAGACGATATCCATCTTTACCAGTCACAAAGAACTTGCATTCTCTGTTTAGACTACCATACAGATGCCATAACCTTGACATGCCTGGGAATGTCACACACAATTGTGTAGTTCCAGTAACTGTTATCTATAAACAGTCTGGGGGTTATGAAAAGGTTTCTGTTTTCTATGACAGATAGTGGCCTTTCATACTCAGAAATGCTCGGTCATGCATTAGGTTTCCTGATTTTAATGAGGTCATTCTTGGTTGTTGGACATTTGTTTGTTTTTTAAATATAAACTAGTTTTGTAATATGCATGCCGTGCATGGTAATTACAATGACACAACTTTAAAATCTTGAACAGCAGTTTTTGAACAGCTGCCCTTATGATGCTGCGAGTAAGAAAGGGTTTCTGCCAATGTAGAGATCTGAAAGGTTAACAAAATATTGGTAAGTAGTTATGATTGTCACAAGGAGGTCTACTGGGAAAAGAGATAAATTGTTGTGTCTATTTGTTGTGTTTACTCCCACATATTTTTAGCCCAACAGTGAAGGATGTAAAGTTTTTCTTCACTGTTTATCTTCGTACAGAATTCTAAATCTCTTTATTCATTAAATATCAGCAAGAGAAGATTTTAAATATATTTAATTTTATTCCTACGAGCTCTACAATGATAGCAAATTATATAAACAGTTATATTTTGTTGGGTTTACCGCTAATGTCTAGTTGTTCTTGAACTTAAAAACAAAACAAAAACAGTAAGAAATATCAGTCGGCTGAAAAAATATGCCACCTGGGAAAATCCAGGACTATAGCTAGACTGGGAAATTAGAAAAAAAAAAGTACTAGAACCGTGATGCCAAACCTATGGCACGGGTGCCACAGATGGCACATGGAGCCGTATCAGTGGGCATGTGAGCATTGCTGTAGCTCAGTTCCAGTACGCATGTGTGCACCAGCCAGCTGATTTTGGGGCCTTTTGATCCCACCAGAAGTTGGGAAATGGGCTGTTTACGGTCTCTGGAGGGTCTCCAGGGGGGGAGAGGTCATTTTCGCCCTCCCCAGGCTCCTAGAAAGCCTCTGGAGCCTGGGGAGGGTGAAAAATGTGCCATCACGGGCTAAAAGGCTGAATAGCTCAGCAGACTAATGCATTGTGCATTGTGATTAACTCCAGTTGTCTGCAATTACTGTAAATTCGAATCTCACCAGGCTCAAGGTTGACTCAGCCTTCCATCCTTTCTAAGGTAGGTAAATTGAGGACCCAGTTTGTGGGGGCAATAAGCTGACTTTGTATAAAATATACAAAAGTATGAAGGCTATTGCTTAACACATTGTAAGCCGCCCTGAGTCTCCGGAGAAGGGCGGCATATAAATCAAATTTTTTAAAAAAGCAAAGTGTGTGTGCATGCGCAGGGGTGGGGTGCATTGAATTATGGGTGTGGGCACACACATGAGCGACCTCCCTCCGCTTTTGGCACACAACGGCAAAAAGGCTAGCCATCACTGTACTAGAAGAAAGCAGTATCAAAAACTTGGCTATCGTTTTCAAGAAAATTACATGACTATGACCATGTAGATTGTCATAGTTCAGTTCAATTCAAAGGTGATTTTATTTTATTTTTTTCTTTCTTTTCTTTTCTTTTCTTTTCTTTTCTTTTCTTTTCTTTTCTTTTTTTTTTTTTGCTGCTGAGTCCGTTCTTATTCTGAGATCCCTTCTTCAAATATTTACATTTAAATGGTCTGAACTTGTAAATGTTTCTGCTCCCTTGAGCAGGGCAGGGCTTAATTCTGTTGGTATCTATGCGATAGAAGCTGAGATCTTGGCTAGGTTCACAAAACATACTAAGGTGCAGTTGGAAGAAATGCCTATCTGGGTTCAGTTCCAAATGGGGAGAAAGGCACTGGAAACATGGAGGCTGCTTGGAAGGATGGTTTAATAGTGAAGAAGAGTCACCAAGCACCTGTGATTCTGGGTAGCTGAACACATGAGTGGAGAGAGATGTATACCCTCTCTTGAGCCTTGCCTTTGAGCTTCTTGTTCCTGTGGCAAGGAATGTATTCTATTGGTTGCAGTCAGAGTCCCATGTAGAGTCATATTTGTCTGAATCAAGTTTGGTGAAACCTTGCTGGGTGATGTAATGAAGGGGCTTAGTTGTGCCATGTGGTGAGCTCTGCTGATAGATAATCCTATTATGTTCTGGAAGGTGAAGGTCTTTCGTTTTGTGGATAGGCTGTTTTGTGGACAGTCTTTTGTCTTGTAGATAAGCTGGCACCAAAATATCAGCTGGAGGCAGGGAGCTGGGGCTGATTTTCTGTTTCCTCTTAAGATTTTATTTTTTTTTAGGGGAAATATTCTGCCTTTTTAATATTTCCTACAGTTATGGCTAACCTTTTTGCCGTCGTGTGCCAAAAGCAGGGGGAGATGGGGTTGCATGCGTGCATGCCCACACCCATGATTCATTGTGCCCCACCCTGCGCATGCGCGCGTGATCCCCCGCGCTTCCCCTGCTTTTGGCACGCGATGGCACAGTGGGCCCAGTAGGCCCATTTTTCACCCTCCCCAGGCTCCAGAGGCTTTCTTGGAGCCTGGGGAGGGTGAAAAATGGCCTTCCCCACCCCACCCCCAAGGCTCTCTGGAGGCCAGAAACGGCCTGTTTCTCGACTTCCAGTGGGACGGGAAGTCCCGGTTTTTCCCCCTCTCCAGACTCCAGAAGCTTTCTGGAGGGGATGAAAACGGCCTTCCTCATTCTCCTGGAGGCCCTTTGGAGGCCAGAAACAGCTTATTTCCCGAATTCTAGTGGGAAACTGGAAGGCCAAAAATTAGCTGGCTGGTACGCACATATGTGCTGGAGCTGAGCTAGGGCAACACTCATGTGCCCACAGATACGGCTCCACGTGCCACTTGTGGCACACGTGCCATAGGTTCGCCATCACGGTCCTAGAATATTTCATTCTTCTAGGAGAGGGGTGGGTACTAACTTTCTTCAGTACAGAATGGCTTGTTAGGGTTTTAGTTTTGTTTGCAGATTCTACGTAAATTAACCATGCATAACCAAACCTTGGCTTATGTATAGATGGGGAATTCTTTCTACAAATCCTGGTCTATCAAGTGTTCTGCCCAGTGAAATATATGGCATATTAATGGGAACATTGAATATACCTAGAATAGATGGTGTGATAAAAAATATCATGAATGAGTGTAACTAATATTAAGACAAGAAGTGCACCAGTGCCTTGATTGTTTTATGATAATATTTCCGTTCTTCTTACTAGACATACTTGAAAATTACTGTGAAGCGTATAATATTGGCCTTGAAGGAGCTAAAGTGTTTTCTGGTTCCCGAAATGAACAGTTTGGATATATAGTTCAACAGATTGCAAACCAAGAAGGCAAATGGTAAGCATTACTTGCACAATAAAGGAGAAAGGATCAACTTTGTTATACTGTGTAGGATTTTTATTTTTTAAGGAATTGATCATTTGGTTTCTATTTTATTTTTCTCCTTGTTTTTCAAAGAGCTGTAGATAAAATTAGTATATAAACATTTACATCTTACTATTTCCTTTTGGAGTAAGCAACCTTATGCAAAATATTGAAAAGAAGTAAGTAATCCCATCTCTCTAGTTTACAAGGTTACTCCTCAATGTACACCTTCCTATTTTTATACCTTTATAAGACGTTCTTGCTTTTACCACATCTATTTAAAGATACATATATTCTTTCTTCTTTAAAATTCTCACTTTTCTATATCTGAGGATCTACCTATGGCTTTTTCAGTCTTTCTCTTCTTCTTGACTGTTTACTTTTCCTTCTGTCTTTGATTTGTGATTCAGTTCTTATTCATTCTTTCTGTACAAATCCTCTCCAAATGGATCTTCCATACTGGTCACTCTCCTTTGTATTGAACCCACACAAGTAATCCTTGATTTATGACCACAATTGAGACCAAAAGTTTCTGTTGCTAAGCAAGACAGTTGCAAGTTTTGCCCCATGTTACAACCTTTCTTGCCACAGTTGTTAAGTGAATCACTGTGGTTGTTAAGTTAGTAACATGGCTGTTAAGTGAATCTGGTTCCCCCATTGACTTTGGTTGTCAGCAGGTTGCAAAATGTGATCACATGACCTTGGGACATTGAAACCATCATTAATACATGCCAATTGCTAAGTGTACAATTTTTGATCACATGACCATGGGGATGCTACAACGGTCATAAGTGTGAAAAATGGTCATAAGTCACTTTTTTCAGTTCCATTGTAACTTTGGTCACTAAATGAGTGGTTGTAAGTCGACCACTACCTGTATTTGCTGTGAGACAATAGAAAAATGGTAAAGTCGCAACTGTAGATAGTATAAGTCTATAAATGTTAAAATGTGGAATGTGGTTCCTTGATGGAGTTGCTTAGTTTGATAACTATGGCTAAGATATTTAACAAAAGATAAGTCAAGTTTGGGAAGGGCAATGTGGGCTTTATGCCAGGCACATGCGCCAATCAGATTTGTCCGTTTTAAGAAATCATATGTAAGAAATAAAGATTAGTGTATCTTTGTTGATTTACAGGAAACATAATGACTGATAGGCATGAATTATAGAACTTATGTACAAATGTAGAGTTGAAAAAGGATTGTTGAACAGTAAATGGGGGAAATAAAAACATGCATGAGAACAAATAGAATATTTAGTGAATAATTTAACATTGAGCAGGGAATAAGATAAGGATATAAGATGTTTTAATATATTCATCCACAAAATGAATATATTATGAATGAAAAGTATTAGGGAAACATGGTAAAAAAACTACAACGAGCAGATAAATTTTGTTTACGTTGGTAGTTGTTCACTAAAGATAAGAAAATGGATGGAGAAACTGGTAAGAAGGTTCTGTACAATCTTCAATCATTAGCAAGAAGTAAAAGGAGTGTTAGGAAAACTTAAGTTTCTGCCCAATATAATATATGGAAATAAGAATTGAGTATGACAGAAGAGGGATACAGTGGCTAAGCCGCTGAGCTTGTCGATCGAAAGGTCGGCAATTCAGCAGTTCGAATCCCTAGTGCTGCGTAGCTCCCGTTACTTGTCCCAGCTTCTGCCAACCTAGCAATTTGAAAGCACGTAAAAAATGCAAGTAGAAAAATGGGGACCACCTTTGGTGGCAAGGTAACAGCGTTCTGTGCGCCTTTGGCATTTAGTCATGCTGACCACATAACCACGAGACGTCTTTGCCAGCAGCGCTGGCTCTTCAGCTTTGAAACGGAGATGAGCACCACCCCCTAGAGTCAGGAACGACTAGCGCATATGTGTGAGGGGAACCTTTATCTTTACCTATGACAGAAGAAACAAAACAAAACAAAACAAAAAACCTGAATGAAGTGGAAAGAAGAAAAATGTGGATTGAATTAAAATATGACTGACTAAATATAAAATATGTCTCTTCACATGGTTTGGACATATTGATATATTGAGAGAACTCTAAATAATTGACTGGTTTCAAAACAATCTGTTCCACTGTGAGGAGGGTGGGCAGGCTGTGAAGAGAAAAGATAGCTGTGCGTCAATTCATTGGGAACTCAACCCAGGTGGGGACAAATCTGGGAAAAGACCTTCAAAGTACTTAAGTAGGAATTAACTCATTAGCAATGAGCCTAAGACATTTCCATGGCAGTTTCCAAGGTTCTGTATTTATGCCAGCATGAATGAAATATACTTTTCTAAAATCCATGTATCTTTGGTTATGTAGGACTTGATATGCACTGCTAGGCATTTATCGGTACTTGGTGCTGCACCCATGTGTATTCTTGAAGAATAGGTCATACACGCTGACTTACACAACCCATTTTGTATTTAGACTTGTTTCCTCCCACAGTCTGTTTTATCTTTAAACAGTTCTTGATGTCACAGAATTTCAACCCATGGCAAGAATATTCATGAGGAGGACATTCAATAGGCTGACTAATTTTTCCCCACAATAGCTTAGTCACAGTATTGCGCAAAGGAGAGAAACAATGCACAAAACTGCAAAAAGTTGATGTATAAAGTAAGAATGTCTGAAGGCTAAATCATACAATGAACGACTAAGAAAAACTAGACATTAGAACACTAAGCTATGTTTAGCCTAATGAACAGAAGCTCAGGGGAGACGTGATAATCATCTTCCAATGTTTGAAAGGCTGTCACAGGGAAGAGGGGGTCAGTTTATTCTCCATAGCACCTGATGGCAGGACAAGAAAAAATGGGCGGAAGTTCAACAGAGGGAGATCCAACCTGGGAATAAGGGAAGAATTTTTTCAACAGTGAAAATGATAAGTCAATGGAATGGTTTGCCTACCCGACTTGTGCTCCATTGCTGGATATTTTCAAGAAAAGTTTGGACATACCATTTGTCTGGCATGGTATAAGAACTTCTGCCTTGGACAGAGGTTTGGATTAGAAGACCCCCAAGCTCCCTTCTAGCTCTACGATTCTATGTATGTGTATGTCTATATCTCAAATGTTAATAAAAGAAGAGGGAAAGATAAGCAATACACATTTAACAAGAATTAAAATGCCATTTTTAAAAAAAAAAAAAAGAGTAGGAAAAGGGATAGGGAAAAGAGCTATCGGATTTCTAAACCCCCCCCCCCCACCCAGAGAGTCTAGCCAGCGAGCAGATATAAAAACATCAATCAAACTATAAGGTAAAGGTAAAGGTTCCCCCACGCATGCGTGCTAGTCGTTTCTGGCTCTAGGGGGCGGTGCTCATCTTCATTTCTAAGCCGAAGAGCCAGCATTGTCTGAAGACGTCTCCGTGGTCATGTGGCCGGCATGACTAAATGGTGAAGGCACAACGAGCGCTGTTACTTTCCCACCAAAGGTGGTCCCTATTTTTCTACTTGTACTTTTTATGTGCTTTTGAACTGCTAGGTTGGCAGAAGCTGGGACAAGTAATGAGAGCTCACTCTGTTACGCAGTGCTAGGGTTTCGAACCGCTGAACTGCCGACCTTCAGATCGACAAGCTCAGTGTCTTAGCCACTGAGCCACCACATCCCTAAACCAAACTATAGAAATCCATTAAAAAGAAATGGGGCTGAGGTCCTTAAAAAAATCACAATATCAACATATCAAAAAACCCCATCCCCCATGCCAGAATTCCATGATCATCTGATCTTGGGGAAAGAGACATATCTTTATGGCCTTCTGGAAAATCAGTAGTGAAGGTTGTCCTTATGTTGGGGTAGAGGCTGTCCACAAGAGAAACACCATGATGGAAAAGATATGCTTTCTAGGAACAAGTTACAAATGGGGATTAAGTTACCCTATCATTAAATATAGTTCTTTGGCAAATGCATGTGACAATCATCCCCAATACCTCTTCTGTAATATTGGAAATATCTCAGAATTTGCTCTTAAAATGCATCAATGATAAATGTTTTTTTAAAAGAGAAGTTTGATAGAATTTGATATCTACTTCTAGCACATTGAATACTAATTGTAATTTACTCCAAAGCAGACTTCATAGAAATGTTCTAGCAGTGGTATCCACAGGGAGAATACCTGTATGGATGTGAAACAAATAAAAAATAGATGGGGCTTTGATTGCATCATTGAACTTCTCAAGTTATTTGAACATCAGTTACAGGTCCCCCTGCCCTACATACTGCCTTTCTGACTCTTCTAATATAATTGTCATCAGTACTCAAAGTAGCTATTAGTGATAAATGATAGAGATGCAAGCTACCTGTTTGAAGAGCATCACGTAAGGAAAGGTTTCTGGCAGACCCAAAAATGTGATTTTAAAGGCTAGTATCACATTAACAAAATAGCTCTTTCCAGTTTTTCATTTAAATTGAATCTTCTGTCAATTATGTCAGGACGTTTAATAAGAGTTTGTCAATTTTCAGGTTGCTTGTTTCTTCACCCTGGAGTGAAAATAGAATGGGAGATATCTATAAATGTGCTGTTCGTCAACAGGGATCCAAATGTTCCAAAATGGACCTACAGAGTAAGTTCTGTTATTAGTTTGTTGTGATTGGCATTCTTTGGTGGCCACTTCGTAAAATAGCAACCATTTACTTTCAGTGTCCACGTCTTGATTCCTAATGAGTGACCCAGAATCTGAGAAGCCCAGCTGTTGGTCACAATCCCATTGGTGCTGCACCAAACAACAGTCAGCAGTAGACCAGTTCTGATAAATTTGGTAATAAAACCATTGTTCATTGGATTGGAAAAATCTGCATTTTCTTCCTCCCCGCAATCCATGCACAACCTTGGAGAGATCAAAAGCTGGAGGTCTTTTGTTTGGCTTCTCCTTTAGCAAAGGAGATTGTATCCAATGACTGTTTGACCAGATAACAGTAAGCTATGGTATACCAAATATATTTAAGATGCCATAGCTTCCCATGGCAAGGGAATTCTTGGAGTTGAAGTCCACTCAAGTTGCCAAGATTGAGAAATACTACACTATGTTTGCTCCACAGTTTAACTCATAGACCAGGGGTGTCAAACTCAAGGTCCAGGGGCTGGATCTGACCCACAGGGTTTTTAAATCTGGAACACGGGGCCAGCTTGGAAATAGAAAGGACTGGCCCACGGTGCCTCTGGCAGCCAAAATGGGGCACTGGGGGGTGGCCCCTCCCACCCCCTATTTTCAGCCTGGGCTGCCTCCTGCAGTATTCTGCTGGCCAAAATATCCATCCCATCTCTCTCCCCCTCCCAGCTGGCTTGCGGCGGAGAACTACAATGCTGATCCAGCCCTCGAAGAAATCCAGTTTGACACTCTTGTAAATAGACCAAGTTTCATGTTATACTTTTTAATGTATTGCTCAGATTTACATTCATTTATTTTTTTTTAGCTGTTACAAGCATACCAAATGTTAATGAGGTAAAGAAGGACATGAATCTAGGGTTAACTCTAGTAAGAAATCCAAGAACTGGAGGCTTTTTGGTAAGTATAAAGATGTGAGCACTACAAATATAGGTTCTTTCCATCAGTGACAAATTACAGTAGCCTTTGCTTGTCTCTGTGCAGATATTGAGCAGATAACATTCCTGAACAGTAAGTCTATTTTCTAAATGGGATACATGACTGAAAATATCAATCTGTTTGATATTATAGAGGCGGCCCTCCAACATTATACAGGTGGTCCTCAATGTACGACCACAATTGAGCCCCAAATTTAAGTGAAAAATTTGTTAAGTGAGTTTTGCCCCATTTTGCAACTTTTCTTGCCATGCCTGTTAAGTGAATCATTGCAGTTGTTAAATTAGTAACACGGTTGTTGAGAGAATCTGGTTTCCACATTGACTTTGCTTGTCAGAAGATCATAAAAGGGGATCACATGATCCTGGGACACAGAAACAGTCATAAATATGAACCAGTTGCCAAGCATCTGAATTTTGATCACACAATTATAGAGATGCTGCAGAGTTTATAACAGTGAAAAATGGTTGTGAGTCACTTTTTTCAGTGCCGTTGTAACTTTGAAGGGTCGTTAAATGAACTGTTGTAAATTGAGGATTACCTGTATTTAAAGTTGCTTTATCTGAATCATATATAATAGGGAATCTTTCCTTGGATCTTCTTTGGAATTGACAATTTCATCTACAATCCCAAATTTCACCCACAAAGCCTGAAAACTACCTGCAATTATTCTCCAAGCCAAACATAATTTGATATTTTACTTAAATAATCAATTTTTATTTCGGTCATCAGCCAGCATATAACTAAGAACATCACGGTCACACTAAAATATAAATAAAAATAAAATTCATATTGATGGCATAAAATGAGGTAAAGATAAAATTAAGGATAAATTTCAGATATTAAAACTCAAAACAGCCCTATAAACTTACAATTAATCTAAATGCTATAACTAAGACCTGTAGCTACAAAATACGTAAGGAATACTAGAATTTATAAAACAGTATGACAATGTAACGCTATTTGTTCTGACCCAGCTCCCCAAACATGGCAAACCCTCTGAAGTGTACTCAAAATTCCTTTAATTAGGAGTGCCGGCAGCAAAAAGTTTCTCTTTCACCGTAGGCCAGAGGTCTCCCATCTTGGTAACTTTAAGATTTGTGGACTTCAACTCCCAGAATTACTTTGCTGGCTGAGGAATTCTGGGAGTTGAAGTCCACAAATCTTAAAGTTATCAAGAGTAGAGACTCCTGATGTAGGCTAACAAGTCCATCGGAAGATGAATAGTTGTCTTCCACATCTATTCATCTCCACCCCCTGCTTTTTATCCCCAGAGCTAGGGTAGGGCTTCGCTAGCATTGGTGGCACTTCCTTACCAAGGACCGGCCCATGGATTTCCACTGTTCTTCTCTCCTCTGCCTTCTGTGCATCTGCACATCAGGCAATGGATTCAGCTGTTCCTCTTCTTCCTCACCAGCCATCTCCAGATGTGGGGGCTGTTGACTCTCCATCTGAGGGCTGACAATCTCCCCAGGCTCCGCCTCTGTCTCTGTCTCTCTCTCTCTGCCAGCTCCACTCCCTCTTCTCCCTCAGAGCTCTCCAGTTGCCTTGATGACGACACTGACTCGCATGCTGCCTCCTCCTCTGATTTGGCTGCTGGAGGGGCTGGCAACTGACAGGCCACAACACTATCCTAAATTAAGTCTGATAATTGCTGAAGCCCTGCTAGTGTTTGTTGGAATTAAAGCCATTATGTTCCAGACAATTATAACACCAAAATAGCAAAATAAAAGTAGTATGCATAAATTGGAAAGGAAAAGAGAAAGAAAGAAGGGTTGTCTTGATATATAAGAACCAGTGCCCTATTTTTTTTTCTTTAGCTTTGTTGCAACTTTAGCTATTTCTAGGGTGCATTACAATTGTGATGATTTTCTGGACTGTTGACAAAATAACAACCATAGTTTATCAGTACAGATTAAAAGAAAAAGTTGAATGTTAAGGCAGTAGCCATCCACAGCTGGATAGAAAAACAATAAACAAACTAAATGTGAGTTTTGCATTTCATTTAACTTGCCCACCACATTCAAGAATATTTCAAGATGAGATTTATGAATCTTATTTAGTACTTTTGCCTTCTGTCTAGAGCAGTGATGGCTAACATTTTCCAGACTGAGTGCCCAAAGTGCGTGCCCGAACCCGCAAAAGACAATGCATGCGCTGCCTTCGCGCATGTGCCCTGCCCCCTGTACATGCACACGCAGCCCCTGCGTGTGCCCCCCTGCATGCGCCCCAACCCTCCGCATGCGCGGCAGAGTCTGGCCAGTGGGTGGCGTGCACCCATGAGCGGGGGAGCTGAGCAGGGGCAACGGCTCACATGCCCACAGAGAGGGCGCTGCGTGAGGGCAGCACCTATGGCACACGTGCCTAAGGTTCACCATCACAGGTCTAGAGTATTTGTTTATATAGAGAGAGAGCTATCTTTGAAGTTCCTGTATTGTAAAATTAGATACATTATTAAATATTACATCATTCAGAATTAGCTCTAAGAAATCTGAAAAGGTTGTTTTTAAACCAGGAATCTTCACGTTAGAAAACTTCTGCTTTTCTGCTCTATTTAAAGACAAGTCCGTTAGATAAGCTCTAAACAAGGAGACAATATAACAAAAACCTTTTACTAAATCTTGTCCTAACGTAATTCTTGTTTTGCTGTCACAAATACTTACCAGTTAAAAAGTGACATATTGGATAGTAGTCCAAAATCTGATACAGGTTTTCAGTTTTTTTCCTATAAACTTTTAATTTCTTGTTATCTAATGAATTTCATGAGTGGATGGGGATTTGAACATGCAAATTCTTGATCCCCATTCAAGATCTTAATCACTACACTATATTTTCTCTGATAACAAATAAGTAATTTATGTACCACACATTTTTAAATGCAATTTACTGATAATAATTGTCAACTCACGATCAATTGCTTAGCAACCATTCAAAGTGATGATGGTGCCTGCCCCCAATGGAACCTACAACCAGGTTCTAAGACCCAACTCTCCCCTGAGTCACATGTCCACATGTTGGCTGCTCAACAGCCAACCGTTTGCAGCAACTTAGTCACGTGTCTGCATTTTATGATGTTTTTGCTGAAAACTGGTATTTACTTCCAGTATTTATGGCAAAAATAGCCCATAGCAAAAAATGAGTTCACTTTATGACTACATGTTTGCTTAATGACCAGCATAAAAGTAATTCAAAAGTAAATGTCACACGGAGACCCACTTTATAATCGTCATGACTTATGGCCATAATGGGCAGGCTCCATTATAATTGTGATGACCCGGGACGTGGCACGAAAGCAACAGAGCCAAAGAACAGGTCTAACTCCCCTTTATTGATCCAACTTTGCCCTCAAACGTTTACTACAAGTCCTGGAGCAAAGGTCTCACATACACCTTCAGCAGCCTCTGGCTGTGAGTAATTCAGTAAGCAAGATTAGCCAAACAGTAATCAGAGTCAACAATGCAGTAAGCCAGGTTAGCCAAATAGTAACCAGGGCCAGCAGTCCAGTAAACCAGATTAGCCAAACAGTAACCAGGGCCAGCAGTCCAATAAGCCAGGTATAGTCAAACAGTAATCTCCAGGCGTCAGCAAGTGCACACAAGGCTCCACAGATTCAACGCTTGTTCCCAACAAATGCCTCTTCCGCCAGCACCTCCTTACATCTCAGTCCACAGGTGTGCCTTATAAAAGGGAGGCAGGGTACTCTCCTTCCTTGTAGCTGGCTCAGCCTGCGTTGTTCTCGTCTTCTCTCTTCTCTGCATGCTCTAGGATCAGGAGGGAGTGGTCCTTGTCTTCGCCTGAGTGTTGTCTCTCCTGCTCCTCCTTGTCTGCAAGCCTTTCTAATGCTGAAAAGCCTTGCCTGGACTGACTCTGCCCTTCCTCAGTTTCCTCCAAAGCCAACAGAGCCACCCTCTCACTGTCTGTCGGTTCTTGTTCCAGCTTATCTTACCCCGCAGATTCAGACTCTGATGGGGACATAACAATAATCATAAATGAAGGACTGTACTGTACTTGGAGTTATTAGAATAGAATAGAATAGAATAGAATAGAATAGAATAGAATAGAATAGAATAGAATAGAATAGAATAGAATAGAATAGAATAGAATAGAATTCTTTATTGACCAAATGTGATTGGACACACAAGAAATTAGTCTTTGGTGTATATGCTGTCAGTGTACATAAGGAGAATAAAATACATTCATCAAGATTAGAAGATACAACACTTAGTGATAGTCAAGGTTACTAATAAGCTATCAAATTGTACTAGGAAACAAATAAAAACAATATAAATTGAAAGTTGCAAGTGACATGGTTATAGTAATAAATCTAATCCTGAGAATTAAATTCTAAATTTAATTTAATTTAATTTGCATATGTATTTAATGCCAATGCATGAGGTCTGAGGAAGCAAACTTAAAAGTAGAGTTCACTTTTGCAGTCCCAGCAACATTTTTTGTGCTTACTGATAATGCGATTTGAACTTACGTTTGGAGAAACCTTTTAGAGTACATTATTTACATAGTCTTGAAAAGTGCAGTTCAGTAGGTTTAGTTTATATATTGCAGACACACAAAATTAAGTCCCTTATGACTTCCTTGCATTGTAGATAATGTTTCCTATACTACAGAGACTATTCCAACATAGTGCAGCATTTATGGGAACTACTAAAAGCAGATGCATTGAAAAGTTATGCACACGGCAATATAGATATTTTCAGAAGTTCGACAACTTTATTGGAGTTGAGCCAGATGTTGGCCATCCTTGGCCTGTGATGTAATTCAGTTTTTAGTCCTGTTAGAAGTGCTCAGGGTTCCCCAATCCTCCCCTAAACCAACCAAGATCTTCCTGATCCAATTCATCTGTATACATAGGTGATTAATGTTGTGTGTTGTTCTTAATAAATAAATAATTTTAATAACAATTTAAAAACTGCCTTGAGTTCTGCTTTTTTGTGTTAACTTGTCTTTCTTTTTTGTTTTTTGTTCATTTTTGAAGAGAAGGAAAACTGAACATTGCAGTTTTAAACTAAGAAGACTGCACAATTAGTTCATATGGTATATTCCCCATTGTATGCCTGATCACTTTCTTGTAATCCTTTCCACTTCAATTTCTCTGCTCTGCAAGGTAGAGGAGGGGGAGAAAAAGAAAGAGTCAGGTATAGGAGAAAGCAAAGGGAGAAAAAAGAAAAAAAAATTGACAATCTCTCCAGCACACGACCCATTTCCCATTCGCCTTGCAGAGTGGAGAAATTGGAGAGGAAGGGATTACAAGAAAATAAACAAACATACAATGGGGAATACCCATCAAAGGAAATGGGCTAATGCCAGCAGATCTGAAAGTGCTAGGCAATAGATGAAAAAAGAGATCAAAGTTATGTCTGCTCTACTGTCGGATATTGTATTTTTGGTTTTGCCTTAGAATATTATTTCTCTTTTTGTTTTTAAGGCATGTGGTCCTTTGTGGGCTCAACAGTGTGGAAGCCAGTACTATGCAACAGGAATCTGTTCCGAATTCGGACCAAGTTTTCAGATCCTGAGAAGTTTTTCACCTGCAGTGCAAAGTAAGGCAATAAGTATCAACACACTTATTATAAGGCATGTTTGAAAAAGGAGACACAATAAATGCATGAAACATAGGATTGCCAGATTTGGATTGCAAAAATCCAGGTGACTCCTAGGTGGCAGAAGCATTTAGAGCTATTTGGATCTCATTGTTGCCATCTAATGATCATCAAGATTTCTGCAACCCATATTTGACAGATAGGGTAAGTGGTGCAGCTTTTAAGTATGATGAATGTTTCATGTGCCCTTTGGACTAGAAATGTTAGTCTTCTAGATCTCATGGGAGAGCTATTTAACAATACTTATTTTTGCTATAATTTTTTATATCTTTAGACCATTGTGATTGGTGGTTAATTGTTGTGATTATAGAAATGTTTAATAGTACCTTTGGCCTCTTGCCCATATTATTTGGGAATTTAAAAAGCTTTTCTATTTTAAATTTAGGTGAGCAATTATACTGAACGACTTTAAGTGGTTACTAACAAAATAATATAGAAAAAAGCAAGGCTCCATATTATGTTTTAGTATTTAGCATGTACATATTGAATGATTGTGGCAAACATCCATACGAATGTAATTATCTTTCTTGTTATGTATTGAGTGTATATACTTGTGTTAAGCCCTGCTAAAGTGAAATTAACCTTTAGATGAACCTCACTGTTAGCTCCAACTGTTTTCGAGGGAAACTTTGAAGATTCATATTTGGCCGGGCTTTTTCAAGGATTATGATTGGTTAAGGCCCTGTGGGCCTAGACTATAAATTACAGGCATTTGCCTGCTGTTCCTCAGTTCCAGCTTTGAGTGAATAAATGCTATTGTAGCTATGCTGGTCTGGTTCTTGCCTACTGAAGCCCACTACACAATATTTCTCTTCGTAATCTTTTTCAATATCTTCTCTCTCTAGCTTTTTGAAAGACCAAATAGCTTCCGGAGGGGAGTGATGGCAGGAATAGGATTGAAGTAGAAGCTGTGGTTGCCTTAATGCACTTAGCACGGAAAGAGTTAAATCTCTGTGCCTTCCACTTCACAATGTCCTGTAATTCTGAAAAGAATACAGGTAGTTCTCATTTAGAGACCATTTAGAAGTCTTATTTAGTGACCATTTGCAGTTAGGATGGTAATTCTGGCAAATCCTCACATTTCCTACCTTCACAGGTCTATACAGCAAAGGAAAGCTTTGATCACTAGCGTAGTTGCAGTTTCAGATAGCACCTACTTTTGCTCAATGACCGAGTTGCTGCTCCCAATTGAGATCACTAAACAATATACTACACTGGTTTCTCCTTACTTGAATAAGGCAGCTTTTCTTTCAATATATTAAGGATATTCTTCTTGTGCTATTGATACTACTTCATTGTTAGGGGCAATGGAATTTAAATACAATTTTCAGGAGGCAACTACACTTCCTTATTTTTTTTTAAAGACATTTTGTTTCTCATCCAAAGAAGCTTCTTCAGCTCTAATTGGATGGTGGGGAATGGAAGGATTTATATTCCTTGCAGACAGCTGGTCGTTTGCATCCTTTTAGAGGGTCATTGAGGCCACCTGGAGGCTTACCTGTGTCCTCAGAGTCATCTGAGTAGTGCAAATGGGTGTTTGGAGCCTTCTTGGCTGCAGGAAGTTTTCTGCCCTGTGTCCCTTCACTGTTGAAGAAAGGCGCAGGCTGTTAGGGATGTGTCTGTGTTGTCTGCATCTCAAACTGAAGTGCAAATGGCTCCTGTAGCCTGCAGTTTTTCTGGAATTTTGTTCATATTCCCGCATCATTCAAAAGGTGTTCATCCCAAAGTGCACAGCTAAATGTCTATGGAGATTCTTGGTCATCCAGGACATGGTTGTCCCAAAGGTGCTTTTTCTGGAGTTTTTTTTTTTCCTTTGAAGACATTTCGCTTCTCTTTGCACTACTCAGATAACCCTGAGGACACAGATAAACCTCCAAATGGCCTCAAAGACTCTCTAAAAGAATGCAAATGACCAGCTGTCTGTAAGGAATATAAATCCTTCCATTCCCAACCATCCAGCCAGAGCTGATGAAGCTTCTTGGATAAGAAGTGAAACGGCTTCAAAGAAAAACAAAAAAGGTACCTCCTGAAAAAGCACCTTTGGGACAACCATGACTTGGATGACTGAGAATCTCCATAGAGAAATTTAAATGCAAGTAGCAAAAATTGCTTCAATGAAGTTTTAATTTAACTCTGTAAATGTTTAACACCAAGTGACACAGGTTTCAAAGGAGAGAATTGTTAGAGGAACATGATTTCTACCTTCTTCTTTTCAGGCTGTTCTTCAGCTGTTGATTTGGTGATCATATGTGATGAGTCAAACAGTATTTATCCATGGGATGCTGTGAAAGAATTTTTGAAAAAATTCGTTCAAGGTTTAGATATTGGGCCAACCAAAACACAGGTAAGCAAATTAAAACAATATAAATGGAGATGTAGATTTTGGCTCCTGAAGATTTTTTTTTTTTGTGCAGTTTTAGCATGAGAAGCAGAAAAAACAAAATAACAAAATATAAGAAAACTGAAGAGCCTTGGTGGAGCAGTGATTATAATGCAATATTGCAGACAAACTCTGTCTAACACCAGGAGTTTGAGCCTAACAGGGTTTAAGCTTGATTTAGCTTCCCATCCTTCTGAGGTCAGTAAAATGAGGACCCAGATTATTGGGGGCAATATGCTTACATTTGTAACTGCTCAGAAAGTGCTATAAAGCACCATGGGGTGATATACTAGTCTGAGTACTATTGCTATCATCAAATTACTACTAGATCTTCAATTTCTCCCAAGATAAATAGAGGGGGCCTCATAATATTAGTACTAATTTTTCCTTTCCTTTCCTTTCCATATTTTTATGTATTTGTGTTCCAGCTGAGACAAATGCATGTTTGTTGTTTTTGATGGCATCTTAGAAAATAAGGGACAAGTGAATTAACACATCTTTATTTCTGCTCTGATGCATTATTTCATTGGTAATGGTATCAGATTGGCCTGCAAATCATTGACCTTGCCTGATGAAATACCTCTGAAGAGAAGAAATGGACCAATATTATCACATTTTTATGGAGACTTTGAATTCATTTCCCCCCCTGAAGTTTATTAGTAGAGTACCCTCTGGTTCATAGCACCCACTAAGTCAGTGATGGCTAACCTTTTTTTCCTCGGGTACCAAAAGCGCACATGTGTGTGTGACAGTGCGTGTGCGTGCCCACATCCATAATGCCTCACCCATAATCCCTCCCGTGTGCCCTGCCCTCTGTGCATGCACGCGTGCCCCCTGTCCCAGCCCCCCCCCCGCACAAGTGCGTGCATCTCTGCAGACCAGTCAGCTGGCCAGTGGGAGGCATTGCACATGTGTGGTGGAGCTGACCTAGGGCGATGGCTCGCATGCCCTCAGAGATGGCTCCACGTGTCACCTGTGGCACCCGTGCCATAGATTCACCATCATGGCACTAAGTTATACTATGGCTGATCTTGTTTTGCTTTAAGAAATTGTATGAACCCAATCAATTATGGCTATTCAGGGTAGCATAATTAAACGGTAAGTTAGCATGCTGTATGGTGATAAAAAACATTTGCAAGAAATATGTAAAGCTTCAAATTTGTGTCCATGGTGTTACCATGTTTTTTGGGAATAAATATTCAAAAATAATTTTAATCCAGTTTTGTATGGAAGTTACCTTCTTGGTTATAAAAGCCAAGTGTTCCTTTCTCAGTCATTGGTTTCTGTATATTGACAGCCTTTGTACTAATAAAAAACACTTCTGCTGCATGAAATGTAACACTGAACTTTGATGGTGCAGTCCACCTACAATGTCCTTGAATATCATATTCCAGATGTTGCCAGATCTGAGCAGAAAATTGATTGATATGGAAAATCTTCTAAAACTGTTTCTACCAAAATAGTTTTTATTCTAGAAGTTCCGTTTACCTGGAACTTCCTGAATTCCACAGTCCTCAGAAACTGTTCTTGGAAGCAGGAGTTGGCCTGCAGTGTATTGAAAAGATTAAATGTTAACAGTTTGCATCTGTAAGATACAGCAATAGTAAGAAAGTTTCAGTTTATGCACAAATTGAAAAATAAATCTACATTTCATGTAATGCAGAGAAACAGATTAATGAAGCTAATTTATTATACTCTTCTTTTTATTTCTTTTAACAATTATTTCAGGTAGGCTTAATTGAGTATGGCAATTACCCAAGAGTTGTTTTCCACCTTAATGCCTACACTGACAAAAAAGAAGTTGAACATGCAATGTCAGAAACCTTTCAAGGTGGAGGGGATCAAACTAATACATTCGCAGCCATTGAGTATGCAAGGTAAACCTTAAAGTAGTGGCCAGTTCTGGTAAATGGGTATTCTTTTTAATACTAAAGAAATCTGAGGGCTGTTAATGCCAACAGATCTATATACGAGAGCATGTTTAAAATATGGGCACTAATCATTTGGCATGAAAAAGCCTTTTTTAAAATCAAGAATGATGGGCGGTTTTCGATAGAAAATTTAGGGTTTTTGTTTGCTTGGATGGACTGGGATCTATGCATTTTTTAGGCGTATTAAGCCAGTCTAACACCTTACACATCTTCTGACTTCGATTTTCTTCTGATAATCATGAGGAACAAGCATCTTTGCAATTTGATCATTTGCTGTTGAATTTCAACAGCCTGATCCTAGGGACTTGAGAAGATCCAAAATGAATTCCTGTGGCCCCATGTGTTCCATTGGTTACTGATCCCAGATTAAAGTGATATTGGAATAATTATTTTTGTACCAAAAGGTTACTCCCCCCCCCCGAACTTTATTTTGTTACTGGGGAAAACTGGTAATGAAATCTTGTATAAAAAGCAAGATTCGTGTCATGTGAATTGCATCTGTGGTTTATTGCAGGCAACATGCTTTCTCAAAAGAAGCAGGTGGGCGACCATCAGCCTCAAAAGTCATGGTGGTTGTCACAGATGGTGAATCGCATGATGGCTCAAGGTTGCAAGAAGTAATAGCAAAATGCAATGCGGATAATATCACAAGGTTTGGCATAGCTGTAAGTAAAGATTTCATTCTTGCCACTTCAGTTTCTGTTAGTCTTGTATAAATAAAACATTTTTTTAAAAAAGTTTTAAAATGTTTATAGCACACTCAAATCAAAAGACTCTGGTTGCATTTTAATACATGTGAAGCAACAGTAGTAATAAATCAAATTATAAATCAATCTTTCCCTAAGACATATGCTAATAAATATTTCTAAGAATCAAGGCCCAGAAAAATAAAATTGTTTTTAATTATCTTCTGTCTTCTAAGACCTTGACTAAAGATCTACTCACCTCTGATAAAGCCAGAGCCATGTCCTCAAAGAAGTCAGTTCTTTTGGTAAACATGGCCATCCCACCCAGGACCCAACCTGCATCTTAGTTGTGCATTTGAGAGTTCCGTTGCATCACGTCTCCTCTGCATAAAGCTCCTTAAATAAATTTATTGACATATACCTTGAGGGAAAATTGAATAAAAACTATGTTGCTCTGATACTCTAGATCACAGATGTCAAACTCGCCGCATTACATTGCTGTCACATGACATTTTCACCTTTGCGGAGCTGGGGTTGGTGTGGCCTGCAAGTGACGCATCCGGCCCACAGGCCGCCAGTTTGACCCCCCTGCTCTAGATCAGTGTTTCTCAACCTCAAGAATGTTAAGATGTGTGAGATTCTGGGAGTTGAGATTCATACACTTAAAGTTCCTGAGATTGAGAAGCACTGCTCTAGGTGAATGTATAGTCAGTAAAGAATAATCATGTAGCATTTTGAAATCAAAGGCAAAAAAGGGCTTCAGAAAGCACAAAGTTGCTTGCAGAACACCATCTGCAACTCTTTAACTAGCTATATCTTTTCTCAGGATTGCATGGTTTCCCCCAAAAGTGTAGCATGATCCTGAGAAAAGAGACATTTGGTTGAAGGAGTTGTACCAGTTGTGGGTTGCTCCCCGTTCGCACAGGTTCACAAGAACCGGTAGTAAAAATTTGTAGTAGTCCGGAGAACCAGTATTAACACTGGCTGCCCCCCCCCCCACCTGAACTGGTCCCTGGCCCGGTCGCCGCCCGCTTACCCTACCCACCTCACCTCATCAGAGGCTTTTTAAAAAAAACATTTAAAAGCATTTTTTCTACAACCTCTTCAGCCGAAAAAATGCTTTTAAAAGTTTTTTAAAAAGCCTCTGATGATCACGCGGCTCAGCTGGGATCGTCAGAGGCTTTTAAAAGTATTTTTTCTACCAGCTTTGTCATCCAAAGAGGTTGTAGGGAGGAAAAATGCCTTTAAAAGCCTCTGGCAATCCCAGCTGAGTTGCCCGATCGTCAGAGGCTTCTAAAAGCATTTTTTTCTGCAATCTCTTAAGGTTGTGGAAAAAAATGCTTTTGAAAGTAAAAAAGTAAAAAAAAAAAAAAAGGTCCTGCCCACCCAGTCACGTTACCCCATACCAAGCCATGTCTACAAAATAATCCACGCCCACAGAACTGGTAGTAAAAAAATTTAGAACCCACCCCTGAGTTGTACCTCTCATTTAAAAAGTTTTCTTCACACATCTTTAATTCTCATTACTGTGTGCATAGTGAAGGGAGAAAATAACTTTATTTAAAAGGAAAAAAACCTGTTTCATTGTTCTCTCATTGCCAACAATTTTAAAACACTGAATTAGTTAAAGGAATAAAAGAAGAAAGCACATAACAAATGCGCAATATTTCAGATTCCTTATATAGTGTCTTTTTGCATTTATTTACATATGCTTTTTTCATTCCTATACTTTCCTAGGTATTAGGATATTTAATTAGAAATGACAAGGATACTAAAAAACTGATCGAAGAAATCAAAGCAATTGCTAGCCAGCCTACATCAAATTTTTTTTTTAATGTGTCCTCTGAGGAAGCGCTTTTAGAAAAAGCAGGAACACTGGGGGAACGAATTTTCAGCTTAGAAGGTAACAAATATAATGTTTTTAAACTACATTTAAATATCCAAAATATGCGATGACCAGACTCTGTATATTTGTATGATGAGTTGTTGAGTTATTAAAGGCAAATGCTATGTATAGGAGAAAAGATACACAATTTATAGTAAACAGAGAACAAAAATAGGATTTTATTTTTTAAAAAATGTATTAGTATTTTTTAAAAACATGTAAATGTTTCTAAAAATATTTATCAATATCAGAAAAATCTCCCAACTCTTATTTTTTCAAAACAATATCACAGATTTTCTGTTGCATTGCATAGTATCATATTTACCTGAAATAACAAGGTCTGGTAATTCCTCCCCACCCAAAGAAGAATCAAGTTTATAAGCCCCCTGAAACTCCTACCAGTCAGTTACCATATTTTTCGACTATAAGACAGACTTTTTTCTCTCCTAAAAGAGGCTGAAAATTTGGGTGCGTCTTATACTCTGAATGTAACCCCTCGCAGTGCCCAAAATGGCTACCCAGAACAGCTGTTGCTTTCTCTTATTCCTTCCGCGCTTTGCTTTCTTTAGTCACTGGAGCTCCCTCCAAGGATCAGCTGAGCTTTGGAAGCTGTTTTTCAGCCCCAACATGAGCAAAGCAATCTTCCGTGCTTTGCCTGCTTTTCTAATTGCTGCTCCCTCTGACAATCAGCTGTGCTTTAGAAGCACAGCCCCAAACTCAAAACCAGTGAGGGAACTAATATGCTGGGACCAGATAAATACCTGGTAGGCAGAATTTTTTCCCCCTATTTTCGTCACAAAAAACTTACACTCCGATGCGTTTTATACTCCAAAAAATACAGTAAGATTTGCAACTCTCTCTTTAAAATTATTTTGGAAATGGTTCTCTGCCTACAGATGTAATACATTTGTATATCTGGGTGCATATGAACAGGCCCAAAATTGTATTTTAACAAAGAATATCAATGGCAAAAATAATAAATTAAACCTACTGGTTAAAATTAATTACCTTTCAAATAAAATATGTCAGTTCTAAATGCAGTTGATCCCTAACTCATTTTCATATACAGGATATACCCTTTCTCTTTTGCACATACATACATACATACATACATAATACATACATACATACATACATACATACATGTAAACCCTGTGTGTGCAAACCCTAAAACTGAAGGACTGAAGCAAAAAACAGATGGAATGCATTACCCAAGCCAGAAACAAATAGCGAACAATCCATTACCTGTGAGTGTGAGAGAAAAGGCATAAGATCAAAAATGTTGGGGGATAAAGCAAGCTAGATTGCTAGATTTGGCAGTAGATGGACAAGCGTATATCTTGGATGCTTTAATTTGGATTCCTGCTTTGTGCAAAATGTGGGGCTCATTAGCATAAATGTCCCCTTTCCAACTCTTGTTACTATGACTGGATACTTACGTAGATACTTAAAATATTCACAGTATGGATGAAAGCCTGAATATAAGACTGCAGTCCTTATTGTATTTCAATTAAAACTCTCCTTTTACAACCCTGTAGTCCATCCATATTCAAGGTAGAGTCAGAGTGACTGGGTGGAACTGAGCATTTACTGGCCAGATACCCTTCCTGATATCTCTGGAGAATTCACAACAGATACTCTAGGAGAAAAACAACTAGGCTGCTACCTAGGATTGAACTCTCAATCTTCCGAGTGGAAGGAGTTAGGGTTCACCACTTCACCACTAAAATACTATGCCATTTTTTAAATTGGATCTCAATTGTTTCTTGAAAACTATGACTTATGTCTATGTAATATTCTTGTTTGTTGTTTAGAGCTGTGGTGTTAAGTATATGAATTATATATTTTTTTCCTTCTTACTAGGTACTGATCAAGGTGATTTATTCCAGATGGAAATGTCACAAGTGGGTTTCAGTGCTTCTTATTCACAGCAAAAGGTAATGGAGATACTATAACAAAATGTATTGGAATGCAAGCAACACTGAACATCAAAATTGTTTTAGGAATGCCAATTTAAATTGGAACATTTTCACCCCCTCCAAAAGGGTTAAACTTGGATTAAGACTGGATCAGTTTATTTGTTTGACTTAGTTTTATATTCCATTCCAGAGAAGACTCTGAATAGCATTTAATCTGCTTATAATAATAAGATTAAAACCAATGTGAAGAATAAAGAACAGCAAATCTCCAAGACTTTTTTCGATGTTCAGGAAATATGAAGTTGTAGCACTGCCACCATTCCAGAATCTTACTCAAAACAGATATGAGACTGGCTAGTAATTACCTAGAAGATTAGAAGCCAATAATGACTTAGTATTATCACTGCTTCCTTTAGGCCAGGGCCGTCAAACTCCCAGCCCACAGGCCAGATGTGTCACACATTGGCCACACCCACGCCTGGCTTAGCAAAGGGGAAAAAAATCCCGATATGCCATGTGACGCTTCTGTGACAACGTGAGTTTGACACCCCTGCCTTAGACAGACCAAAAATATAATTAAGACATAATGGTCTCCCCTTATGACATCAGTAACAGATTAATGTTGAATCAGTTCCCATAAATCAGTGTTTTTCATCCTTGGTAGCTTGAAGATGGGTGGACTTCAACTCCCGCGCTGCTGGCTGGGGGATTCTGGGAGTTGAAGTCCACCCATCTTCAAGCTACCAAGGTTAAGAAACACTGCCATAGATGGTAATATGTACATGGGATTTATAGACAGGTATAAATAACATGAATAAATAATATACCTGTAAAAATAGTCAGGTAAGCCATGTAATTCAGTCTGCCCATGTGATTTATCCTTTTCAATCCTTATCAATCCTTTACAAATTTTAATGGGTATTTCAATGTTTGTATTGTCTGTATTTTATCTTGGCTGTTCACCGGCCTAATTCCCCCGGGAGCAGGGCGATAGATAGATAGATAGATAGATAGATAGATAGATAGATAGATAGATAGATAGATAGATAGATAGATAGATAGATAGATGTTGCATGGGATTAAATTTCCAAGGTGGTGAGAGAAAAATGTGTTTAGCCTATGACACCTGCACCTCCCATTCCAAGAACATCAGTTATGACAATGGAAAGTATTGCTACTTAGAATAAAGAATGGAGCAAACTGCACAGGATACATTAGAAGTCTCTGACTTAGACAAAGTGAGCACTACTCACGATATTTTAACTGCATCACTAGAAGCTTTTAAATGAAGCACATTTAATTATTTGCCTTGATTTGGTTTTCTCTTCAGGACGTGCTGATGTTGGGTGCTGTTGGGGCCTATGAATGGACTGGAACAGTGGTCCAGAAAAGAGGACAAAAAGACACTATATATCCCAATACAACATTTCAAAATGTTTTGCAAAACAGTCGGAATTCCTACTTAGGTGAGAGCACTAATTCAAAAAGCCTCAGTAGAATATTTGTCCAATGTAGCTGAACATTAGTTTAGTTCTTTTCAAAGGCAATGAATTAATGACTGAATTCAGTTAAAAATCACTGTCTTAGACAAGATTTCTCCATCCCTATTTCCCAGGGAATTCTGGGAGTTATAGTCCAGAAATATCTGGACATTGGCACCTGTTTTAGAAGATAGGTCTAGAACAGTGATGGCCAATCTTTTCCGGACCAAGTGTCCAAAGTGGGCATGCGCCCCTGAACCCCAAAAATGCAAGCCCTGCATGGCCCCAGTGCATGCACCCCGCCTCTGTGCATGCATGTGCTCCCTGCATGTGTCCCCTGTGCCTGCACATGAGGGGCCCCACATGCGCACACCCCTATGCATGTGCATACGCCCCCCACGCATGTACAGACAGAGACCCTATGCATGTGCACAGGAGGGCAACAGCTTGCGTGCCCACAGAGAGGGTGCTGCATGCCATCTCTGGCACACGTGCCATAGTTTCGCCATCACTGGTCTAGAAGGATTAGGCTGGGGAAAATTTCCTAAGAGTTCAATCCTGAAACTTCTAAGCAGCATTTAAACATTAGGTAACTGGAGCTTGGATAACTCAGCAGACTAAAGCATTGTAATTAACTCCAGCTGTCTGCAATTACTGTAAGTTCGAATCTCACCATGCTCAAGGTTGACTCTGCCTTCCATCCTTTCTAAGGTAGGTAAATTGAGGACCCAATTTGTGGGGGCAATAAGCTGACTTTGTATAAAATATACAAAAGTATGAAGGCTATTGCTTAATGCATTGTAAGCCGCCCTGAGTCTCTGGAGAAAGGCGGCATATAAATCAAATTTTTAAAAAAACCTAAATAAAGTTTTAAAATAAATTTACAAATTTAAACTAATCAGTATAGGTTTAACATCTTGATCTATCTCATTTACAAATATCTCTAAGCCCTTATAACTATAATTTGGACTTTCAGGTTATTCTCTTGCTGTTCTTTCCATGGGAAATTCAGTCTATTATGTTGCTGGTGCTCCCCGTTCTAATTACACTGGCAGAGTTGTGGTTTATCAAGTTGATGACTATGGCAAGATAATCATCATTGACTCTCAAAGAGGAGATCAGGCAAGTGCTGCATTTTAATGCTAAGTTTGCACAATGGTGTGTTTATTCTCTTTGTTCTGAAAAAAGAATCTGCTTTTAAAGTAGTTTTTATAACAAATTTTTATTTTTGTCATGATGGTTTCACATGTTTTCAATGTTGTGCATTGTTCACATAAATTTCTTAGGAAGTAATGGCTTCCATGCCCCGTTTGATAGCAATGATTGTGTCATTTCAGATTGGCTCTTATTTTGGCAGTGTGGTGTGCTCTGTTGATATCAATAGAGACTCCATAACAGATGTGCTGTTGGTTGGGGCACCCATGTTTATGAATAATTTTAAAAAAGAAGAAGGAAGAGTCTACATGTTCACGGTTACAAAGGTACCTGTAAAATGTTTAAGATATCATTACAATAATTACCATATATTTATCTAATGAACATTTATGTTTTGTTCTGGATTTTTTCTTTGTTCTGATTTTTTTCTTTTTTAAAAGCAATTGTATGCATTTTTTATTTGGGGTTGTATGTATTTATATTATAATTACCTTTGTGTTTTGTTTCTTTTTCTGTTATTATTTTAAAAGCAAAAAACATTTAAAGCGCACAAAGGATTCTGTAAAATGGCTAACTTCCATACCATGAGGTTTCCCCCCAAGTTTTTTCTAATGCTCCTTATACTTATTTTTCAAAAATTTCAAAATTTGAGGACCCAGTTTGTGGGGGCAATAAGCTGACTTTGTATAAAATATACAAAAGTATGAAGGCTATTGCTTAATGCATTGTAAGCCGTCCTGAGTCTCCGGAGAAGGGCGGCATATAAATCTAATTTTTTAAAAAAAATCTACTTCAGTATCACAATCTTAAGTTAATAAATTAATAGAACACTAACATAAATTTCCTTCTGTTTCACTTCCATTTGTTTTGATCTTTTATCAAAGGGAATTTTGGACAAACGAGAAATCCTGGAAGGTCCTGAAGGACTGGAAAATGCTCAGTATGGATCTGCTATCACTGCTGTTTCTGACATTGATTTGGATGGTTTTAATGATGTGGTAGTTGGAGCACCATTAGAAAACGAGAATGCTGGTGCTATATACGTTTACAATGGTAAACAAAAGACATTGCACACTAAGTATTCCCAGGTAAGGAGTATGATGCTCTATTGTGCAGAATAGTTTTAATTTAGGATATGTTATTTTTTTGTTCTTTGCCTAAACACTTTTTTTGAAATTTGCAGACCTTTTATTTTGATATATATTTACATTGGCAGGTAAATACTGTAGTTAATATTTCAGCTGGATTCATTTTTATCATTCCAGTGTGTTCACTGATGAATTGCCAATTATGGAATTTCTCATGTGGATGGCCTTATAGTCTAAGATCAATTGAAAAGCAATTATTTCATTTATATTTTGTTTAAAAGCCAAATGAGGTTTTTTTTTTAACTATGTACTTTTGTATACTTTTTCAATGCCATCTGATATTGTTACTTCCATTGTGACATTGCTAATTATCTGTTCAGTTTGTTAACAATCCTGTTTTGCTTTTAACCCTTCAGAAAATTTCTGGATCGAACCCTGCATTTGCTCAGAAACTCCAGTATTTTGGAAGATCAATAGATGGCCATATTGATTTAAATGATGATGGAATTACTGATGTATCTGTGGGTGCCAATGGAAATGTAATTCAGCTCTGGTGAGTAGAAGATTTTTAAGGAAATAAAGAAGACCTTAAAGGAAGAACCTCCTCACTTGAGTTAGCTTTCCTCCAGACTGTATTCTGATTGACACACTGCATATAAAATGAATTTATCCATATATACACTAGACTCAGACTTAGCTTGGGTCATCAGAAGTTTTGGTCCACCACAATGGTCAGATGTTATCCTTCAAATAGGTATTTCATCATAATCCAATTGGCATTTAGAAAAAGATCCAGAAAAGATGTATTAGCATAGTTAAAATGTAATCAATAGCATTTTGAACATTCAACCATAAATCTCTTATTTCTTGCTTTTGCTACTCATAACAAGATTCCATCATCAATGCTACAGATCTGAATCTTTTATCCAACAGCTGGACTGGCCACTTTAAGTGGGACAATACAGGGCTTGAGCAAATGTAAAGCACAAAGAAATATGTCTGCAAGTCAGTGATAGCAATACGATCAAAAGTTGTTCTTAAAACCAGGCTTAAACCATTAAAAAAAAAACATTGGGGTTTTGAACAATATAGTATAAGGAGCAAAAAGGATAAGTTAAGGCAAGGTCTAATTTACTCAAGACTGATTTGATAGTTTTAATTTAGAGAGCCTGTTTGGTATAGGGGTTAAAGCACGGGTGTCAAACTCACGGCGTCACATTGCTATCACATGACATACTGTGACTTTTTTCTCTTCACAGAGCTGGGGTGGGTGTGGCCTGTGTGTGACGCATCCAGCCTGCAGGCTGCCAGTTTGACACCCCTGAGTTAAAGCATCAAGCTAGAAACTGGGAAACTATAAATTCAAGTCCAGCCTTGGACATGAAACCACCTGAGCGGCCTTGGGCCAATCGCTTTTTGTCAGCCCTAGGAAGTTGCCAATGGCAAACCACTTCTGCGGGGACTTCCGTGCAGTCTCTGAAAATTGGGCGGGATTGAATGGAAGAAAAAAAAATTAACATATCTTCTCAAGAAAGATTAGCACTTAGCACTTAGTGCTGTTTTACAGCCCTTTCTAAGTGGTTTACAGAGTCAGCATATTGCCCCCAACGATCTGGGCCCTCATTTTACTCATCCGAAGGATGGAAGGCTGAATCAACTTTGAGCCTGGTGAGATTTGAACTGCAAATTGCAGGCAGTCAGCAAAAGTAGCCTGCAAAACTGCACTTTAACTACTGCGCCACCGTGGCTCAGATTAGATACGATTGTGGCTGTTTCAGAGGCAAAAAAATTTTCAGAGGAGATAGGAATACACTCATAAACGGTTCTATATGTCAAATCTTTATAAACATATCCCACATATTCTGGGATCATGCAGGGCCTCAAGGCACCTTTTGGCTTTTCAGTTTGAAGTGCTGCATACCTATGTATCCCTGATACATATGGACAGAAAGTTGATACTTACAATTTGTGAAATATTTAATTTTTGCTGTTCTCCAACATGCATTAGCTCATGTATGAAAGCCTTTTAATTTTTGCCATTCTTTTAGAATTTCTCCGTCTATTCAAGATACATTTAAAAGAATTGTTGTGTTTAGTGTATATATAATTAATCAGGAATTTTGAAATCAGATACTCAGGGAAGTTTATTCCCTGATAATAGGATTGCAGCTATTTTTTGTTTAAAATTAATTCTTTAAATTCTAGATATAAAGCCAGAACACACACACACCCTTTTTTTTATGACTTCTCAGTCTCAGAGAAAACTGTCTTTCAGGTCACAGAGTATAGCCAATGTGACTGTACATGTTTTATCTACTCCTACGAAGATCAGTCTGCAGAACAAGAACACAGAAATAGATTTAAATGTATGTTTTGGTGCAACTTTTAGACCTATCGATACGAGTGATAAAGTGGGTGAGTATTTCCCTTAGTTAATTTCCTTTCATTAGAGACATTTGCAATTGTCAGCTAAGTAACGTTCTATCTCTCATACACACAAACTAATCTGGATGCAATGCAAAATGTGTAATAAATGTGTAACTTATATTTTAATGTAAATGGCTTTATTGCTGCAAAGTCTACCAAAAATATAATAATCACACTGGTTAACTGCTACTATCATAATTATATTATTTTAATTGCTATTATTTCTGAATATACAGTACTTACAGTGTTTTCCCAAAAATAAGACCCTGTCTTATATTTTTTTTGAACCCTGGCCTTATTTCCATGTGCTCAAAAGCCCAATTGGGCTTATTATCAGGGGATGTCTTATTTTGGGGGAAACAGGGTAGTAATAACAGCAATTAAATAATAGCAATTAAAATAATAGTTTTTGAATATTTTAGTTGTCAAATCCAGAGGTGAAATCCAGCCGGATCTATCCAGCTCGCATGAACCGGTAGCACCGGCGGCAGGAGGCTCCGCCCACTTGCTGGGACGTCATGTCCTGTTTTTGACTCTCTGCCCATGCGCAGAAGAGGTGCATGCACTCACACTCCTGAACCGGTAGCGAAGATAAGTGCATTTTACCACTGGTCAAATCCCAATAACAACAATGTCATTATGGAATGATGAATATTTCCCCATTATTTTATCTTCTTATTTTCAAACTAGATTGCACATGAAAATAAATTTGAAACATTTCAAATGTTTCACAGTATTTTACCCATAACAATTTTATTATTTTGTCACTGTGTTAGTTCATGGCAATATTCCCAAAGCAGCACCATCCTGTGGTGCACTGGTATTGTGACATATAGGATTTGTAATCCAATATATTTAGTGCTACCTGGATAGTCCAGGTTAGAGGGCTTTTTTAAAATAAAATATCATGTCAATTCTTGTTGCTATCATGACTGAGAATCCCTCTTCTTCTATTTTTTACATTCATGGGGTGTTTTCTTGGTTCTTTGTTTGCATAGAAATATATATGAATATATATATTCAATATATATGAAAGTGAATAGAGGGTGTTACTTTCATTTAAACAATAGGTTGGTTTGCACCTTGAGGCTGTATCTTGACACTTATATCATTTTTTTCACCTTTAGATATTAGGTACAATCTAACATTGGATGCGGATCTCTTATCTTCACGCATTACCTCTAGAGGATTATTTAGAGAAAACAATGAGAGGTCTCTGCAAGGTAGCATCGTAGTCCATTCTGAGAAGACGTGTGTAAATCACATTTTTAATGTGCAGGTAAAAATTAGCCCAGAATTACCCAAACCAAATATCAGAACTAGGCAGCTGCTTTTGGACTCTTGTCCTTAACTCAGCTTCCTGAATTGAATAGGCTGTCAAAACATTTCCTATGATGTGATGCCATTAGAAGATGAAGGTCAGACATTTTAGCCCATTTTTCACTCAAGTTTGGATTTGGGCAACAGCGTAAAGATGGCAGTGAGTGTCAGGGTTCCAAGTAATACCCGCAACGAAAGAAAACTCCAAGGCTTGAGTTTCCTCAAAGTTACATTTTATTACAGATGTCATATTGGCACATCTGGGAAAACCCAAATCTGAAAGCTTCCACGTTTTCCCCACCCAAAGGAAAGTTCTAATCCTTGCCCAACACCCACAAGTCCATCACATGGTCCAATCAAAGCACCATCTCAAACTGGAGATGCCTCCTAGTTCCAGCCTTCCAGGTGCAGGCCAAAATGTCCTTGAACCTCTGAGAAAGGAATGTTATTATGACTATATATCACCCATGCTCCATACAATGCCCCCTCCTAATTTCCCACAGTAGTAAATGTGGCAGGTCTGAAGGCCCAATACAAAGATGGCTTCTAAGCCTGACAATGAGAGCATTTTGCCTCATGGGGGTCTTGCACTCCAGTCCCATCCTTAAATTTTTCCCAGTAAACAATGGGCTGTTTTGCCACTAAATTACAGTACAATGATCTTGGGGTGTTCTGCATATCACAGATGAGGTGCTGAGAAGCATATGTAGCCCATTGGCCATAATTTCGTTCACCAATATTTTACACATGTAAAAATGAATTTAGGTTATTTCAAATTAAAGACACAGTATTAAGTGTTTGATCGGATTTGTTATTTCTGAAGAGGTGGAGTAAAATCTGCAGATATGCAGAATGGACATTTTTATCCAGAAAAGTAGAAATTAGCTTTCATACAATGTATTAGCATTACATGATATATGTTTAGTCATTTGTAAAATCTTGTGATTAATATTAATAATAAAAGCAAAGGTATAGTAGTGGCCAAAATTGTGGAAACATTTTGGGAAAAGTGTATTTTTGAGGTTTGATGGCTAATAACCACCTTTTTTTGGAGTTTCAAGATAATCATATTCCACTGCTAGAATGGCCTGGGAATAGCCCAGACCTTAACCCAATTGAAAATCTGTGGAGCCGACTAAAGAAACTGGTTAGTCAGAAGCGACCCAGCAATAAAACCCAGTTAATAGAAGCAATCATTCAATCTTGGTTTCACATTATAACAGCTACAGAACCAAAAGACTTGGTTCACTCCATGGGAAGACATTGTAAGGCTGTAATTCATGCTAAAGGTTACCCAACTATTAACTGACATGGTGATAATTTTTGTATATCTTGTTTTTTTCTACGTGTTTCACTTTTCTTCTTTATACTGTAACTGCTATTCTAATATCAAATCCTTCATAAAAGTTATTGCATTACATTCTTGATTAAATTATCTTTCCATTGATATATATAATTTTATGGTACTACTACAAAAAACAAAAAAAAGTGTTGTTAGCTAGTTTTAGAAAATACACTTTTCCCAAAAGGTTTCCACAATTTTGGCCACTACTGTAAATGGAACAAGAATACATTAACATAATAATAAACTCAGCTATCATGAAATGCTCATCAGAGTAAATGTGCTTTCGCCTGGAGCTTAAAAGTAAAGGTGGCGGTGAATGGTGTTATCACTGAGATGTGAAAACAGACCACCAACAAAGGGTCTCCAGTTGCCAACAGCCTGAAATCTGAAGGTGATATTACCTCTATAAGGGCACGATGCCAATTTCAACTAGGCCAGGTTCATATGAGAGCAAATATTGCTTTGAGCCTTCCTCTTGCACTCTGGCGCTGAGCTAACCTGCTAGAAGAGCAATTTCATCTAACTGGCTAGCTTGGCAGTTTTCCTTTCCAAAGTATTAGAGATCAATTGAATAAATGCGAGCCAAGAAAGAGTTGCATCTTTAAAAAGAACTTTCTTTGTAAACCTGTCCCACTGAAATGTTCAGAAGTGCCTTTGCCAAGCAATATTTTAATGTTAATCAGCCATTAGTTACATAAAACTTAAAATAAGAAAGATCAAGCAAGCAAATCAAAGGTTTGTGTGGATATTTATGCTTTGTGTGCTTATTTACGTTTATAGGCCCCTTCCGATGCTATTGACTCCCTTAATGTGCTCATTGATATTGGGCTCAAGAACCCCAACTCAAGCCCTGTTCTTGATAAAACAACTCCTACCCGCCTTGTTTACAGCGTAAGTAAATTAATATGTTTTCTTTTTATGTGTTTTTAATAAAGTTGCTACATGGACAAGTTGAATGTTTCCATGGTTTCAGAAAACTAAGTGTGGTTGTAATATTACAACGTTATTAGTTTAATGATGTGGTCTGCCTGAGTATCAGCTCCATAATTAGGACAAACAAAAATCAAATGTGTTGATAGTGGTAGTACTAATAATGTTGATTATTCAGATGATTTATATTTCATCTTTTATACAGAAGTTACCCATGCATCTTCCTCTAAGCCTTGTAGCAAATATTTGCCTCCAAAGAGGGGTGAAAAGTACAAACTTGAGATTCTTCCCGACCCACATAAAAATGCTGAGCCAAAAAATATACATAGCTACCAATATCCCTACAACTAGCCTCTAAATTCTGGTAGGGGGCATAGAGTAACTAGTTACTGAGTATTCTACTTGCATTTATCAGTAGTTTAATTTAATTTCCAGATCAAACTAAAGTCCCATGTAATACGTCTTTTCCCACAACACCCAATAAGATATTCATGGGAAAAAAACAGTAAGTGCGGCATAATACTACTACAGGCAGTCCTCAGTTTATGATCCCAATTGGGACTAGAACCTGTGCTGTTAATTGAGGCAGTTGTTAAATGAGTCTCACCTGATTTATGACCTTGTTTCTTATGGTTAATAAGTGATCTTGGTGTTATACAAAACTGGGGGGGAAAAACCTTTTCCATTAATTAATTGATGTAAGAACATTTTGAAGTGGCATAATGTGGTGTTTAATAAAGGGAATAGTGCAAGGCTTTAAAACGCAATACATAAAATAAGATGTGGGAAGAATATTTTTTCAGAGTATAAGATGCACCAGAAAATAAGACACACCTTAGTTTTTTGGGAGGAACATAAAAAAAAAGCTGATTGGCGGGTGGATTGGCCTCTCGGAATACCCCCAATCAGCTGTTCCCAGGGGTGAATTTTAGCAACAGGTTCCTTGGTTGTGCCTTGCCTTTTTTTGCTATTTTTTCTGCCTCTGAAACTTCTGAAACTCTGTTTCAGAAAAAAAACTTTCTTTCCTGCCTCAGAGACTCTGAAGCTCTGTTTGGGGGCTTCTTTTCTGAAGCTTCATTTCTGATACTTTTTTCAGCCTCAGGAACCTCTTTTTGAGATGCTGGGTGGGGCTACATTCGGAGTATAAGACATACCCAGATTTTCACCCTCTTTTTGCCGGGGAGAAAGGTGCATCTTATACTCTGAAAAATACGGTAATTCAGAGAATACTTGGATAAAGAGAGAAAATTTTAAGAGACTCCTGAAACATGGGTGGTGCGTATTCTGTAGAGTGAATAAAGAGTTTTCAAAGCATCCTCTTGCATTACTGTGTCTGCAAGTTATGACTTAGTCGACAAAATCTATTTATCGAGGTCTTTTCTCTGTTTTCTCTATTGTATATCATGTTCCCTCTTCTCATTTTATTAGTACAAAAAAAAAAAAAATCCAAGATCTTTCCCCCTGGAAGTGCTCCAGTTTCAGATCTTCATCATTGTTCTTTTTTTCTATACTTAGATATTCTGTAAGCAGATTCCTTTCCCATATTTATATATCTCACAGAATTTTCCTATTCATGCAGAAGTTGAATTTTGGAGATGCATTAGTTATTTGTTTAATCCGGATTTATACCCAGAAATACTGTATACTTGTTCCAATCATAAAAAACCAAATCAGCAGTTTAAATGCTGTAATAACAGAGGTGTAAGCATAGATCCTTTACTTTGAACAAAGAAGATGAAAAGCTTTGGGTTGCTTTTATATTTTTCTAGATACCATTTGTCAAAGATTGCGGTGAAGATGAAGTTTGCAAGACAGATCTCATTCTGGAAGTTGAACAGAAAAATATTGGGTAAGAAATGTTTGTATTGCTATCTCTTAATTCTGTTCCATAATAGAAAATGACTTGTCTGGTTTGAAAATAAACGAAGTAGATGTTTAGAAAGGAGAAGAATTAAGCTTTAAAAGAAGTATGAGATAACTATAATTCGTAGTGTTTTCTAGATGAGAATAAGTCTCCATTTCTGGAGGGATCAGTGAACATCTTTGTCATTTGTAGATGTTAAAGCAAATCGATACATGGAGCACACCTAGGAGTGAAATCCAGCAGGTTCTGACAGGTTCTTGAGAACCAGTAGCAGAAATTTTGAGTAGTTCAGAGAATCAGCAAATGCCACCTGTGGCTGGTCCCAGAGTGGGGTGGGAATGGAGATTTTGCAATATCTTTCCCCAGGAGTCGGAGGGGAATGGGGATTTTGCAGTATCTTTCCCCTGCCACACCCACCAAGCCACACCCATAGAACTGATAGTAAAAAAATTTGAATTTCACCATTGAGTACACTCACTTACAACATGGTAGCTTTTTAAAATTAAGCTGAAATTTAAAACAAACTTTAAGAAGTAAAATAGGATGGAGGGAGTTAGGAGCAGCAGCAAGGAAGGTGTCTGCAGAAATAGAACCTCTGGGGAACCCAGGACTCATTTTCATTTTTTTCCTTCTCCAGGGACAACAAACAGTATTTTCTTGTCACCAGTAAAAACAAAAGACTGACATTTGGTGTGAAGTTGAAAAACATGAACGAAAATTCATACAACACCAGAATTCAAGTGGATTTTTCTGAAAACTTGTTTTTTGCTTCATCTGTTTCAGCGGTATCTATCATCTCTATTCTTACTGCTGTGCTCAGTGGAAATAACACCAATTATTTTGTTAAAGAATAGTATCTTTTTTTGGATGTGGCTGGCATACTGTGTATAAATAGGGAACAAATTCCACACTGGGTAGCAGTGATGATGTTACCTGGTTGAGAAATGAAATGTCCAAGCAAAAAACCAGTCTCGGGGAGCACCAAGGATTTCATAATTATATTTTATCTTCTTTTCTTATAAGTTAGTGAATTGGAAAAAATGTTCATTTGAGTTATTCCTGGATGTTAGTCTGAACTTAAAATACGTTTATCCTTTTTTGCCTTGGCAACAAAGTTTGCATGCCCCAATCAAGATCATCATTCTTACTCTACACTTTCTAAAAGAGGAAGACTGCTTAGTATGTCTATAGATGAAAAAAAAACCTGCAATCCTATCAAATTTAAGCCTTGGCATGTTTATTCTGAAATCAGCACTATTGAATTAGCTATATTTGTCCATAGCATTGAGAGTTGTGATTCAGTACCAAGATAAAGTCAAAACTAAATCTGCTAACCCTACGTTCAGGAAATAGAAAAATAAACTGACTCAGTAGTTTTGGGAGATGGGCATGCTCGATATATGAATAGCTTAACTTCCTAGTTCATTTTGAAACGTTGTTAATGAATGCTAATAGATTGTTGGGCGCAATATGCTGACTCAGTAAACTGCTTAGAGAGGGCTGTAAAGCACTGTGAAGCAGTATATAAGTCTAAGTGCTATTGCCGTTATTATTATATGACACAGTTGCACATGTGAGAATTAACTCTGCTCACTTACCCTGTTCCTCTAATGAGGAATCTCTGTCGGCTCTCATTTCTTCCACAAACAAAAGAAACCTCCTATTAGCAGAAGACCAATTTCTTAATCTCATCTATTATCTACATCATGATCCCTCAAAATATCATATGAAAGTTTCATTGCACAATAAACATGAATTTCATTCTAATAAAATATCTGCTTTTTATTGTTAGGTGGATGAAAGCGAAGTTTTATGTCAAATGGCAGTTGTCCATCATCTTGTTGTCTGCCAAATCAGCTATCCTGTTTTTAAAGCAAGGCAAGAGGTATCTAAATAAGACATGCTACAGGCTTCAACATCAGATCAAAATATTTTAAATATGCAAAATAAAAACAAAAGCATTATGTTCAGCAATGCAAAATACGTAGGCTAAAAAAAATTGAATTCTCAAGAACTATTCATCAAACAAGGAAGGGAAAGTGGGGAATGGGGAATTGTGGGTTAAATTCAGGGGTGAAATGCTCCCGGACCATTGTGGGTTAAATTCAGGGGTGAAATGCTCAGGCGAGTAGGTAGCGATGGCGGCAGGCAGTTCGGAGAACTGGTAGCAAAAATCCCTGCCCCCACCCCCCATGCCCAGCTGAGCCACGCGATCATCAGAGCCGTTTTTTTTCTTTTAAATGGCTCTAACAAGCCAAGCTCTGATGATCCCAGCTGAGTTGCCTGCCGATCAGGCAACTCAGCTGGGATCGTCAGAGCCTTTTGAAAGCATTTTTTTTACATGGTTTTACATGTAAAAAATGATTTTAAAAGTTTAAAAAAATTGGCCACGCCCACCCAGTCACATTACCCCACCACCACCAAGCCATGCCCACAGAACTGGTAGTAACAAATTTTAGATTTCACCCCTGGTTAAATTGTTTGTAATCCATATTCTTACCATGTTATAGTTTTAATTGGTCCATTAAATTAGTATTTGCAGATGCAGATTGGGTGCATTGGTGTCCTGGAAGAGAAGCATTAATTCGCAAAGACATGGCCTTTCAGTAGATTGATATTCCCATGTGAAAAGTATCAACAACAGAGAGGGGTAGGCAGGTGTCCTGTCTCTCATAGATCAAGTAAAACTGGTCATAGTAGGCAGTGCCCCGCAATAGGATTGCGAGGGGAAGGATGCTTACTCTTGACCATGTCATCACCAGCTTTATCATTCATTGGTCATGTAACTAGATTTATTTGAAGGCAAGGCATCACTTTAGCAGCAAAATGATTTTAGGCTGCCTTTTCAGTGGGTTAAGGGTGAGACAGAGGCAACCTGATATGGCTGTACCTCTTAAAAATGGTTATCAAGAGTACTTTTATGCTGCTATAAGCAGAACATGAGAATGAATTCTTAGCAATCAGGTTGATCTAAGCATCAGATTAATATAGAATAGAGGTATATTGTACTTGCAGGTCAATTCTGAATTGGTGCTTTGGAGTATCCAGAGCAGCTGTGTAATCCTGGGAAAATGTGCAGTTGCTTTAATTAGTTCCAAACATGCTATATTCATGTCCCGAGTGGTTAAGAGGCTGGTCTTGTTGACCGGTAAGTTGGCAGTTCAAGACCAAGTACCACATGACAAGTTGAGCTCCCATTCTTGCCCCAGCTCATGCCAAACTAGCAATTTGAAAGCAAACTGGAAATGCGAGTAGATAAACAGGTACTGCTTCAGTGGGAAGGTAACAGCTTTCCGTACATCTTGGGGTTCAGTAATGCTGGCCATCTAAAGGTACGCAGTGGCTCAGTGGCTAAGACGCTGAGCTTGTCGATCGAGAGGTCAGCAGTTTAGCGGTTCAAATCCCTAGCGCCACGTAACAGGGTGAGCTCCTGTTACTTTTTCCAGCTTATGCCAACCCAGCAGTTCGAAAGCATGTAAAAAATACAAGTAGAAAAATAGGGACCACCTTTGATGGGAAGGTAACAGCGTTCCATGTCCCTTTGGCGTATAATCATGCTAGCCACATGACCATGGAGATGTCTTCCGACAGCGCTAGCTCTTCAGATTTGAATCGGAGATGAGCACCGCCCCCTAGAATCGGGAACGACTAGCACATATGTGCGAAGGGAACCTTTACCTTTAATGCTAGCCATATGACCACGGAAGCATCTTCGGACAACATTGGTTCCCTCAACTAGAAAATGAAGATTAGGTTATCCAGTCTAGAGCTGGACACGACTGCACAGGGAAACATTTGCCTTTTTTATGCTTATGAAATATTTGTTTAAAATAAAATTGGAAGTGCTATACAGTAACGCCCTTTTATGGAATATCTGATCTTATTCTTTAAAGCAAATTGGGTTACTAGTGATAAGGACTTTCCCGATTTTAATGTTATTTTCCATCTTTATTTTCTTCGTAGGTATCCTTTGATATTAATTTTGACTTCAGTTTGAAAAAACTTCAGAATGTGGCAGTATTACATTTTCAAGCCTTGAGGTACGCTGTAAATTTCCTGCTACACTTCAAAACAATATTTGCAGCCAAACACATACTTCCTTAGTCTGAAATGCTGTGTTCTTCAAGATATCACAAACAAAGAAGTTATTAATCAAATAATAGTAACTTCATAATAAAGTTAATATAATCCAGAAGTTTTCAAAAACCTAATTAATTGTTAGGCCTTCTTTAAAAGCTCATGTAAGCCTTCAAGTCAGAAGGTTTGCTTATTCGAAAAAGAACTTGTTTTATTATAACTTGCTATTGGTAGATACACAGTAGAACATACGTACCAGAGCTGAAGGAAAACTATTCTTTAGACTGGAAGAGTTTAGGGTGAATAGTATAAAAGCCACCCAGATACATTGCACCCACTATATCTCACATGTACAGATAAATTTTTAATTTGTGACTTCCTTCCTTCCTTGTGACTGAACTGTTCTTAGTCAAATTTCCTTTGAGCCTCCTGATAGAATTTATACATTTAGAGATTATAACTTTGTAAATGTTTTCAAATATATTTTATTTTTTTTACTGAACAGTGCAAGTAATGAAGAAGATTATAGAAACAATCAGGTGAACCTAACACTTCCACTTCGTTATGATGCAGAACTTCACTTAATGAGGTAATTCTAAATTGGCCTTCTGTTAATTCTATTGGTGTTAATAGACCCTAGCTAGTCTGTGATGTATTATGTTCTGTGCTAGCTGTGAAATCCACACAGCTTAAAGTTGCCATGGTTGAGATACGTTGTCCTAGAGATTTTGTTGTAGTGGTTAAGGCATCAGGATAAAAAACAGATCATGAGTTCTAGTCAGGAGTGAAATGCTCCCAGATCGGACCGGGTCGCCTGATCTGGTAGCGATGGCGGCGGGTGGTTCGGAGAACCGGTAGCAAAAATCCCTGCAGCCCCCGCCCCTCCATGTCCAGCTGAGCTGCATTATCATCAGAGGCTGTTTTTTTAAATTAAATTTTTAAAAAAATGCTTTTAAAAGCCTCTGACGATCCCAGCTGAGTTGCCTGATCATCAGAGGCTTTTAAAAGTTAAAAAAAAAAAGTTGGCCACGCCCACCCAGTCACATTAACCCCCACCAAGCCACTCCCACAGAACCGGTAGTAACAAATTTTACATTTCACCACTGGTTCTAGTCCCATCTTAGGTAAAAAGCCAGCTAGGTTACCTTCCATCGTTCACTTTCTTTCATCCCTAAGAAAGAAGCAATAGCCAATCACTTCAAGGATCTTGCCAAGAAAACTGGAAGGACTTGTCCAGGCAGTCCCCATGAATTCAGCACAATCGGGGAAAAAAAATAGATTCTAATCCTAGAGAAATTTATGGGATATAACATTGTGGCTCATCCTCCAAAGCAAAAAATACCCAGCATGCAGTGGTGGGATTAGCCAGTTTTCTGAATCCCACCACTGAACCGGTTGTTAACTTTCTGAACAGTTTGATGAACTGGTTGTTGGAAGAAATCATTAGGGCAGAGAATTTAACTGGTTGTTAAATTATTTGAATCCCACCCTGTATGTGTAAAGACACAGATGTTTTTCTAGCATTCAAAAGATCCAGGAAAAAGAGGAATAAGGATGCAGAGAAGGGGGAAGAACAATTTCAGATAAGCTGCTGGAACAGACAGTGTCTGTCAGCTGTTGACATTCTCACAGAGACACAAGTTATTTCAAACCTTCTTTCACAATAACACAGGCATAGCTATTGCTATAACACTACTTTTTAAAGGTAAACAAAAATGTACCTGGATTAAAACCATCTCTTCCAGATGTATTTCCAAATTTAAGGGTTTCTTAATATTTTAAGGAAAACTTTATCCTAAATACCTACTCTGATTTATTTCTCCCCAGGTTTACCAGTATGGACTTCTATGAAGTGTATTCTAATCATAGTGTTTACACTGTGGTGAATAATTTTGATGAGATTGGACCTGCATTTAATTTTTCAGTTAAGGTCAGTAAACATTTTCGAGTATCTTTTAAATATATGAAGACAATCTTCTGTTCATAAATCATGGTAAACTAAAACACATCTTGCTTTCAGTTTAGCATGGTGATGAAACTTACCTCTGGTGGTTTAGAGATAAAAATCGTATGAAATTAGCTGCCACAGGAAGCTTCGGTTCTCCAAATCGCTTTGCTTCTAGATAGGGTGCCCCACAGTCTAAACAACTTAAAGTATACATCTATTTCATGGTTGTAAATGTGCCAGCCTGTCTTCCTTTCTAGCATTAATTAAGAGAAAAATGATACTTACAATGTAGGCCATTTACTATTGGAATTAAGCCCGGTATTAATCCCTCTCTTGCTTTCCAGGTCACAAGAGGAAGTAATCCAATCAATATGGCGACTTTAAAAATTCATATCCCTAATCAAACTAAGGAAAATAACCCTTTGATGTATGTGACTGCAGTGCAAGCCAGTCAGGTGAAACAATGGTCTATTTTAAGTATAAGACAGTAACGAAGATGATGCAAAGCTAAATGACTATGGAGGTCATAACTGTGCCAAAAGTGCTTTTTCAAGAGGCAACTGGACTTTCTTGTTTTTCTTCGAAGATGTTTCGCTTCTCATCCAAGAAGCTTCTTTAGCTTTGACTGGATGCTGGGGAATGGAAGGATTTATATTCCTTGCAGACAGCTAGCTGGTCATTTGTATTCTTTTAGACAGTCTTTGAGGTCAGCTGTCTGCAAGGAATATAAATCCTTCCATTCCCCACCGTTCAGTCAGAGCTGACGAAGCTTCTTGGATGAGAAGCGAAACATCTTCAAAGAAAAATAAGAAGTTCCAGTTGCTTCCTGAAAAGGCACCTTTGGGATACCAAACTACCATGTTTTCCCAAAAATAAGAGCCTGTCTTATATTTTTTTGCACCTCGAAATAAGTGCTTGTCCTTATTTTCAGGGAGGCCTTATTATTTTGGGGCGCATGGAGCAAGACGGGGCTCCTCTTGCCATCTTGCCTGATTTTCAGCTCTGTCTCCCTAACCAGAGGAAATGGTGGGGACCGGCTGCCCATGCATTTAAATATTTTGGGGAGGTTTTATTTTGGGGAAAACACGGTAACTAATGCAAAAACTTCACTGATAATGATGAGACAAATTTAAGCCTGTCAAAAGCTGTCAAAAGGTACATACCTGATTAATGTTACACTCTTATATATACTCAGTAGGGCAGGGGTCTCCAACCTAGGTAACTTTAAGACCTGTGGACTTCAATTCCCAGAATTCCTCAGCCAGCAGCGCTTTAAGACCTGTGGACTTCAATTCCCAGAATTCCTCAGCGCTGGCTGAGGAATTCTGGGAATTGAAATCCACAGGTCTTAAAGTTGCCTAGGTTGGAGACTCCTGCAGTAGGGCATAAAATGTATAAGATTGCATTGTATGAGAATTCTTATAATGGATTGTTCCTTCTCTCCTGCTTTTGTGAGCATCTACAGGTGCTCTTGAACCGATATTAGTATGAGTGACAAAAGTAGTTTTAGGATCCAAAGTGGGTCGGTCAATGGGAACAGAGGTTTAGCCTTGTGAGCTTTTGGATGGAATTCTTCTGGTTTGAAAGCTCAGAAGACTAAACCTCTGGTCCTAGGGACCAGCCCAGATTGGATCCTGCAGCATCAGGATGCTAATATATTCACCATTACTCATGACAAAAGTAGTTTTTTAACACTATGGTGAGCAGTTCAGTTCTTCTTCAAATAAATTTCAGAATAAATGTACTAATCTTTTATCTTCAGATCCCAGATTCTAATTTGGTACTTAACTGGACCATGTTGACTTTATGTATAAAATTGCATTGATTTTGCAGTTGTGCACTTGCTGTAATCTGAAACCAAATGCAAAAGTATACTTGTAGAGCCAAAAACATTTAAAAAGGGGAACAAGGGAATAACGATGCAGAATAGCCCCTCGTTTTAAAGAATAAAATCAGAATCTATTTTTGGCTATAATAAACCCTAGTCCTGCTTCTTGAAATTGTAGAAATCTTCTCTGTTCTGGAGCGCTTGTTCTTCCCATCTTTTTTTCAGAATACCAAAATGTAATATATTCCCAGTGTTTGTCTAACTCGTGCTATATTTATTATATATACTAAGGCTATTCCACTGAGCAATGCAGTGGGCATTAAAGTACCAACTGCATATTTCATGTGTATTTTATATTATTACATTCTCTTTATAGGGCAGCAACATCAACTGCCATGGACTCATCAATCCACATAAAATTGGATCACAAAGCTATGTTGCATCATTTCAGAAAGAAAACTTCAAAGATTTGAAACAATTGGTGAGTTAAAGGCATAGCTCCAATATCAAGACCTAACGTCAGACCTGGAAGCCATTCTTTTTACTTTTGTGCCCTTAGGCTTCAGGCCTGCCACAAATTCTATTGTGAGAAAATGGGAGGGGAGGATTGTATAGAGTGAAGAAGATATGTAGTCAAAATAGAATTCTTTTAGAAAGTCAAGGCCAATGTGCCTTGCAGCTGTGCTGAGAAGAATGAAGAGGTATCTTCTGTTCCGAAGGGTACCTGATTGGTTCGTGTGATGGACATGTGGATGAGGGGCAAGGACTTGAACTTTCTTTTGGGTGAGGGAAACTTGGAAGCTCTCAGATTCGGGTTTTCTCCAGACGTGCCAATATGGTATCTCTAATAAAAATTAGCTTTGAGGATACTCAAGCCTCAGAGTTTGATTTTGTTGTGGGTGTTACTTGGATCCCTGACCTAAGTTCTTATGAATTGCTCTGGAATAGTGATGGACAATCACAATTGACAAAATAGAAGTTCTTCTCTTTAATGGTTCCCAGCTAAGTCTTCCTTCCCCTGTATGAGCAGGCTCTAATGGGATTTACTACAATTGTCCAATGCTCTACCTCAACAGGAAGGTAGATTACCTGAATTTCAGGGTCTTGGGATTTAAGCCATAAAATGGGGAAAACCTCATGGTGGCAGTCTAAGTGCAGCTACACACATAAAAAGAAGGCTCTAAATGGAAGCTGAGATCAGGTGAAGAGAAATGTGAAGTACATTATTTTTATATCATCATATTTTAAAATAATAAACAACAATTTTTGATGTTTTCTTATCTGAAAGAACTGCAAGAACGTTAGATGTAATACGATCACGTGCATGTTAAAAGATATATCCCTGAAACCAGAAAATTACGTTAATATTTCGACTAGAATCTGGAATGGGACATTTGCAACTGTAAGTAGTGTATGAGTTTTATTCTGTTACCAGCCTCTGGATATTTAAGAAATTGGGGAGGCGGGGGGAGAAAGCCCTACTCTTTCCTTTTATTTTACAAAATATAGGAAAGGTGCATTATAAGCTATTCAAATAAAATGCAAGACATATCAACTTTATAGGGAAAATGCAGAGCTGCAACTTGGCTCTGTATTTTTTTCATTTTCCTAAGTAAATATGAAACTTACAAAGCTGAAAGTGCAAAAAAAAGGGGGCAATTAACTTTTCTTCCTACTTCTTTTTTTACTATAATCCCTATAGTAACATTTTTATAAAGGGGGAAAAAAATTCTATTGATACAAAATTCTTCTTAAAAAATGAACATGTCTATGTGAGGGTGAGTTCAGAGGTGAGTAGATAAGAGGATTTGAACCTCCCAGGCTTATCTGTGCAGTTGCAATCCTATTTGATTACTTGTAGAAAAGCATCGGGGTGTTACATTTACAGATAGATTTATTTGGCTTGTGCAATCCTTCCAAAGAAATGCTTAAGTACACCTGGGAGTGGCTATGGAGCATTTCATTTCAATGATTAAAGCAGCCATGCTCTTTGGCACATGGGCTGCTTCAGAATCATCTCCTAGCCACCTTTGCACGGGGGTGCATGATGCCACATCCCTTAAAAGAACTGCCTCTGCAGATGCTCATATTCAAAAAATAGTTAAAGCAGTTTCCGGGCAGCTGCATCAGTTTGGAAAAAGACACAGCTGCTTTAATTGTTCAAAAGTAATTTCTCAACAAACTCTCAAACATTCCAAAGGACACCTTTCACAAGATTTGCACAATCCTAATATTGAAGAACTGTGGCACTTAGTCACACATGAAGCAGGATGGGACCCTAGAGTGTAGCCTTGGTTTCCTGAGTTTTATTACAGACTAAAGGTTGCTTTCACTCTGTAAGGAAACCTGCCTAACAGGCAGTCTAGAAATACAAAGTTAACAATTTAGAGATAAGGATTCTGGCCCAGCTCTCAAGTAGATATTTATTTAACTGTAATAAAATAATTTCAATTCATTTCAAGGTGGCCAAATTACAATGAAACAGCAGCCCTACAAGCTCGATCTTTGTCCAGTTGCTGAAATTCTTTAATAGCTTTTAAAAGTTTTAAAAGGTAAAGATTCCCCTCGCACATATGTGCTAGTTATTCCCGACTCTAGGGGGTGGTGCTCATCTCCGTTTCAAAGCCGAAGAGCCAGTGCTGTCCGAAGATGTCTCCGTGGTCATGTGGCCGGCATGACTAAACGCCAAAGGCGCACGGAACACTTTTACCTTCCCACCAAAGGTGGTCCCTATTTTTCTACTTGCATTTTTTACATGCTTTCGAACTGCTAAGTTGGACAAGTAACGGGAGCTCACTCCGTTACACGGCACTAGGGATTCGAACTGCTGACCTTTCAATTGACAAGCTCAGCGTCTTAGCCACTGAGCCACCGCATCCCTTTTAACCATCCTAAGCTCACTCTATTTCCCTTTCTACTATATATCATAGTGTGGCAAAGTAAAAAGTTAAGTTTTTCCTTAAGCTTATTGAGACGCAATTTTGGGGTTGGTGGTTATAAAACAAGGACGAGGATTTTAAATGCAGCTGTATGATACCTGTCCAAACATATTGAAATTAATGGGGTTGCAGTTTTAAATATATGAAGAATATAATAAAGAACATGAATGATCTTCCTATTGATTTAGTCCTGTGCACATTTATTCAGCAGGAATTTAATTGGGAGGATGCTGAAAATTTCATCTTAACACAAGAAGTTAGATCAACAATTTTTCATTAAAACTATGGAAGATAGTTGTGAGGAAGAAGATGTTCTAAATGGCAAACTGTTTTAAATGCACTTGAAACCTTAAATCAGGGGTGTCCAACCTTGGCAACTTTAAGACATTTGGACTTCTTTCTACTACAGTGGTGGGTTTCAAAATTGTTTACTACCGGTTCTGTGGGTGTGGCATGGCTTGGTTGGCATGGCAGGGGAAGGATACTGTAAAATCCTCATTTCCTCCCAATCAGCTGGGACTTGGGAGACAGAGAATAGATGAGGGCAAGGCCAGCCAGAATTTTTACTACCAGTTCTCCAAACTACTCAAAATTTCCACTACCAGTTCTCCAGAACTGGTCAGAACCTGCTGAAACCCACCTCTCTTCTTCTCCCAGAATTCCCCAGCCTGGGGAATTCTTGAGAGTTGAAGTCCACAAGTCTTTTTTTTTTTAGATTTTTATTAATAATACAAAATTAAAAAAATATTGGACATAGATATGACATCACTGGTTCCAAACATCTTTCGTCACTGTACCATAATATTAGTACTCATATAAACATATAGTTCTTAAGCTTTGTTCACTATTTAAGCATAATATGATATGATATTAATACTTTTTCCCTTATTTCAGTATATTTCTTTATCTCTTAAACATACATTTATTTATAAAAACATCTATATTTATGTTCTAACACTATACATTACACTAAACAAAACTGCAAGTCTTAAAGTTGTCTAGGTTGGACACTCCTGCCTTAAATACTTTATATATTTGATGAAATGTATTTTTTTTAAAAAAATGTACAATGTAAAGTACTCTATATAAAAATATATTTTTCTGTTGCAGTCAGCCTTCCAGAAAATAGAATTATCTGCAAGCGCCAAAATTGACACCCAAGATTCCGAGTTGTTTATAACAGGAGAAAGCACTTTATCTGTGAGTGTGGCTTTATATTTCTAGGGTTACTCTGCTAAATTTCTTTTTGAAGTTTTAATGCTAAAAGGCCAAGAATCATCCGGTTAGACAACTTAATCCCAGGCTACCCTTAGGTGAAATTAATTCGTGCTGGAACAGAGAGGGTTTCATTGAACTACTTTTCTGTGTTGTATGAATCTATCCTTTTAACCCTATACTTTGCAATCCATGGTTTTGAAATTGCTCAGATTATTTTCTTTCTTTTTATAGTAATTTTATTAAGAATTACAATTAAAAAGATAAAACCTAATGCAAACTAAAAGAATAAAAAAGGAAATCCTTAAAAAAGTACTTAAAGAAAACAGAAATAAAATTAGAAAAAAAATATGAATATAGTAAAGAAAAAGAAAATAAATATTTAAGAAATAGCAATAGCGTTTAGACTTATATACCGCTTCACAGTGCTTTACAGCCCTCTCTAAGCAGTTTACAGAGTCAGCCTATTGCCCCCAACAATCTGGGTCCTCAAAGACTGCCAAAAGCTTTTGTTCAGCACAGTTGTAACTTCAAATGTTTGCTGAAAAATGGTCACTAAGCGAGGATTGTGTGTGGTTGTGTCCATGCAATCATATAAACTCAAAGGAGACATTCCCTAATCTTTTCCTGTTATCTTGCTGTTTGATATAAATTAGAAAAGGACACCTGGTGGATTCATTTATTACAGTGAAAACATTACCTAATTTGCTATCTGATTTGTCCATCATTCCTTCATAGGATTCAACAAAGAAGCTAGATTTTTTTTTCATTTTGGCTAGTTTCTATAAACTATTTACTGTCTTTTAAGTCAAGGTTTCCCTAAATGGCTTAGGATAACTTGTAATGAAATCGCAATATGACATTTAAATTAAACTAAAAACAATAGGCAATGATATAGACGCATAAACAACAATAAGCAGAAAATTAACTTAAAATACCCAGTTGAGCATTAGGGTTGAATACATATTACGTTAAATCTCCAGGAAGAATAAAAAAACCATAAGCAAATTCAAAAATAGGAGATTACTACACCTCACACCCTTTAGGAAAATATCATCCTTGCTTTTGGGGCAGATCTGGCACAACAGGGGACTATAGAAAAAAAAAGAAAGTCATTTTCAACTTCCTATTTACCATTAAAAGTCATTGTATGGAAGAGCAGAAGAAAACAACTGAAAAAAATAATCTTGTTTTAAAAACAAAGCTGTTTCACTGTTCCGAATACTTTTGCTGACAAACAAAATTCACTTTATTTAATGAAATTTACTCCTATATCTTGTTTGGGAATCGTGAGCCTGTATCTTTCCATAAAATATGTTAACTGCTGCCCTCCTGTGGACATTAGTGATGTTACATATCACTAATGGGGTTGGTCATACAAAATATCCAATATGGTAGGTTTTTGCTACAGTGTATTTCCTTCATATTTCTCTATTAAAGATTATTATTAATTGTCACAGATAATGGACAGGAAGCCCTCTTTCACATAACACTGGAATGGATCCAATGAGAAATAGCTAGCTTAATTGGTGCATTAATTCAGATTTCCTAATGGTAAATATTCACAGGACACTCATGGGAAATATCTGATTGATTTTGCTTTCGACTTGGCATTGTAGTTATTTTAATAGTCTGCTCCACAGTGAGATGTTTTTGGACTTTTTTTTAAAGCTTAGTCTTTCCATTAAACTATCTACAGTTTTCTTACTTGCTTTGGGGGACAGGATTCTTTTCAAGACGTCTCCTAATAAAACAGGATTAAAAATTCCACCAGTACATGAAACTCTTGTTCCAAGGATTCCTTCTCCCCCCACCCCACAAATTTTATTGATTTTTTATTAATTACATCTCTTAGTTCTTAATAAACATCGTGCTGTCTCAGAATTTAATTTGCTTAACAATTCTGATTATATTCTTAATCTCCACCCTTTTTTCCAACCACTAGTAAAATAGATTCCATGTTAGATAATATTCTGTGTCTTCTTTCTGCTTAATTTTCAGTGTCAATCTATCCATCTCTGCACAGTCTAGTATTTTTTTAATTATCTCTTCATCTCATGGTGTTTCTTCATTTTTCCAATATTGTGCGAATATAATCCTCGCTGCTGTTACAACATGTCATATTAAATACATACTTTTCTTACCTAATTTTTCTGATATTATACCTAATAAAAACAGTTCAGGTTTAAAATCAACACGATTCCCTATGTTCTTCCAAGGATTGCTATCACCAGTAGGATTTGTACTCGGACCCTTTTTTGGGGGGACAGTAATTTAAAGCAGGGATTTCTGGGAATTCAAGTCCATAAGTCTTAAAGTTGCCAAGTTGGACAACCCTGATTTAAAGTAGTGTTTAAATTAAGAACATAAACTATTCTGATTTGCAGAATAGTTGGGGTTGGGATTGCACTTGGTGCCTCCTTTCAAAGCTCTTTTTGAAGTTTCCTCAAGGAGGAAAAAAAATACTCCTTGAATATGGTGGCCTCGCTCACTTTAATGTTAAGATGTTATAAATATGGTGGAAGCATATTGATATACAGTAGATAGATGTACTACTGATGGAACTGTTCTCCATCTGACTAGGAAAAAATGTGCTCTGGGACAGGGGGCATTGATTTCATCCTGGTAAGGAACTGGGCCATGGAGCTTAGCATTTCTCTGTACAAAAGAAGCTGCCTCATACTTGCTAGAACCAACAAAAGACTCAAGGAAGGCATCAGATGTGGCACTCTTGATGCACACCATTCCTGTTATCAGGTGTCAACTCTGAAGCAAACCTGGCTGAAGCCATCTTGTGCTACCTCATAGTTGCCACGAACTCTGAGAGGGGGAAGGGATAGGCTGGCTAAATAGTCAAAACAAAAAGTTTTCTTGTGGGAACCAAGGTCATCCCAACTGGTGCCAGTTGAAAGAGGAGTGACTAAGCAGCCTGACAGCTATTTTCATCGGACAATGTGACTGGTGACATCTGGGGAGGGAAATATTTGCTCTTTTAATTAGGAGAAAAGCCACGGGAACTTTTAGAATTGGTTTTCACTAGCTGTGCCGATTTGATGTATCCAATAAACATATTCTTTGAGGAATCTACCTGCCTCGGAGTTCTGCTTTTAGCGGACGCATTATTTGGAACTCTAATATCAGGACTTTCAGCCATCCTTCCTCAGTTGACAAAGTCAATCTGGGAGCCCAATTCTACCCATCACCAAATTTCTATTCTCACTTGCGTTTGCTTCATTCAGTAATCAGTTTTCAGCTTTGTGTTCTTGTGTGTCAGCAGTAGCAGCAATGCTTAAGGAAAAAAATCCATAATTGCTGGCTTAAATAGCTTGGTTTATGATCCACTTTCTGACAAAAATGGCATTGGCTATGTTTATAAACTCCTTGCTTTGTCATTGATTTCTATTTTCAGCTGAAATTAATTTATGTGAACTTCTTCTAGGGCTTCTTTCTTCCTTTGTGGTGAATTGTTTCTTGTTCTCTACCATTTGCTCTCCTGTTGAAGGTTGTGACCTCTTTTTTTTATGCCTGTTTTCCCTGTTATTCTGGAAGTCTTTTGATGACTTGGGGCATTTTTGTCTTTGCCTTTTGCAGTTGGTAGCTTACTGGCAGATCTGACAATTATTTCTTTCAAACTTTCTTCGACTTTACACTTTTCTGTTAGGTTGTATTTCTCTTTCTATAATGGTCTTTTCAAAATAGACCATTATAGTTGCAGTTGGCCCTACTCAGAAGACTGCAGCACATAGTGTGATCCCATGAAAACAGTTCTGCAAAAGCAAGTTAAAAGAATACATACTACCCTAGAGTGCATTTCTGAAGCCAGTGTTATTTTTAAACATGTATTTATAATCAGCTTCATTTATAGCAATAGCACTTAGACTTAGATACTGCTTTCCAGTTCTTTGCAGCCCTCTCTAAGCTGTTTACAGAATCAGCATATTGCCCCCAATAATCTGGGTCCTCATTTTACCGACCATGGAAGGCTGAGTCAACCTTGAGCCTGGTGGATTTGAACTACCAAATTGCAGGCAGCCAGCAGAAGTAGCCTGCAGTACAGCATTCTAACCACTGCACCACCATGGCTCATTTGTGGAAAATTCTAGGTTTTGGAGAAGGAAGGAAATGAAAGAGGAGGACAAATTCTGTTTCACAATGCCATGCTTACTTGCTTAGTTCAGATATTTTGTCTTTTGTGAAGAATGACTATCTGAAAAATTGAACTGAAAGAGAAGGAATCCTACCATTCTGAAATTCCTAACTCTAGAATGAAAATGTATCTGAACATTGTAACAAGAAATGAGTGGACCTGCTCATACCTATGCAGTTTAATATGACCACAATAATTAATGTGCGCTCTACATAGGGCTACCCTTGAAAAGTGTTCAGAGATTACAGTTGATCCAGAATGCAACCGCGCGAGCTGTCGTGCGTGCACCTAGACTACACCTACACTACACCAATTCTCTGCGAGCTGTATTGGCTCCCCATTGGTCTCTGGTCACAATTCAAGGTGTTGGTTATTATCTTTAAAGCCCTACATGGCTCAGGGCCAAGTTATCTTTGAGACCACCATCTACCGCATAGCTCCCAGCGACCAGTAAAATCCCACAGAGTTGGTCTCTTCTGGGTCCCGTCAACTAAACAATGCCAGCTGGTGGGCCCTCAGGGGTGGGCCTTGTGGCTGCCCCAGGTCTCTGGAACCAGTTACCTCCTGAGGTCTGGACTATCCCCACCCTATTGGCCTTCTGAAAGAGATGAACTGCAGAAAATATATTGTGAGCTGCCCTGAGTCTTCGGAGAGGGGCGGCATATAAATTGAATTAATTAAATTAAATTGAATTAATTAAATTAAATTAAATTAAATTAATGTGCTATTAGCTAATATTTAAAGAATATGTGCAACATGAATGTTATCATTTTTTTATGAAAAAGATCACTTTCATCTTTGCAATAACTGTTTTGCTTTGTTTTTAGATTCCAATTACAATAATAAAATCTGATGAGAAAGCAGAAATACCCATTGGAATTATAATAGCAAGTGTCCTTATCGGTCTTCTCTTGCTAATCATTCTTACTGCTGTTTTATGGAAAGTAAGTAAAGGTTTAGAAATGTAAAACTTAATTAAATGAAAATTTTCTTCTTATATAGTTGAAAGTATTACTTAAAGATTGGGCAACCTGAGTCCTCCGGTTAAATACCAAGAGCCTTGGTGGCGCAGCAGTCTAAAGTGCTGTTAAGTAGCACCAGCTGCCTGCAATTACTGCAAGTTCAAATCTCACCAGGCTCAAGGTTGACTCAGCCTTCCATCCTTTCGAGGTAGGTAAAATGAGGACCCGGATTGTGGGGGGGCAATAAGCTGACTTTGTATAAAAAAGAACACCGCTTGTGGGGGACCGAAAGCCCTACTAAGCAGGTATATACAAAAGTATGAAGGCTATTGCTTAACGCATTGTAAGCTACCCTGAGTCTCCGGAAAAGGGCGGCATATAAATCGAACCAATTAATTAATTAATTAATTAATATTTACCGAGAAAGAAATAAAGGGAGACTAGTATAGATCTATTTCAAGCTATTTAGCTCTTGTCAGATAGATCTATATTAGTCTCCCTCTATTCCTTTGTTAGTAAAGTTAAATTTAACACAAAATAGTTTGTTGTGAAAGCAACTGCCTGTGAAGGATTGGGTCTGAAAGGTGAAAGTGGAAGCAGTCTGCTCCATCCCATATTTGGGTAGACCAGGTTGCCCTGATAAAAAACACTTAGTCCTCCCAGGCTATGTGTGGTTTTTCAGTCCCTAGCATTCTCACATCTTACAATTATTAATGTTGGTACACAATTTGATAGCATTTTTGAATGTATGTGTAAGGATAAGTTTAAGGAAAATAAGAAAATGAAAGAATTCCCTTTCCAAATGCTGCCTTTAAGGGGAAAAAAATCTGATAAAGGGAAGTTCTGCAATGAGAGTCACACACACACACACACACACACACATGCAAATACTTTCCATCACCGGCCTTCCATGTGGCCTACCACACCGAGTAATATTACGTTGTCCAACTTCACTAACAATCATGTAAAAATTTTGAATAAAACGTCCTACTGAAACAAATATTTTGAATTTCCAAATATACCTTTAAGTGGTGATAATTAATAATGTCAGAGTCTGTAGAGATTCTCAGTCATCCAGGTCATGGTTGTCCCAAAGGTGCTTTTTCAGGAGGCAACTGGATTTTCTTGTTTTTGTTTTGAAGCAAACATTCGTTTTGCTTGTCATCTAAGAAACTTCTTCAGCTCTGACAGGACAGTGTAAACAGCTGGTCATTCTCATTCTTTTAGCGGGTTGTTAAGATCACCTGGAGATTTATCTGTGTCATCAGGGTCACCTGAATGGTACAAATTGGTGTGGAATTATTGGAATTATTGAAAGAATTGTGTTGTCCCTCGCATTCCCCACTGTCCTGTCAGAGCTGAAAAAGCTTCTTGGATGACAAGCGAAATGTCTTAAAAGAAAAAACAAGACAGTCCTGCAAAAGCATCTTTGGGGCAACAATGTCAGAGAATGTTTGAATTTGAGATACAAATTTCTTAAGCAATTCTGATATATATTGAGGTGCCCAATTAAGGAAGGCATGTTCTTCCATTTGATGTGTAATCACTGCCACAAGGCATATCATTTTGTTGTTCATGCTCAGAAGTAAGTCCATTTGAATTTAGAACTCCTCCCCTCCCCCCAAAAAATGCTTTGAAGGTCTGCTGATTTTCATCTATTAAATGCACATACTGTACTATAATGTCTAATGCTCATTTCAGATATATTTAGGTTTTATGTTTAACTCAATTTAGAATCTATGTGCATATATACTGCTTATTTGATGTAATCCATCCAGTGGAGCACTTGCAGTAAATGCAGTAAATTGCATTCAGTCCAAGAACTCGGTTTTCATACTTATTTAGGGAAGGAAGATAAGATCATCAAACATGGGGTAGGTTCAGTGGTGGGATTCAGCCAGTTCGCACCACTTCGGGAGAACCAGTTGTTAACTTTCTGAGCAGTTTGGCAGACTGGTTGTTGAAAGAAATCATTAGGGCAGAGAACCAGTTGTTAAATTACTTGAATCCCACCACTGGGTAGGTTAATCTGCTTGTACATTGTGAGACCCTAGACTGTTACTTCTTGACTTTCACAATTTGAAGATGTATGGACTTCAAGTCCCAGAATTCCACACCCAACACTGGCAGGAGATTTCTGGGAATTGAAATCCACAGATCTTAAAATTGCTGAAGTTAAGAAACATTGCCTAGACTTTCAACAGATCTTAGTTTAGCAGCTTTCAGAGGTTGACCATCTACAGCAGGGGTGTCAAACTCAAGGCCCAGGGGCTGGATCTGGCCAGCAGGGCCACCCTGGAAACAGCGAAGGACTGTCTCACGATGTGTCTGCCAGTGAAAACAGAGCTCAGGAGGGCCGCACATGATCCTCCCAAGCTCTGTTTTCACTGGCAGAGGATTGCAGAAGGCCATCACAGCTGAAAATGGAGCTCGCGAGGGCTGTGTGCAGCTCTCTTGAGCTCCATTTTCATTGGCAGAGGGTTGCAGGAGGCCATCACAGCCGAAAACGGAGTTTGGGAGCCCATTTTCCCTGACAATGAGCTGGCCACGCCCACTTCAGCCGCCTGAGGTCAAATACAACCCTGATGCAGCCCTCAATGAAATAGAGTTTGACACCCCTGATCTACAGTTAAGATTTGTCTAATTTAGATTAAAGGGCAGACAACAACCTATTATTAAAAATCAAAGTTGAAGAACAATAGAAACTGTGGTCCTATCCTTGATGCTACATTCTAGCATTAAATAATACCAAATATAAATCTTCTCAAAAAATTTCTTGCAGCTTGGTTTCTTCAAGAGAAAATACAAGAAAATGGGAACAGATTTGGAAGACATGGATGAGATTACGGCATTTACTAAAGACAGAGAATAAACAGAGCAGAAATATTCCCGAATGTACTAATCTTGAGCCACAAACAGTGCTTGCAATCCACACTGTTTAATTTCTACGAGTGCCTTATTAAAAGGTTTTACATTTTTTATAAGTGAAACTGTTATACATATAACTGCCGGTCGGTTTGAGCTTTTGTTTACAGTTGTATAAAGATTTTGTTTTTATATTTTGTACTGTTAATAATGGATCTTCTGAATTGGCAGGGCCAGAACTAATGCTGAAATCTATCAGGAATACTGCTTTGTATCCTTGATAAGGGTACATGTGGAATAGTTTGTCTTTATTTACTGGTATAACAGGACCTGTTATTTTCATCCTGTCCTTGAGTGGTGCTAGCTCCTCACAGTCGGTATCTGGATTCAGATATTACATTAAACCATAAATTAGTTCGTTTATGTGTGACTAAATATGACATGTGAAGAGGAACATTATAATTTAGCACAGAATTGCTCAAGAGTATACAACTATTTGTAGCTTATTGTGGCACCAAAGAAAGGATAGCACTTATTAGTTTAGGCATTGTCTAAAAAAGCTGGAGATGTGATTGCGAAGATTGCTGTGTTAGAGCAATATTGTATGTCATGTTAAGAGCATGACATGGCCTAGTACTGATTGCATACCCAAGCTGTAACAATAAACTGTACATTAAGAATAGGCATTTTTTTTTCCAAACATACAAATTACATCTTTTTGGAACAGAGTTTTGATCCGGTCATCAATTTGTTCAATTTTTGGTCATTTTAAACAAAATTTTATCTATTCTATTTTGCCATAACACTTATTTCTAATCTTAAATCACTTATTCAACTAATACCATCTTTAAAAAAAATTAACACATATTTACTTAATCAAAACAATTACCCTTCTATTAACCCACCTTAAATCTTAATTCAATTAATAACTTATAATACATTTCAATACAGTTCAAACATATTTATATTTCATGGTACTCATTAAATCCTTATTCCATTATTACTTTAATGCAATTGGGAAATTGCATTAAATAGCATTATTTGAACTAAGAACTACCTGTATGTTTAAATGTTAAATTGCTATATTTTTAAGATTAAAGATAAGATTTAAATTTGATAAAGTAAGAATAGACATTCTAAAATCATGTGGAAACATTCATGAATCATTCATTCTGACTGTTTTTTATTATACTGGTTACCTTCGTTAATTACTGAATACTGATTTTATTTTAAGTGTTATATTGATATAAGGACATCCACATGCAATACTAATCAAACGTCACTTTGAAATTTTTAATTCAGTTTTATACAACATGTAAAGCTCTTACGCCTTTTTAGCTCTTTTTTCTAGCTGGTGCTTTCAAATAGCTCTTGAAATAAGCAAATAAACAATAAAAGGAAACTCAGTTTCTTTTCAGGGTTTTAAGGAGCAGTCAGGTTTTTCTGGAGCAATAAATGTTATAATCTAGATACCAACTTCCAGAACCCTCAATGTATACCAGCCCAAAAAACAAACAAAAAACCCCCAGAGTTTATTTCTCTATCACAAAACTGTTAAAGATTTAATTAGATTTAAGGATATTTATGAACCAAATGAAATGGAGAACAGAATGGCTTCCCTTATTTTACAATTCTTGGTATAAAACAGTATTTGTAAAGGATTAAGGTACTAATTTCTGAACATTCTGTCTTCCAGTAATTTGTGTTTTTTTCCAGGAGACATGGATTAACCATTCCATAACACTAGTAGCAACTACAATTGCTACTACTGTACAATTCCTCCTTTAGCAGCTGCAATGAGACTGGCAACTTGGTTGTTAAACAGAGTGGTTACCAACTTAAAAATTACACGACCATGACTGTGTTTATGATTGAGAGTCACAAATATGTTTGGTGTAAAGTTACGTTTCCAGCAAGATCATAACTGCAAAGAGCAGCTGCTTGAGGAAGTTGCTAAGCAAGGACTACTAGTAATTTTCTAGGCCTTTTCAGAATTTAAAAAAAAATTGTTTAATTTTTTTAAAAACAATTCAGTATTATCACTTAATCTATCCCTTAATCAATTTATGTTTCACCAGTTGTTCTTTTTATTACACTTTTCAAGATGGCAAATCTGTGTAGTTTTTTTTTTAATGTGTTTTTTATAAGATTCCAAAGAGCTTTACTTTAATGGGATTTGAAGCATATTAAGCTTTCAGAACAGAAATAGCTGGATTTTTTTTTTATTAGATGTTGCAGAAACAAGAGACAAGTATTCCTGAGAACAGGAACAAATTGTATGTTTAATTTCCTTTTGCATATAAATGCTTTCACTCTTGTTTACAATGTTATTTATCCATTAAGTTTGTTCTTGACTATATTGCATTGTTCAAACCCATCCTTCAGAACCCATTGCATTATTCTTTAAGGGGAACATTTTAATTTTGGAATTGGAATGTTCTGATGGGAAATTAGGTTATTCTGCCTAGCAGCAGCCATTTATACCATTGTTTCTGCATTCTTGACTAATATCAGAAGCATATATGCTCCTATCACTGATACCCTTACACAGCAGTAAACACTTAATGACTAGAGTAAGGCATAACTTCTGAATGACTCAAGTCCGTAACACTGGAAGATAGACTCTTACCTGTAATATATTACCTCTCTTGAAAATAACTAATAAATTATTATCTTTACTTTTGTTTAACACTGAAATACCAGGAAGCTCTTTTTAAATTTCAGTTTATGTTTGCATGGGGAAGAAAAACAGTTGAGTTTCCCTCCAGCCTAACTTAATTAACTATAAGGCTGATTCATTGTGTCTCTACACATCCCAACAGCATTAATATAAATGTTCCTGATGAATTTTAATTACCATTCTGCTCCAGTCAAGTGTTTTCATTGCTGTTGGATATGATGTAGAAAATATTGCTTTCTGTAAAATGAATGGATATTCACACCAGACACAAATAAGGCAGGCAAAAATGTAAGCAGCTTATGTGAATCTAACTGCTGTGGTTAATTTAAAGTTCAAGCACATTGATTCAATGTGCTTGGATAGCTCATTGATAGAGCCTGGATAGCTCAGCAGACTAATGCATTGTGCATTGAGATTAACTCCAGCTGTCTGCAATTACTATAAGTTCGAATCTCACCAGGCTCAAGGTTGACTCAGCCTTCCATCCTTTCTAAGGTAGGTAAACTGAGGACCCAGTTTGTGGGGGCAATAAGCTGACTTTGTATAAAATATACAAAAGTATTAAGGCGATTGTTTAACTGCCCTGAGTCTCTGGAGAAGGGCGGCATATAAATCAAATTTTTAAAAAAATAAGTTTGTGCTCTTTTATAATATTGTAGAATGTATGTAACAATTTTGTACTTTTCTGTATTTTTTATTTTTGTTAAAAAAAATAGCAATTCAGTAAATGGGGGTATTGTACAGACAAAGCCTTTTATGTATATTTTGCACTTTGTACCAAAACAAATGAATATACTGAAGCTTGTGTTCTAAAGAGAGATGAATCCTCTTGAATAAATTTTGAAACAATCCCACTGTAGACTTTCATTGCTGAATTATATTGTCTGGAAAGCTATCTAATACAAACAGAGGTATATTGTTAGATCATCTACCTATCTGTATTTGTTTCTCTTTGTTTTATTGGGCATGCATTTTAGGACATACAGAACGGTCAGGGAACTTCAGGTCATTATTTGGTTCAAAAATTTGAATTACATTTGTTTGTATGGAAATAAGCAGCATTTGCAAAAATACACCTTCCTAAGTTTGTTGTTGCTGGTCTTTTATATTCTCCTAATGAAAAGTTTCCTGCTAAGAAAGGCCGATTGGTTAGTGCAGGTCTGCCCAACTCCCAACCTGTGGGCCGGATGTGTCATGCGCTGGCCACATGCATGCCCATTTTAGCGAAGGGGGGGGGAGTCTTGATACGTCACCTGACAATGTGAGTTTGACACCCATGGTGTAGTGGTTAAGGCATTAAGTTAGGAACTGGGAGATTCTTGAGTTCTGCCTTAGCCCAAAGCCAGCAGGATGACCTTGAGCCAGTCTCTATCTCTCACCCCTAGGAAGAAGACAATAGCAAAACCACTTCTGAAATCTTCTGAAACTGCAGGGACCTACCCAGGCAGTCACCAGGAATCAACATGGGCTCAAAGATGCCAAAACAGCAACAAAGTTTACGTTTGTGTAAAATATACAATGCACATTCTCTTGCCTAGCTTTGGTTCATGAGAGCACATGGATGTGCAAGTCCTTGACTTATAATCACAACGGGGAATCTAAATCGCCATTGCTAAGCAATGTTAAGTAAGTTGTGCCCAATTTTATGACCTTTTTTGCCATGGTCGTTAAGCAAATCACTGCAGTTAAATGAATTGTGCAGTCATTAAATGAATCCAGATTTCCCCACTGACTTTGCTTGTTGGTAATTGGCCAGGAATGTGTCAAATGGTGATCAAATGACCCCGGGATACAGCAACTGTCATAAATGCCTGCTGGTTGCCAAGTACGGGGATTTGGGTCACATGAGAATCGTGACAGTTGACTCTTCGCAAATCACTTTTTTTCAGTGCCACTGTAACCTCAAACAGTTGATAAATGAATGGTTCTAAGTCAAATAGTTGTAAATTTTGAATTATTTCCCATAACACTTTGCATATCGAAATACTTCAATTTTGTTTCTATATTATATTAATAGAATTAGTGAGAACACTTTGACCATCACCTCCATTTTATGATGACTGGGTAAATCACCTAAATTTATTATAGGGAGCAAAAGTAACACACATTTTTTCTCACAATGCTTCAGCTACTACACAGAATTTGGAGATACTCAAAACATCGATTTGATCTGAAAGAATAAACAGACAACGATTACAAAGAATCCCATGAAAGCAATAATATTCCTAAATAACTGGGATAAATGGTTTCATTATCTCATTCCATTTCAAAGTTGGAGAATCACAATTTGTACAAGTTCAATTTTGGAATACAATTCTATTTTTGAAATGTCCTGGCTTTAAGGATTAAGGCTTATTAACAGAGAAATCTAAAGATTGTATATTTTAAACAGTGGACCAATTTGCAAATACTTCCTGTATCTCTAAAAATGATCAACCAAAACTTGAATAAAATTTTCCAGTTCAGTTTAACACCCTTCTGCCTTCTTTTTTGGCACATTAATATTTTATTGTTCTCCCTTGATCCAGAAGCATTCCTTATTTTCTTTCCAAGAAGAGTCCTCTTCATATATCTCCTGTAAGCAAAGAACATCATGAGTAAGAGAAATTGTGTTACAAAGCTGACTCTTTTATCTGAGGTGGCGCAGTGGTTAGAGTGCAGTACTGCAGGCTACTTCTGGTTGCCTGCAAATTGCTGGTTGCCTGAAATTTGGCAGCTCGAATCTCACCAGGCTCAAGGTTGACCCAGCCTTCCATCCTTCTGAGGTGGGTAAAATGAGGACCCAGATTGTTGGGTGCAATAGGCTGACTCTGTAAACAGCTTGGACAGGGCTGTAAAGCACTGTAAGCGGTATATAAGTCTAAGTGCTGTTGCTATCTACATTTTTTCCCTAGCTTACTGTCAGGGCTGAATTAAAATATGAAAAAAAAATGTAGATACAATTTAGGAATAAGCAGATATTTTCCAAAAGAGCCTTGATATTTTAGCATACTAGATGCATGTACGTTCTCTGTGCATAAAGCCCCCTGTTGTAGAAACATCTTGAGGACCAGTCTGATGAGATAGGAAAAAGTTGACATTTGTGTCCCATGCAGACTTTCTTTCCTGGGGTCCAAGCAACATGTTTTTCTTTGTTTTTAAGTGTATCAATTCTCTGCAATATGCAGAGAACTGCAATATAAACATCTATATTTGCAATATAAACATCTGTAGACTGCTCAACATCAATCCAGGAGAATATCTCCAAATGATCAATAGAAAGTATGCACATTATAGAGGAACACAAATTCAACTGGCTTTGGCTGGCAAGGACATTTGCACCTGCTGTCCTCTTAAATGGATGAAGGTTATTCAGACCAATATTTCTAACCTTAGCAACTATAAGATGTATGGACTTCAACTCCCAGAATTTCTCAGCCAGCAAGCTGGCTGCAGAATTCTGAAACATAAAATCCACATGTAGTTGATATACTTGAGAAACACTGGTTCAGACCAGCCACTGGTTAGACTTAAATTGCCCAAAGGACTGAAGAGAGATGGCTGTTTTAAATATTACTTTCTGTAAGATGAATGGATATTTACATCAGGCACAAAAATGGTACACATTCTTACTACTAGAATCAAGTTTCATAGAACAAGGCTGGCAAAAGTACAAGTAAGAGTAGGAGTAAGAGTAAGAGTAAGAGTAAGAGTAAGAGTAAGAGTAAGAGTAAGAGTAGAATAGGAGGCTAGGCTAGGCTAGGCTAGACGACTAACTAGACTAGACTAGGCTAGGCTAGGCTAGGCTAGGCTAGGCTAGGCTAGACTAGACTAGACTAGGAATAGAATAGAATAGAGTAGAGTAGAGTAGAATAGAATAGGAGCAGAGTAGAGTAGAGTAGAGTAGAGTAGAGTAGAGTAGAGTACAATAGAATAGAATAGAATAGAATAGAATAGAATAGAATAGAATAGAATAGAATAGAATAGAATAGAATAGAATAGAATAGAATAGAATAGAATAGAATAGAATAGAATAGTAGGCTAGGCTAGGCTAGGCTAGGCTAGGCTAGGCTAGGCTAGGCTAGGCTAGGCTAGGCTAGAACAGAACAGAACAGAACAGAACAGAACAGAACAGAATTCTTTATTGGAAATGTGATTGGACACACAAGGAATTTGTCTTCGGTGCATAAGCTCTAGTTAATTTAAAGTTCAAGCACATTGGCTCAATAAATAATAGTTTGTGCTCTTTTATAATATTGTAGAATATTACAAGAGTTCTTATAAGATATTATAAGAATACTGTTTTAAATATCTGGTCCATTCTCAACCTCCGCTTAGGAAATTGAAATTTTCCAATGTCAGAAAACAGCAGAGGAAGAAGAACCATCTACCATAGTCGGAGCCTGCCCTCAACTCTGCAGGGGGAAGCCACACCATGGCATAGGCACAGGCCTCAAGGTGAGATGGGTGGCAAACATATTTGATAAGAAATAATCAGGTTCTGGGAAGCTGACCTGTGGACAATGTGGTGTTCAGCACTGCACTCTTTTTCAAAACAAAAGTCCTTTAAGTTACGCACATACCTTTTTCCATATGGGGACAGTAGCTTTTAAAGTATTGATGCAATATTGCAAGGCATTGAGAGACTCTGCTCGGTGAGGGGAGGAGATGGCTACAATCACGCTGGCTTCGCTAATGGGAACCAAACTAAAGAGAATGTGAAAAGTAACATCAGCAGTGGCTTTTAGCCACATTAGTGTAATCTCTCGAGGACAAAAAAAAAGGTCTTGTTGACAACTACTACACAGACATAGATAAACAAGAGGGGCCATGTTCTAGGAAGATCAAATTAGAGAAGCTGAATGTCTCATGATTATGTGTTCCAAGGTAAGATTCAACAGGAAAACAAATTAAGGGGAACTAGAGAAGATAACATCTGCAACAACAGCCTGATGCAATCATTTAGATCAGGGAGAGAAAAGCAGAGTTTTCTTTCCTAAGAGTTTCAAGAAATAATCCACCACCCAAATAATTTTTTAGGGATACTCCAGAGGTCCTGTCAGTCATTACTCCATCCCTTATACAGGTAATCCTTGATTTACAATCACAATGGAGCTCAAAATTAAGATCTGAACTTCATTAACACCAAACAAAACCAACTTTTCCTGGATTGAAGGCAACAGTGAGGCTAAGCGTAGCATTCAGAAAACAGGCTGGTCGGGAAAACAGAACTCTTAAGTCAGGGAAGTGAGCAGCACAACATCCAAAGAGGTGATGTATACATAAGTATTTAACACTCCATGTTAATAGGAGGAAAAAACGATATCTCTTAGCCATCACTGCTGAACAAAATGTTTGCCTCATCTGAGAAACAAACCAACCAATTTTTTTTTATCAAGTGGATGCACTTGAAAAGACAGAAGAGATGCCATTTAAAAAGTGAGCAGCTCTACAGTTCTCAAATTTATCTTACAATTTATCTATACTGTACATTCATTCCAGTTGGAGTATTTTCCACCTTAATTTTTTTCTCCCTTGAACCGCAACATAAGGAAGTCTAAATCTGATGACAAGCTACACCGTTGCCAACATTCAGAGCAAACAAGGATCAAATCAGAGACTATACATAACCCTCAAATGTAACCCTTTTTTAAAAATTTGATTTATATGCCGCCTGTCTCCGGAGTCTCAGGGCGGCTTACAATGCGTTAAGCAATAGCCTTCATACTTTTGTATATTTTATACAAAGTCAGCTTATTGCCCCCACAAACTTAGAAAGGATGGAAGGCTGAGTCAACCTTGAGCCTGGTGAGATTCGAACTTACAGTAATTGCAGACAGCTGGAGTTAATCACAATGCACAATGCATTAGTCTGCTGAGCTATCCAGGCCCTTCATTTAAATGAGGAATTTGAATGAGGAATCAAGCATTAAATGTCTGTCTGAGAACTGCCGTTAAGAGTAAGACAAAATTTAGTCTTACTCTTTAGTTCTTTCTTTCTTTCTTCCTTCCTTCTTTTCTTTCTTTCTTTTTTTTTTTTTTGGCTAGTCTAGTGAAGAGAAGGACCAGGGGAGACATGATAGCAGTGTTCCAATACTTGAGGAGCTGCCACACAGAGGAGGGGGTCAAGCTGTTTTCCAAAGCACCTGAAGACCAGACAGGGAATAATGGATGGAAACTGTCCAAGGAGAGATTCAACCTAGAAACGAGGAGGAACTTTCTGACAGTGAGAACAATCAACCAATAGAACAGAAGTTGCCTTCCGAAGTTCTGGAGCTTCATCACTTCAGACTTTCAAGAAAAGATTGGACTGCCATTTGTCAGAAATTGTGTAGGGTGCTTGAGTGGGGGGTTGGACTAGATGACCTATAAGGTCCCTTCCAACTCTGTTAATCTAAATCCATATGGCCTCGTCCAGAAAGGAGGCTAAGATGCTTACCCATAAATCTGTCTCTTATCAAATTCACAAGCACAAAATCTTAATTAATTAAAGCAAGAAGAGCATATGCTTTGAGTGTATTTACCCAAGTCGATGATGTATTGCTATATGCTTCACGGAAGGCCATTTTAATCTAATATCTTTGCATATTTTCTTCGCTTCAGCTTCTGCCATTGTTGTGTAGGCTTCATATTCTAACTGTACGACTTTTTTCCCTTCAAAGTTATTCCTTGTGGTGCCTGAAACAAAAGGACAACCCTTAAAAGACATTCTGGGCTGGTGAGAAGTTTAGCTTGACAGAAGCTTTAACAATAAGACATTAAGAGTTTCTCTTTATGCTAAGCATGGTTTTGCTGATGCTCTGAATAAACCCCAATAAGCTGGTTTCTGCCTAACATTTTGCTGTGGGCTACAGACCTGCAATGAGTTCACACATCTCTCAACCACATTAAGGTTTGGCCACAGATTCTCTAACAGTTACACATTCTCCAATAACGCCAGTTATTAATAGGGGCCAAGCTCAACAATGACATACTTGCTCTGTATATATAAAAAGGCTTAAATTTAATTTCTAGCATTTTATTTATTAATAAATGAATTACATATAATAAATAAATATTTATTTATTAAAAAGGATAGATGGGGCACTACTAGGCTAAGTGTGTTCCACTTCAATGTTTTCATATGTTGTGTGAATTCTCAAGCATTTATCAGAAAACTGAGATTAGTACAAGCACTTCTCAAACTAGTCTTCCATATTTTTATTTTAGGGATGCAGCACACTGCTGTAACTGTTGTAATCCTCCCCCTTTAAAAAAAAAAAACCAACTCAGACCACTGAAGTTAGTTCAGGCATGCAAACTTGTTCTAACGCAACTTTGCAGGCCGAAGCCTCCATTCTTTTCAAGATAAAATGCGCTACATGTCATCTGAGATCTCTCAAACCAACCATCATCATCTTTCTTTTAACAATCCCATAATTCCTTGCGGGGTGGAGTCTGGTCAACTGAATGGAGCTAGCAGAATGCTTTAATGGCCGGATGCCCTTCCTGTCACCAATGCAGAGTTTTGTTCAGCAAATATATTCTTAGTGTGCCCCGAGAGAGAAATACCTGTTTCTACCTAGGATTGAACTCACAACCTCCTGATTGTGAGGCGAGGGCTCCACCTCTAGGCCACTGCACCACTTTTTCTCTCAAACCAACCATATGCATGTGTAATCAAGGTGAAGCCTTCAAAAGCACATAACCCATGTGCAGCATCAAGACTTGTTTTGGGAACATGGATGCCCCAAAGGCTCCAGGCTTTCCTGGCAGTGAAGTTCTCACAGCTGGCATAACTATAAATTCCATTTTATTTCTCTGTAAATGATTCCAATCCTCAAGGTTAAGAACTTTTTTTTTCTTTAAGTTTGGCTGTTTTTTCCTTGTTCTAAGCTTGGTCTAAAACAGCCTTGTTCCATTGGCTCCTACAACTGCTTATCTAACCTTCAATCTCCAAGTTCTTTTTCTTTTTTAAAAAAATATGTGGGTTCTGTTCTGATTAAGAGTTTCATGTGTCAGACCTACCTACAAAGAAAGATACAGCTCCACAGCAGGGAGAAATGACCAGGGCTGCTACTTCATCTAATGAGAGCTTCTCAAACTTCAATTGAATCACATCCTTGGGTTCATCCTCAATTTCATTCATGATTTCTCTAGAAGTAAACGGTGATACAATGATTAATTTGCAAGTTTCTCCTACCCTGGCTATGGAGATTAAATTACATCACAGGTTCCAAGCCGGATAGGGCAGTAGCCCTATTCATTTATTCATTCATTTTTAATTCACCTTTATTATTTTTACAAATAACTCAAGGTATTATTCATAAAATAGTAACACCGTATTGGCCGGTAGGAGGCAGATAGCCTCCCACCGGCCAATATGCTCCCACAGAGAGGGACTCCTCAGAGTGCCATCAGTCAAACAGTGTCGACTGGCGGCCCCCAGGAGGAGAGCTTTCTCTGTGGGGGCACCTGCCCTCTGGAATGAATTGCCCCCGGAGATACACATGATCCCTGACCTACGCACCGTTCACCGTGCCCTCAAGACGCTATTGTTCCAACAAGCTGGGCTGGCCTAAACACGATTTTTAATTGGGGTTTATTTTTTAACGATTAGGCCAAATTGTTTAATATGTTTTTAAAATTACTTTTAAATTTTGTATTGGGTTTGTTTTATTGTTGGCTGTGCACCACCGTCAGGAGAAGGGCGGTATAGAAACTAAATAAATAAATAATAATAATGGTGAACATAACTAATATTAATTTCATCCTAAGGCAGGACTAGACCTCTGCTGGTTTCTAGCCTGAAGCCTTAGCCACTATTTTAATTAATTAACTAAATTAAATTAAATTACTTAATTCCTATTTTTCAAAGAAATATTATAGCCTCTTAACCAATGGATCCTATGGATCCTTTCTGGTCTGAGTTCAGATCAGGATCCTAATAAAGGAGACTATTTGTATTAGGGTTGAAATGAGAGGTCCTTGGTGTTCTCTGAGCTTGCTTGTTTTCTTGCTGACATTTCATTACCCAAACTAGATAACACAATCAGTGCTAGCCACTGGGGTGGCATAAGGTCCAAAACACTGTTTCCAAATTATTTTTTAAATGTGCATTGTCATATTGTTCAATCTGGAGCCCTTCAGTTGTGTTTCCCCCCCCCCCCCCAACTTCTCTATATAATACAGCCAAAGATCGTGTTTGGGGATTCTGGGAGTTATAGCCATGATCAGTTGGAGGTTATGGTTTAAGTTATTCTCTATGAATATATTTTCAATAAATACATTTTTATTACAATGTTACTGCTTCATTTATGCAGCACATTAGAACTGATGATTCGAAGATGGATTCAAGAAATGATAGAGGAAAATATTGATTTGGTACCCGAAACCTTTCTCCTGGGAATACTGAAAAGGGCATATGAGGAAAAAAAAAGAGATACCTAATTATACATGTCATAACAGCAGCCAGAATAATATATGCACAGTACTGGAAAGAGAAAAGGTTACCACCGGAAGAACATGTAATTAGAAAAATATTAGAATGCGCCGAGATGAATAAGTTAACATATGTGATAGGCGAAAAAGAGAATTCGGAATATTACACAGTGTGGGAAATGTGGTATAAGTGGATGGAAGGAAAAAGTAAAAGGTAAAATAAAAGAGGGTGCAACTATTAACAATAATCATGTAAATATGGAACACTATGTAAATAATCTGTATATATTTATGAACACCGCTAAACCGAAAACTGTCGAATTGTATGTCTATATATTTCAATAAAAATTTATTTAAAAAAAAAAAAGGAAGAAAGAACTGATGTCCAAAAGCTGCATCAGACCGTGCAGGAAAAGACATAGCGGCTTGAAGCACATTTTGGAGACCAAACTCAAAGCTCTCTAGAGAATATCAGCTTGATACTTCTTCTTCTCCTTGTCCATCATCATCATCTTCCTTCCCATCATCCAGTTTCCAGATTCGATATTTTAACAAAACAAAACACCAACACATACCTGTGAGTATCTTTCCAGAGCTAACCTCCACTAAGAGGTGGGATGATGGCAACTTCGTCCCCTGTGTGGAGGATGAACTGCTGATCCCCAAGGGGTACGTACTCCTGACAAATGGCAAAGATAACTTGATCTTCAATATCGGCAAGACTGAAGGAAACATACAGTGATAAAGATTAATCATTGATCTGCTTCTGCAACAGGTCCCTGACTTTTTCTGCTCCATGTATTTTGGATTCTGCTCAGTGAATTTTGAGGGTCTCACAAAATGCACATGGGAGGGGGGTCTCCATCCCCCAAATGGCTACTGAGTCAATTAAAACCAGTCACAAAGCTCCATTTTTTAAAAAAAAAAAGACTGCTGGGGGATTGGCAACATTCCAAATTCATTCATTCATTCATTCATTCTTGATTGATTGATTGATTGATTGATTTATCCAATTCTATGTAGAAAGTCAGTTGAATAAGAGACATGGGGGGGGAGGTATGTCACCGGCCATTTGGGGGTTATGTGCCTTTGCACAGCTTTATCCAGGGTACCAGTTGTGTTATTTCCTGGATCAGGAGGCTCTTTGGACAGTGACCCATGCTCTTGTCATCTCAAACCTCTTTAAGCTTCAATTGGCTCAGAATGCAGTTGCACAACGAAATACATGTTTGCCCATACTGCAGCTTTGCTCAGCAAGGCTGCATTGTCTGTCAGTTTGCTTCTTATGCCTTCCAGGTTCTGTCATCATCTACGGAAGTCTACATGGCCCAGGACCTGGCTATCTCCCATTGGGTTTGCCGGGTCAGTCTAAGATGACAAGGCTTTGGGTCCCTTCAACCAGACCAGCAATCTGCAGCTCTTGAGCCGCATGTGGCTCTTTCACCCCTCTGCTGTGGCTCTCTGTCACTCAAAATATGCATCACAACCGTCAATGTGCAACACCCACCGGCACACAATTTATTGAGCTTTTCAACCCTGGTAGGCCAACTATGGATAAATCCAAGAAAAGAAAAGTTTCAGAAGAAAACAGAACATTTAATTCAACTACTGTATATACTCGAATATAAACCAAGGCACCTAATTTTACCACAAAAAACTGGGAAAACTTATTGACTCGAGTGTAAGCCTAGGGTGGGAAATGCAGCAGCTACTGGTAAATTTCAAAATAAATATAGATACCAATAAAAGTACATTAATTGAGGCATCAGTAGGTTTAATGTTTTTGAATATTGATTTCAAAGAAAAACAGTAAACTAGCTCAGTAAGTGGAAAAGAGGATCAACAAAAACAATATGGTATCAACAATAACTTTAAAAGTACTGTATACGAGTTGGGTAGCTATATAAATTTGTTTAATAAATAAAATGGGAACGGTCTTTGTGGATTCCAGAATTTACATGGCACTAATTGGATTTTTGATCTCCCTTTTATTTTGAGACTAGTTTTAGACTATAATAAACTAGTTTTACACTATAACTAAATTACACAAGAGAATGTAGTATATATACCAAAAATAATTCAATAACAATTTAATCTGATACATTAAGTGATGTAGGGCTTGATCTAATTTCAGGCAAGTTCAAGCCTCTGTTAAGAGATACCTGCATTCTCTCTCTCTCTCTCTCTCTCTCTCTCTCTCTCTCTCTCCCTTCCTTTTTCTTTTTCTTTCTCTTTCTTTCTTTGTCTCTTTCTTTCTACTCTCTCCCTCCCTTTCTCCTTCTCATCTGGCATTCTTAGAGCTCCACTATTGATTAGCTTAGCCCAGGGGTGGGCAAATGTGGTCCTTTTACAACCTGTGGACTTCAACTCCCAGAATTCCTGAGAAAGCCAAGCTGGGAGAATTCTGGGAGTTGAAGTCCACAGATTGTAAAAGGACCACATTTGCCCACCCCTGGTTTAGTCTGAGCAAGGATAACTAGCAGCCAATTACAATAAGCTCTCAATTACAATTACAGTAAGCTCTCAACTCAAGATCAGTGCACATGGGGATCTCCCTAAACAGTGAGGATTTCTTTGTTTCTTTCTCCCTTGAAGACATCCCTCCCCCCCCCAGCCCATTTTTGCTTCCAGAGGGTTGCAGGGAGTCTTGCTAGGCACCCCCCTCATGCCCCTAGCAAGCTTCCTTGCAGCCCCTGGGATCCAAAATGGGGCGCGGGTACGGGCGCTGCACCCCTCCATCCCATTTTACCTTTAGCAAGCCTCCTGCAGCCCCTGGGAGCCAAAAAGGGGCGTGGGGGAGGGGCGCCACACCCCCCACGCCCGTTTTATCTTTAGCAAGCTTTCCTGCAGCCCCTGGGAGCAAAAAAGGGGCGTAGGAGAGGGGCGCCGCACCCCCCCCATGCCCCATTTTACCTTTAGCAAACCACCCTGCAGCCCTTGGGAGCCAAAAAGGGGCATGGGGGAGGGGCACCGCCCCCTGCCCCATTTTACCTTTAGCAAGCCTTCCTGCTGCCCCTGGGAGCCAAAACGGTTGCAGGAAAAAAGGTATTTTTTTCCTCACTTGAGTATAAACCGAGGGAGGCTTTTTTCATCATTAAAAATTTGCTGAAAAACTCGGCTTATACTCGAGTATATATGGTACATATGTTAGTTTTGTGGCTGCTCAAGAAATAGTCAGGCACGGGAAGGGTTTTGTGGCTCCCGGTGTTTTCTTTTCTGTGGGAAAAAGGTCCAAATGGCTCTTTGAGTGTTTTACTTGATTGCAGGGTGGGAGAGGGTCTGGCCCAAGGATGACTGCTTCTTGGTCACCATTGAAGATGACAATGGAGTGTCATGACATTAAAGTTGCAATTCTGTGTGTAAGAATTGCAAGAATTGCAAAATGCAAAGCCCTTTACTGTAAGAGCATGAGGAAAGCATCAATTACCAATACACGTCACCGTACCTTGAATGTCTCTTGACAATTTCTCTCCACAGCTGCAGTGAAGTTATTTGTTGGGGTACAGAAATGGTCTCTGTACGCAGCCCTGCTAATTCAGCGCTTCTGGCAAAATACAGCACTGTGACCTGTTTTCAAGAAGAAGGTAAGAACATTTAACGTTTAGCCCACCTCTGATTTAAGCCCATAAGTATCTCATTTGTATTCCATTGTAACTAAAATTAAATCGACACATTAAAGCTTCAGATTTGAAACAATGGGTAAGTTAAAGTAATGGAAACATTCAAACCTACAAGAATGGGTTTCTAAAGTACAAGGAGAATAATATTTATTTATTTATTTATTACATGTATTTATATGCCGCCTTCTCCCAAAGGACTCAGGGCGGCGAACACAAGTTAAGAAACATGTACAATAAAATCCCATTTTAAACCAAATAACTAATTAATAATAAATAATAAAACCCAGAATCAGAGTCAGCCTATTTGCTTGAACAGCCAAGTCTTCAGGTCCCGACGGAAGGAGCGGAGATCAGGAGCCGTCCGGAGCTCGGTAGGTAACTCATTCCAGAGGGTGGGAGCACCCACAGAGAACGCACCTGTATGTACATTGTAAAAGATTTCCTGCCCCAATGAATAGAATAGAATAGAATAGAATAGAATAGAATAGAATAGAATAGAATAGAATAGAATAGAATAGAATAGAATAGAATAGAATAGAATAGAATAGAATAGAATAGAATAGAATTCTTTATTGGCCAAGTGTAATTGAACACACAAGGAATTTGTCTTTGGTTCATATGCTCTCATGTACATAAAAAGACAAAATACATTCGTCAAGAATCATAAGGTACAACACTTAATGATAGTCATAGGGTACAAATAAGCAATCAAATCATACTAGGAAACAATCAATAAAAATCATAAGGATACCAGCAAAAAGGTTAGTCATACAGTCATAAGTGGGAAGAGATGGAAAGTATAGTAATGCAGCCTTAATGAATAGTTTGACAGAGTTGAGGGAATTATTTGTTTAGCAGAGTGATGGCGTTTGGGGAAAAATGAATGTCCTCAAAAAAGGGTGCAATCACCGAAAAATGGAAGCAAAAATTTCAAGGACTTTTTGGGCACAGAGGTGACTATAACGTGAGAATGACTTTGGGAGAAGGATCTACAGTCTAAATAGCGATTAGACAAGAATGGGAATGGAGAAAGCATCTCAGAAAGGTTCCTCTCTAATTCCGTAGGAAGTAAAGACAAGGGAGGGGAGAAGTGCTTTCAGGCCTGCAAGATTCTGTTAATGTCATCTTACAATAAAGGTTGTGTTAATATGCATGGTTTTGGTGGTCAGGACTATTCTGATGCAGTAACGCTGACAGGAAGGAAGTGTTTAAAGCTCTGTTCCATACGTAGCCTTATCTCCTAGAAGGCAAAGCATTTCCAAATTCAATTTGCAATTATTCTGTTTACATACAATTTAACGCAGGGAGGTTAAAAAAGCCAAGTTGGCAATCATAATCATTTACCTTCTCTTGATGGATACCTCTGATTTAATGTATCATTACTATCTCACAGATAGGGAGGGGGAACTTTCAAAATACTCCAGCTCTAACTTCAGCTCCCATGAACCCCAACTAATCAAAGGCAAAGGAGCGGAAGTACACCTGAACTCCCTCTTTGCTATTACAACCCTGGCAAGAACTAAAATTACTCCAGAAAAAAAATGTGGTCCATCCTGGATGGGTACACAGGAGAGTTGTCAAACAAGTTTTAAACACTCTCTAGAGATTAGAACTCTAGAGATTAGAACTGTAGAGATAAAATTATTTTTAAAAACTCCACACCTCCAAAACTCTGATTAAAATCAGAGTGAGACACCAAGGAGTATAATTAGCTGCACTAAAAACTAGAGTAATGAGTCAAAAGAAAAGTGCTCAGAACTACAAGCGCTTATGAAATAAATCCAGGAGTACTTCAACATTTCAAAATACAGGCAGAAAATGCAGTCAGTGGCCTCCAAAGTGGGGATATACAAGAAATATTAGAAGCTCTGTTATTCGCCTAATTCCCCCTTCCCCCCTAAATTGAATTAATTCAAGAAGCTACAGAATCCACAGAATATATATTTCTATATGCATAGATGGTAAAATGTACATATTAGTAAACTGGTACAGGCACATAATGTATAAGAAATCATACATAAAAATGCATGTTCAGCATTTTTACTAATAAGACAGACACAGACTTCAGAGGATAATTAGAACTGCAGAAAAAACAATTGCTATCAACCTGCCTTCCATTGAGGACCTGTATACTACACGAGTCAAAAAGAGGGCTGTGAAAATATTTACAGACCCCTCACATCCTGGACATAAACTGTTTCAACTCCTACCCTCAAAACGACGCTATAGAGCACTGCACACCAGAACAACTAGACACAAGGACAGTTTTTTCCCCAAACGCCATCACTCTGCTAAACAAATAATTCCCTCAACACTGTCAAACTATTCACTAAGTCTGTATTCCTATTACTATTAATCTTCTCATTGTTCCTATCACCCATCTCCTCCCACTTATGACTGTAACTTTGTTGCTTGTATCCTTACGATTTATATTGATATTATTTCCTAGTATGATTTGATTGCTTATTGTACCCTATGACTATCACTCAGTGTGGTACCTTATGATTCTTAATGAATGTATCTTGTCTTTTTATGTACACTGAGAGCATATGCACCAAAGACAAATTCCTTGTGTGTCCAATCACACTTGGACAATAAAGAATTCAATTCAATTCTAATTATATTATTTTTTTTCAATTCAATTCAAACCTTTATTGTCAATGCACAATATGTGTACAGATTGGATGAGTCTCCCTTAGTGCAGCCTCCCAAATACAAAATACATCTCAATAACTCATAAGTGAAAGAAAAAAAAACCAGTAACCCCATAGATCTTACTAACAAACACACAATCCTATATACCTATATGTGCATAACATTACATTACATTATGTTGCACCACTGTAGACATGTTACATATTGTACTGGCCCTGCAAGTCTAGCATACTAAATGGTTATGGTGTTCTATTCTATTCTATTCTATTCTATTCTATTCTATTCTATTCTATTCTATTCTATTCTATTCTAGGCTAGGCTAGGCTAGGCTAGGCTAGGCTAGGCTAGGCTAGGCTAGGCTAGGCTATTAGGTGCATTATCAATAACGTTTGGAAACCACTGCATATTGGACTGCAGCGCCCACCATCCTGAAGTGGCCGGAGCTAAGGGGAGTCGAGGTTATTGCCAAATTATTGCGAGGATACTGCTGAGCTTCATAGGCTCGATCCAAAGCCATTTCAGGGAAAAGCGGGGACTCACATTGCACACACGGCAATGTTTGAGCAAATCAATCAATCAATCAATCAGGCGCAGGGGGCCCGGCCCCCAACAGTTCTTTCTTTCTTTCTCTCTCTCTCCTCCACAGGGGATTCGGCTTGGGGGACAAACTGAGGCTCCGGGAGCTTCTGCAGGTCTGCGCCTTTCGGGGATTGCAAAATTGGCGTACCTCGCAGCTCATCGATGCGCCGACCCTGGGGAGGCCCCGAGATAGATCGCCCTTTCTCCGCTAGCCACTATTTTTTTGCGACGGGCCCAGGAGCAGTTGCGGCTCCAAAAGGGTACAGCGCTCACCGCCGCCACTCGCTTTCTATAACCCAATCGCTTCGCACACACCCCCAAACAGCTCCACCTTTCCTGGGTTGGCTCTCCAGAGTGGGTGGGTGTGCGCAAGGCTTCAAACGGGAGTCGGTTCTAGTTTGAAAACAAGTCGGGTACCTTTAGAAAATTTAGATATTTAGAATTAATTAGAAATTAACTAAATATTAGTTATTGGAAAATTTTATTAACTATTTGGGGGGGTGTTGCAAAACTTAACACCTTTAAAATGCATCTTTCACACGCCCGTGGGGTTGCATTGAACTCAAGACTTCTGAACCTTTTTTCCCCCCCTCTCGTAATTTGCCCTGTAAAATAATCTGGGAGAATCGGTTCTTGTAAAACGGATCGACCGATTCACAAGCACAAAGCGATTTATTAAAGCTGCTTTTGGCCCAGGCCTGCGAGTTACAGCAATCCATGGGACTACAATTCCTAGAATCCTTTGCGTACGCAAGGGCCCGTGTTTGCAAGGAAGCCTGGGAATTGTAGTTCCAGCGCACCTAGAGGGCGCTAAGCATCGGAAGGCGGTTTTAGTTTCGCTGGGTGCCTTGAGCTACCGTACCCGTCGCCTCCCAGCAGTCGCACCAAATTGATGGGAAAGCTGGGCCAGTGATGTCTAGGGATTTACCCGAATAGGGATTAACTAAATGCATTTAGTTAATCCCTATTGCAAATTCTGTTGCATTTCACTAAAATGCAACAGAAAAAACACAAAAACCCTCCATTCTCATTATTTCTCTCTGCAGAGAAATCACAAGACCTTAAAAGAGCTGACATGTCAGCCTATTACCTGGAAGGAAGATAAACTCAGACCCAATCAAAGACGCAAGGAAGGCAGAGTTTCGTCCCAAAATTGCTCAAGTACAGCAGCCTTTGGAAACTACATTGCTCTTGATTCTCCTAGTTCCTCTCTCGTGGCTGGGGAATTCTGGGAATTGAAGTCCACACTGGTTCAAGTGGCCAAGGTTGAGAAACACTGGTTAAAGTTAAAGAGTGAAGGGAAAGGGAACGCGCGTGAAAGTCTGCCAGCTAGCTAAATGCATTCCTTCCAGGTAAGAGAAGCTAGAAAAGTCACAGCTGGTGGCAGCATCTGTCTGACTTTTTCTAGGGCCAAAACTAGGCAAGGATCTTAGTCTCGTCAACAGGTCCCAGAGAATCCAAGGTTATAGCTAAATGAAATTTTTAAGAATGTTTTTAATGAAGACAATGGCATACCTCCTTATTGCTGCCGAAAAGAAAACTTGTCTGGATATTGCCATATATTCTCCAGGAGAGCAGTTCAACGCAAGGCGATTTTTATTTTCAGTACTAAGAAAAGTTTTTTTATCTTGCACAATACCTTTTTTTTTTTAGATTTGCAACTTTTCTGCAGCATAGAGCTCTTCTGAAACTAAAATGCAAATCTTAAACTTGTGTTGGAAGAAATATCCACCTGGTTCAGTTCCAAGTGGGGAGAAAGAAACATGAAGGCTGTTTGAAAAGAGGGTTTATTGAACAGGACCACATGGGTTTTGTTTTTTTCAATTTTGATTTATATGCCGCCCTTCTCCGGAGACTCAGGGCGGCTTACAATGTGTTAAGCAATAGCCTTCATACTTTTGTATATTTATACAAAGTCAGCTTATTGCCCCCAACAAACTGGGTCCTCAATTTACCCACCTTAGAAAGGATGGAAGGCTGAGTCGACCTTGAGCCTGGTGAGATTTGAATTTACAGTAATTACAGGCAGCTGGTGTTAATTGCTGCCTTTAGTAGGAGGCATTAGCCCCCTACGCTACACAGGCTCCTGGACCTCAAACCACAGGGTTTGAGGTCCTGGTGCAGCTCAACACCTGGAGTGGAGAGTGAGGGTTATTTATAGCCTCTTTTAAGCCTTGCCCTTGAGCTTTCTGTTCCTGTGGCAAGAGCATGTATTCTATTGGTTGCTGTAGGCAGACTCGCATGTGGCCATGTGGAGTCATGATTATTGCCAACGTTCCAGAAAAACCCCAACTTCAAGTAAAGATACAGAAACCAGCATTTTCCAAAGTTCTCTTTACTAGAATAGGCAAACTGGCACATCTGGGAAAACCCAAATCTGAAAAGAGCCTGGTGGCGCAGCAGCTTAAGTAGTGTTAAAATGACACCAGCTGCTTGCAATTATTGCAAGTTTGAATCTCACCAGGCTCAAAGTTGACTCAGCCTTCCATCCTTTCAAGGTAGGTAAAATGAGGACCCAGATTGGGGGGCAATAAGGTGACTTTGTATAAAAAAAGAACACCGCTTGTGGGGAGGCGAAAGCCTTACTAAGCAGGTATATACAAAAGTATGAAGGCTATTGCTTAACGCATTGTAAGCCGCCCTGAATCTCCACATAATGGCGGCATATAATTTTTTTTAAAAGCCCGTGTTTTCCTTCAGTAACTCATAGCTCCCCAAACCATCCCCTTTTCTACCCAGTCGGTCACATGCTCCAATCAACCTCCATTCCATCCCGATTCAGCCCCCTGACCACTCCTTCCCCAGATGCTGGATCGCACTGACCTTGATCAACAGGAAGAATGCTATTATGTCTACTAATCCCCTCTCCTACTTTCCCACACATGAGAAGGTGGCAGCATTGGAGCTTCTGGCCTAATATGGCTTCCAAAGCTGACAGTTTGTCTGAATCAAGTTTGGTTGAACCTTGGGCTGATGCAATGAACCCTTAGGAAATTTTGCAATGCAGTCAGCCATGCTGCTAGATAATCCTATAATGTCCTGGAGGGCCATGTCTTAATCCCATCACCCTGGAGCTGGAGGTCATTTGTCTTGTAGATAGGCTGGCCCAGTTTTTCTGATTGTGCATCAAAATATCTGCTGAGAGCAGGGAGCTCGGGTTCTGTTTCCTTTAAGATTTAAAGATTTATTTCTCTTAGGTGAAATATTTTATCCTAAAATATTTCATTCTTCTAGTAGAAGGATGGGGTCTAATTTTCTTTGCTTGGTAAAAAGAATATATCTACTCAGTTCAAAACTCTTATCAAAACATATGTTAAATGATTTATAAACATGTACACCAAGGCACTTATGAAAAATTGAATATCTTGTCATTTATTTCACAAAAGCATTAGGAAGGAGAACTCACGTATAACCATTTATTAGCATAGTAGTGAATAGCAATGTTTCAATGCAAATATCTGAAGTTCCATTTATCCAGAATTACACTGTTTGAAAAATGCAAATTGACATTTTACTCTCTGATATCAGAGCAAAATGCATACTCAGTTTAAAGGAAGGAAGATGAATGTATATTTTCTTATGACTATGCTTTTCCAGTCAGTTTTTTCATATGCCTTGGTTTTACTTTCAGGAAAGTGAAGATTGTTACAGTGAGAATAGGTTTACATCAGTGATGGGTTTCAAAATTTTTTACTACCGGTTCTGTGGGTGTGGCTTGGTGGGCGTGGCATGGCTTGGTGAGCATGGCAGGGGAAGGATACTGTAAAATCTCCATTCCCTCCTCAATCCAGGGAAAAGTTACTGCAAAATCCCCATTTCCTCCCAATCAGCTGGAACTTGGAAGGCAGAGAATAGATGGGGTTGGGGCCAGTCAGAGGTGGTATTTTCCGGTTCTCCGAAGTACTCAAAATTTCTGCTACCAGTTCTCCAGAACTGGTCAGGACCTGAAACCCACCTCTGGTTTACATGTTTCAAAATAAATTCAAATAAATACAGTGGAAACTTTTTATCTGAATATGCCAAGGTTCAAGTTCCTGTTCTTTGGTTGAGAAATCAAATGGGAACATAGAGTTTGCTGTGTGTGTCTGTGTGTCTGTGTGTGTGTGTTTAGCAAATCTGCTCCTCATCCCAAATCTTAGCCCTGAAATACATTGGGATTGCTCGCACAATTATTCTAGAAGATTTAGTCATGTATAAATTAAACCATTTATATGGTTCAAAAAGTGAAACTGTGCTGTGGCTTAAAAAAACAATAATAAATAAAAACATCATGATTAAAAATATTAAAAAGGACAAGGCACAAGAGAAGATAAATATTAGCCACAGTAAAGGAGGCACCTCAAAATCTACCTCAGAGGTCTTCAAACTTGGCAGCTTTAAGACTTGTGGACTCAACTCCCAGAATTCTGGGAGTTGACGTCCACAAGTCTTAAAGCTGCCAAATTTGAAGACCTCTGATCTCACTGGTCCCCTGTGATTTACCAGACCTAATGACCTACCCAGGTCTTGAGAGATTTCGGGAACATTATCAGGGATGGAGTTGAACTCATTCCTGTAAGGAAAAGATTCCATAGCGAAGAAAGCCTCCTGGAACCCAACTAGTTTCCTAAGAGATGGGACCCAGCACACACCTTCTGTGCCATATCTGATAGGGCAGGCAATTGGGGAAAGCCATTCCCCCTCATACCATGAAATGCTGTAAAGAAGAAAACTAGCACTTTGAATTGGACCTAGAAGCAAACTGACAAGCAATGCAGCTTGTGGATCAAAGGTGTAACGTGTGTCGGTTTAGAGGCTCACATAACTGCCAGTACTGCTGCATTTGGCACCAAGTGAAGCTTCTGGATGCTATTCAAGGGGGGCTTCGTATAGAGAGCATTACAGTAATCCACTTGGGAGATGACTAGGGTATGAAAGACAATGAGCAGAGCCCCCTGATCCAGGAACAGGCACAACTGACACACAATTGTAAACTGTGCAATATTGACGTTGCTTAAAGTAAAATTTAGACTGGTAAGTCCTTCTTTCAAACAACACCTGCACGTTCTTTCATAAGCACCCTTTGGGCTGCTGAAATGAAGACTACTTAGAGTAATGAACACTGCTTGGAATTTACAGTAAAGTCCAGGAGAAGATTATAGTGTGAAAGGATTTTAACTCAGTTCTAGCACTGGGGGAAAAAATCCTAAATTCAGAACAGGATCAAATGCACATTCTTTAATTCTAAGTGTATCTCTGAGTTGAGAATCTTTTGTTGGTTCTCTGCTGAATCTAAAAATTTAAGACAAAGCAAACAAATTAGTTCCACTAACCAAGTCTGTTACCCCTATTGTAGCACACAAATTACTGCAATAGAGAGAGAGTATTGATTTAAAAATTCCACTAATAATTATAGGCCTTATTTCCTGATGGTTCTGTCCTCACTCTTTTCACAGCTATCTCAAATATGCTGGTGCAAAAGAATGGGTTGAAAAGGATAGCACTGGTGAGAGGAAAGGAGGTGGAAACTAAAGAAAAAGGCAAAATGAATAGACTGTGGTAAAAAAAAGATGACACATGTAAATGGATAGAGCTTCAACCAACTGTCATGGTTACCATTCTGCCTTCTTCTACCATACCCTATGAGGCACCCCTGAGGGGAGGCATCCAGGATGGCATTTGGGTGATGGAAGTATATGGCTTGATTGATCTATTACTGGCATGTGAACTCTGAAAGTTACTGAGATTAAAAAAAAGATATATCTCCATAATTTTAATTTATCAATAACGCTAAAAGCACACATCACACTTTCATCTCAGTTTTGCTCACCTTTTTTTATTTATCCATAAGCCATGTAGTTTGTGATATATTTCATTACTCTGAATCTTGAAAGTGAGACTACAGGAGACTGAAGTTGAAAGCACGACAAATACGTGAAATGTGTGTATGGATGGGGATGAGGACATTAAGTGCATTTTATTGACTAATGTCCAGTCTGGATCATTAAAATTGCTTTTGTTGCAGCTAGACTATAGTCCTGTCTGCTCCTGTTTATATGTCTGCCCCTTGCCCTCCTTTTGCCAATTCCCATCACTTTCACAATGCAGGGATTGTTGGGCTATTCATCCACTATGACATTTACTGAAATATTGATTTCTTACTAAAGCTCCGGTGTGATACACATTTTATGCACTGTCCAGATTTTGATTTGTTTATCTACAGGTCCACAGTAAAGTGATGAAACAGATCAAGTACCTGAAATTGTTTAGTGGGAATGGGGGAAATGCTGCCTCTTTAAAAGCCTGGATTAACGGGAGCTGACACTCTTTGCCGGAAGACAAAGATTTTTATCCTTTTCTTCAAAATGCTATCAGACTCTCTTGATATCCATTTGGGGTCTGGGGAAAGTCCCTGAAAAACGTTGTATGCACCAAACATAAGCCATGAAAGAGCCCCCTTCTGAAATCACTCCCTTTTATCGTGCAAAGCTTATTTGTGTTGTTTTAACCTCCAGGTCAGAGGTTTTTAACCTGCGGACTTGGGTTCACTAGTGATTCACAACCATGCTACAAATAATTTCCTGGCATAGACAAAAAGAAAATAAATAAAATAAAATGTCCCAATAGCCAAAATGTCCTAGCTGACCAAATTTTGAAAGAGTTTGGCATTCTCAACCAAGATCTCACAAGACTTCAGGCAGAAACATTGTCTGGTGGCAAATTTTCTTTTTAAAAAAAATCCATTGATTTTTGTTTAATTTTGGATACTACTGAGGGAGTCGTGTGGGCTGGGATGCCCTTAAACACAGTATTATCAATCTCTAGATTATGTAAAGGTAAAGGTTCCCCTCACACATATGTGCTAGTCACTCCTGACTCTAGGGGGCGGTGCTCATATCCGTTTCAAAGCTGAAGAGCCAGCGCTGTCAGAAGACATCTCTGTGGTCATGTGGCCGGCATGACTAAATGCCAAAGGCGCACAGAACACTGTTACCTTCCCACTAAAGGTGGTCCCTATTTTTCTACTTGCATTTTTATGTGCTTTCGAACTGCTAGGTTGGTAGAAGCTGGGACAAGTAACAGGAGCTCACCCCGTTGCGCAGCACTAGGGATTCAAACTGCTGAACTGCCGACCTTTCGATCAACAAGCTCAGCGTCTTAGCCCCTGAACCACTGCATCCCTCATTACTAGCTTATGTAGTAATCCTCTAAAGCTATTAATAATAACACAGTGGTATGTATCAAGGAAACGTTTTAGAATCACTGTTCTAGGATAGATATTCAAGGTTCCTTCCCTTTTTTGAATGATACGTTGGAGGCCCAAAGTCCAGACTAACCTTTGCTAGGCTAGGACAAAGAAATGGATGGAGCCAAGGCAAACATTTGATTTAGTAATTAATTTTTAATTTAAAATAAATGCTATGTACGTGAGTACTCTCCAAAGATTTCATTATTTTTCCCTCCTCTGTCAAATCAGAAATAAAGAGTTTAGAAGAAAGATCTTTGAAGGCCTTACATCTATTGAGCTACATGCTTCCTTTACTGTATTGCCAGACAGTTCATAAATCACAAAACTCCATATATAATGTTTGTAGTAGTATCTTGTAGTCTTGTATTTAAGTTAAGTTAAGTCTTGTAGTCTTATCATATTGTAGTCTTACCATATTGTTCCCAAACAGCATATGACAATACTAGGTATCTTCAATTATATGCTGTTTTAAGGTCCAATGCCAGTCATGAGTGCAAATCCCACAATCCTTTACCACATTTCTTGCTGCCTGAGTCCTGTAAGAGTTGTAATAGCAATAGTATTTAGACTTATATACCGCTTCACAGTGCTTTGTTGCTTTACAGCCCTCTCTAAGTGGTTTACAAAGTCAGCATATTGCCCCCAACAATCTGGGTCCTTATTTTCTGATGTCGGAAGGATGGAAGGACAGTTATAATTTAAAGTATATGGAAGGCATCAGATTGGGCAAAAAATCCATCATAATTACGTGATTGAAAATCAAGTCAATTTGAAGTGCACCCTAAGATATTAAATACATTTGCAGTTGTTAGCTTAAAATCTCGTCTTATCATTTGTACACAACAATTCAAGAACATTCAGGTGGTCCCAATTCTATCAACCTTTTGTAAAGTGCTAATTTATTGTTTTTAAATTGCTATTATCATTGGTTATTTTAGATTTGTTTTCTGGACCTAGAGTTGTGAGTTGAGTGGACAGCCATACATAGTACATTTAAATAATAAAGAATCTTTCAAAGAGACATAGAGTAGATCAATAAGACAAGGTCTGTGAGTATTTATTGGAATGATGTGGTGACAAGAGCAAGCATGGATGTCTTAAGAGATATCATCTCACATTAATCTTATTACTTTTTTAAAAAAGCCACATTAGCTATACAGTCACTTTTATCTTTTTTCAGCTAATCTTTCAATAGTGTTTCTTCTAAGGCTGTTCTGGAAATAGTAAAAATGGGCTAAATAATATTATTGATATGTTGTAAATATCATGTCAAGACCCGTAATGGTGCAGTGGTTAGAATGCAGTACTGCAGGCTAGTTCTGCTGGCTGCCGGCTGCCTGCAGTTTGGCAGTTCGAATCTCACCAGGCTCAAGGTTGACTCAGCCTTCCATCCTTCCGAGGTCAGTAAAATGAGGACCCAGATTGTTGGGGGCAATAGGCTGACTCTGACTCTGTAAACTGCTTAGAGAGGGCTCTAAAGCACTGTGAAGCTGTATAAAAGTCTAAATGCTATTGCTATGTACTGTATTTTCAAATGCCTATCGATAGTTCATATCACCTTGAAGTGATATGACAAAGATCCAGTCCTGTGACCAAATTTGTCCAAAGCCTGCACAAATTATTTGCATTAAGGATTCAGGGTAACTGTAACAAGGAGAAGAAGGGGATCAAAATTATTAAGGTGAATTTCAGCAGAAATTTGGATCTGCAGTTAAATACAGAATGGTTAGTGCTTGGCCTGAGAACAGAGCATTGAAAAGCAATTAAGATTTGTTAATTATCCAGAACCTAAAAACAAAACATAATTGCAGTCTACTTAGTTAAATGGCCAATGTGATTCCAGTTTGCACCTACTCAGTAATTATCTACATACAATCCTACATACAACTGCCTGTGAAAAAGACGAGTACGAAGTCCATTTCCATATTGCTGCCATGAAATCATCAATAGGAATCTGACTTGAAGAACATTTTTTGAACAGAATAATATTTTTCTTTTGGATAATGTTGCTCAGTTAAACAACAATCCCATGTATATTTACATGTAAGTAAGCCCTTTTGAGGCCCAAGTAAACATCCAAAAAACTTCACTGCAAGGTTATAAATGAGGAAACATTTTGGCAAAAGCAAGATTGGGTTTTAGTGACACAAAACAGATCTTGAAAACATACACACGGCTTCACTCACTTCAGGAAGATTTCTCAAAATGGTCATGGTCGCTTAAACCTGTGTGATCGCTGTCCAACTCCCTTAGGCTAGATTAAGTTTGAGAGGCCCTGGAATTAGAATTTTACTGTTTTATGTATTTGATCTCTTGTACTGAGACTTTCAGAGGTTAATTTTATTGCAGTCAGGCATAAGTCCCCATTTGTAAAAGACAAGGATGATTAACTGCTGTTGCAAATTGAACAATGTTCAAGACATCATGCGCCAATCAGGTAAATAACTGCATCCCCTTACAACTATGCACAACTTTTTCATTGGATTCTTACGGAGGCTGCAAATGTTAAATGCCTGACATAAAGTCCATCACTTTCATAGGAATTACAGAAAGGGGGCATGGATTAGCCTTCCTGCAAGAGTTGCCAACTGACCAAGTCTTAAAAAAGAAAAAGAAAAATAACTCATTCCTTTAAAAGTAGCTTCGTACTCCCAAATCAGCAATTCAAGTTTTTTCAAGGCTGCCGAGCATAAAGAAAACATCTCCATTTGCCAAGGATTGAGTGCCTATGGGCTGCTAAAAGAAGAACCAACCATACACATAGAGAATCAGAAAAAGAAGTAGCTTCTTACTGAAGCTACTGAAAAACTTATACTGAAAAACAAATATCTACTTTTCAATTTCAACAATTTCAACATGAGATGTTTGAATTTGACCATTATAATTCAAAAACACTGGTTCATACCAGTGGTGAAATGTAAAATTTGTTACTACCGGTTCTGTGGGCATGGCTTGGAGGAGGGGTGTAATGTGACTGGGTGGGCATGGCCAACTTTTTTTTTTTACTTTTTTAAAGCATTGTTTTACAACCTATTTGGGTGAATAGGTTGTAAAAAATGCTTTTGAAAGGTTAAAAAAAGGCTCTGACAATCACAGCTGTGGTGGTGATCATCAGAGCCTTTTTTTAACCTTTTAAAAGCAGGAAGTAACGACATCTGTGAGGGAGGGCAGAGCCTCACGCTGCCATCACTACCGGTTTTCCAAACCACCTGCTACAATCACTACTGGATCACCCGATCCAGTTCGAACTGGGAGCATTTCATCCCTGGTTCATACTTTAGTATAGTGTGAGCACAGATATTGTGACTTGTTTAACAAATTACGATTAAGAAAGGACATAGTGTAATGTTTTTAGCCATGTCATCAGTTTACTATACTGAAAGGGTCCACATTTATAGGATCTCTCTTTTTCAGGGAAAGACAGTTAAGCTTAAAAGTTAGACAAAATCTTCGTGTCAATTAACCTAGCTGATGTTCAGGATATTAAGTTCTCCAGCATTGTTCCTCTGACTATCTGTTTAAAAAAGGGGGTGGGTGAGGGACAATGGAATGGGGGGGGGAGCATAAAATTTCAAAGTTAGGCAACCAGTTATCTCTAGGAAGAATGTTGCTAATTGGAATGAAGCTTAGTAGGTGAAGTGCTCGGAAGGGCCAACGGCTCAATAAGGGAGAGAGTATTTTTCCCTTATTTTCCCTTATTATTGTTTCAAATATTGTTTCAAATACAATATTTAAAAATGGTTGGGTTTGTGATGGGTTGGGAAAGAGTGAAGTCCTACACTTGAAAAGTTTTTTGAGGGGTGGCCCATAAAGGGACGGGCAAAACTGGCCTTAATATGAACAATTTTGTATGATAAATTCAACATCACTTTTATTTAATAGGATGATAACTGCATGCTTCCTGTAAAATGTGTCCAGATATATTCGGTAAGTACTCACAGATCATGTATTGATTGGAACTAGGGAAGCATTATCCCAAACTGTTGTCTTTTAAATGTTAAGAGAATGTTACATTCATATTATATCCAGATGCTTTCTAAACTACTACAGCATTTAGATAAAAGCAAAGAAATGTTTTCCATTGAAAAAGACGGTCCTTCCTTCTTTTCTTCCTTCCTTCCTTCCTTCCTCCCTCCCTCCCTCCCTTCCTCCCTTCCTCCCTTCCTTCCTTCTTCCTTCTCTCTCTCCATCTCTCAAATTTATGGTCATGTTTTGTGCTAATTTACTTTTTACAAGCAGTAATGGATATGGGCGAATAGGCAGCAATATAAATCTAATAAATAAATAAAATATATTGTTGGGGGCTGTAAATAAATACATTTTGCATAGAGCACTAGATAATGCATTATGAATTGAAATATATACTTGCAAATTTCAAAATGTCACATTCGTATCATGAACTTTAGCAGGTTTACAGTATTTTACTCCTTAAATTTTTGGAATTTTTAGAAGAATGCAAATATGCATTATTTAGTTTTTTACATAGAGGATTTTTAATGGATGATATTAGCAGAAATCAAAGAGATAGGCTTGTTCCATCATTGGCTTTAAATGTTGTACCTGCAGAATTTTTTTCTGGCATATCGAGGTTAAAAAATAGGACTTCTGCAAGTGGGTGCAGAGGATAAATAGACCTTCCTACTTTTATCATTTCACAGATGTAATTGCTTCTCTTTTTATGGTTAACATTATTCTTCTTTTGAAAACTCAACTAAACTCTCTCAATTTCATCAGACAAAACGCAAGACAGATTTGAATCAAGAGTGAGAATTCATCCATTTCAGTACATTTCATCTGATTTCACCCCATACTCTGCTAGGATGATAAAATAAAGCAGTCTTTCATCTGTTTTAAAAAGTAAAGAAAGTTTTTTTCCCAGAAATTTCAGCAGCTGAAGCAATAGCAAGTAAAAGAAAAAAAAATAGAAGGATAAATAAAAATACAGACCAAGGTGCTGTGACCTCAGTGTTTTCATGTGTAAAAGAGACATCTCTAGTCTTTTGACCTGTATTTTTAACATTGTTTTGGCATGCTTTGATATTACCATTGCTTAACAGATGGTGTAATAATTACTTTCTGAAGAACTAATCTAGTATAATAAGCACATCTGGAACTAATGTGTAATTCCCTAAACTAATAGATCATTCAGATTTAAATAGGCATTTGGTCTAGAAGATGCCCCAAAATACAAATAATCTAAATCTTGATGGCTACTTTGAATTTTATCTTGCATGCTACTGGCATTAAGATGGTAGCAATATTGCAATATTGCAACACCTTGATGTTTTCTCTCCCTTGTCACAATGCATACAATGGAAGAGCAACAAACGAGGAGGTAACTGGGTTTGACTTGTTCTCTTTTTCTGGACTGCAAATAAATAGCCAGTGCAAATACAGATGACCAACTGGATCAAAACAGTGGGCTAGTGATGAGAATTACCAAGGACATTTCCCCCAAGAATAGAGTCTCATTCACGCTTTATGTTTGGTAGCAGTGCACTGCTGTGTAGCCGATTCTTGAGAGTGAGACAAAGGGATCTGATTGATGATTAAAAGAACAGGATAAATCCAGAATACTTTTAATTTTAACGTTCACATGTAAATATAATAACCTAGCAGCACCGGGGGTTCGTCAGAAACACGTGTCCAAACCGCCATAGCTATTTTATACAACAAATGTGAAAAATCCTTTGCACTGCTTATTTCTTTACCTTTTAGTAATAAAGTGTGGGCGTGATCTTCCAGTTTCTAGCACGCGCATGCGCACTGGCCAGCTTTTGGTCAGGTAGCCGGTGTGTATGCAAGAGCTGGAAACTGGCGCACCGAGTGACTGCTCTTCTGGTTTCCAGCACTCCCGCGTGTGAAGACCATCTGGCCAGCACACTGGAACCCGGAAAAGCAACAGGCAACTGTTCACATGCCCAGAGAGATGGCTCCGTAGGCCACTTCCGGAACACGTGCCATAGGTTTGCCATCCCGGACCTAGAGTATATTTGGCTGATGGGATATTGCTTGTGAACTGCGCATGATTATGCTGCTTAAGATGAGCAGCTATACAAATGAAGGAATGAATGAACAAATTATTTCCTATCACATCCGATGATTCAATGAAACTGTTTTATAGTATTTAAAAAGTGGGTTTTTTTTTAAAAAAATGTATTTTTGTAAATATGGGTAAAGCACCCAGAATCATTCTGTAATCAAATGGCCACTAAATCTAGATGACAATGATGGTAAATGTGAAAGTAAAAAATTTAGCGAGAAAACCCATCAATATAGTTTCAAAATAGGTAAAGGTAAAGATTCCCCTTGTAAATATGTGTTAGTCATTCCAAACTCTAGGGGGCGGTGCTCATCTCCGTTTCAAAGCCAAAGAGCCAGCGCTGTCCGAAGACATCTCCATGGTCATGTGGCCAGCATGACTAAATGCCAAAAGTGCACGGAACAGAGTTACCTTCCCACCAAAGGTGGTCCCTATTTTTGCTACTTGCATTTTTGATGTGCTTTCGAACTGCTAGGTTGGCAGAAGCTGGGACAAGTACCAGGAGCTCACCCCGTTATGTAGAACTAGGGATTCGAACCGCTGAACTGCCACCTTTCGATTGACAAACTCAGTGTCTTAGCTACTGAGCCACCGTGTTCCCTTACTTCAAAATACTTCTTCATAATTTAAAAAATACAACATGGGTATATTATGTGTGGGCTAACTTTAATTTATTGTACGTTGTCAATATATAGAGGTTGTGTATTTTGTAATTCCTACAAAAATGTTTTGTGGTCTATATACTTTTTACAGTGAAAATTGTATTTTCTTTTCCTGGATGTAATAGCAGTCATCTCCACTTGAGGGCACCAGTTGACATCCTCTTACCAGATTTAATGGCATCCACTAGCTCCTGAAATAAACACATCTCTCAGCAACCATTTTCCTCTGTGTATCAAGGCACTACCTTGTCACTCATCAGATACTGACTTCCAAATGTTCTCTTGTAAACACAATAATGTACATGACAATTCAGCATAAGTCTGGTATGATCTACAAGCTTCATCCTCAGTTGATACAAAGTTCATGCAACTTTCCAATTTGGCAGTACAGAAAACAGTCATACACCAAAGGCAAATGTGAATTGAATTGTTTTTCTCTAATAAGAAATAAATATACAGATAGCTTCAACATTCAACAATTGAGCCCAAATTGAGCCTGGTGGCGCAATAGACTAAGTGCTGTTAAAGTAGCACTTAGTTGCCAGCTGCCTGCAATTATTGCAAGTTCAAATTTCACCAGGCTCAAGGTTGACTCAGCCTTCCATCCTTTCGAGGTAGGTAAAATGAGGACCCGGACTGTGGGGGCAATAACCTGCCTTTGTATAAAAAAGAACACCGCTTTGGGGGGGGGGGACGAAAGCCCTACTAAGCAGCTATATACAAAAGTATGAAGGCTATTGCTTAACGCATTGTAAGCCACCCTGAGTCTCCAGAGAAGGGTGGCATATAAATCTAAGAAATAAATAAATAAAATTTCTGTTGCTAAATGAAAGAGTTGTTAAGTGAGTTTTGCTTCATTTTACAACCTTTCTTGTCATAGTTGTTAAGTGAATCACTGTAGTTGTTACATTAATAATATGGTTGCTAAGTGAATCTGGCTTCTGCTTTGACTTTGCTTGTGAGAAGGTTATAAAATAGTGAGGTGGGTAGGGCCAGCCAGGGCTGGGATTTGGAAATTCTCCAAACAAGCCATAACCTTAGCTATGGGCTCTCCCAAAACCGGGTGAATCCATAGCAGCCCACCCCTATAGGCTGCCATTTGGACTATATATTATCAGCAGTAAACCAGCTGTCTTTATTGTCCTGAGACATGATGATGAAAATCATAACACTAATATATTTCCACAGCTAGTAAAAGTATGATGAAGCAATAAAGTGAATAAGAGAGCCAATGTAATGTAGTGGTTAAAGTACTAGGTTAGAAAGCAGGAATCTGTCACTTCTAGTCCCTCCTTAGACATGAAAACCAGTTGGGTGACTTTTGACCAGTTCCTTTCTCTCAGCCAAACCCATGTTATAGGGTGGTTGTTTTGGGGAAAATAGGAGAAGAAGGTGTGTTTACCTCAGCTTCTAATGCCACTTCATTCAACTTCAGTGTAGATATTGGAAGCCGTATTGTCTTTTAGTTCAGACAATAAAGGGGCCAACATTATGTCTTTTTTAGTAAGATTATATATGTCTACAGATTAGTAAAAATGTATATTGCTTATAGAATAATACTTTGTTCAAGTTCTCAGTGTGCAAAAGAATTCATTGGAACATTTTGTGGTCAGTAATGGTTTAGCAAGACAGGTATGGAGATGTTCTTCCCACGCAATATGTCTACTGGCTGTCCTCAGCAGGAGAAGCAATGCAAATCTCCTTTCCAAGCAAGAACTTTTCTGGAGGAGAGTTCTTCTAATTGGCTCCAGCTTCTAACTTATTCTCTGGGTTCTAACTCCCAACACAATGGCAATCCTGCTTGGCACGCCATCTCCTGGTTCCCAGTCAATGAATGCCTACAACTCAGCTCTAATGCTGTTAATGAAGAATGAAAGGCCACAATTCCCATCTGGTTGCAAGAATGTTCAAAGTTTGCAAGGCACAGGAAGAATGGAATTTAATCCTTTCTTTTTACATTGTTCACATGAACAGAAAGGTCATTGGAATATGTAATATTGGTTTTTAAGCCATTTTTGTTGCCTGACTCTCTGATGTATTCTGACATTAGATGGGAAGATGAGAAAATGTTGACTATAAAAATATGTCATTTGGGATCAATTGCTTTCTTTTACATACTGCATTCTACTTGTTTTGTTTTTTCAGTGCCTTCGCTCAGAAAGATGATACAGAAATCTAATTTATGGATATATGCCTTGATATCTAAGAAAAAATTCTTGCCCTTTGTTTAAAATCTCCAAAGAAAGAGATTGATCATCCTCAACAGATTATTTTATATGTGAGTCTGTTTTAATTTTGAACTGAGCATATTGAATTGAAATGTACAGGAAGATTCAGATGGCAAAGTCAGGTCAATCACTGCTCCGGTTTTCAGATTTGGAAATGATCTGAGTTTAGTATGTGATAAATCCTGTTGGATGTATTTTCCATATTTTCTCCAGTGAGTATTGACTCTGAAATCCTCTTTCACCATCTTGTGGTGTGGTCAGATTACTTGTGTGATTTCCCAAATAAACTAACATAGTGTTCACTGTGATAAAAATGTTAAGTAAAACCAGAGGAAATACTTTAAACTATTGCCATGCCTTAAAAAATTGTTTGATGACAGAAGCTATTCAAAATGAGGATAATTCTAAAAGAATAATGAAATAGATATTGGGAGTTGCAGAAAATGCGTCAAAAGTTATAAAGTAAGTTTGTCTTCAATATCCAAGTTAAGATGTATCAAATACATTTTTAAAAACAAAGAAATGATATGTTGTTGTTTTTTTAAAATATCCAGTGAAGACAGTTTTACTCATGGAAGAAGAAGAAATCATACTTTGCACTGTTCCCATTGAAAGATCAAGTTACCGCTAACTACAGGGAAAACCTTAGAAGAAGTAAGATGTTCAGTTCTTTCTTTGAAATTCAGACCTTCACCTTAGTGACTGCCTTGCAGAGTGGAATTAGGTAAAAAGCCCAAATGATCTGCTGTATTCATTACTGTGGTGAAAGCAACACTTTGCAGAATGTCTAAAAGAAAGCCCAGTATTAAATCCAGATCCAAACACAATTCATGTACTTTGGCCACATTCTATGATTTCGACTTTTCTGTGTACAGTGCCAGCTACTTGCTTGTGCTGTTCAATGTATGTGGTTTCTGCCTGTGTCTTACACCCTGCACTATTTGTTGGACTGTCTCTGATGTCTCTCTACAAAGTGTGCACCTTGGGTCCTGTCTAATGTGGTTGAACCAGGGATGGGATCCTACCGGTTTAACAACTGGTTCATTAAGCGTGCGCGCCAGACACACACTGCACGCGCATGCACAGTTTGGAGAAAACTCACCTACTGCATTGCTGCCAGCAAGGAAAACAATTGAGGCATGGCAATCCACTCTGCCATATCTATCAGCTGGGCTTCAGAAATGGAAATATATGTGAGTATAATGCAGGGGCGGGTGGGGGTGGCAGGCGGGCGGGGCCACTTCAAAATCAGAGCGAACCGGTTCACTCACAGCTGATAGTCAGAGCTAATAGTTTGAACTGGTCTGAACTGGTAGAATCTCACCACTGGGTTGAACCCTGCTTCTGTGGATCTGGTGTTTAGGGCCTGTCCTTGTGCTGTTACGATCAGTGCCTCAGTAATGTGTTTTAGCCCAACCTTTTTCGGCCACTGTTATGATTTCTCCATTGTCTGCCACCTCAGCTGCCAATGGTAACTCCCATGCAAGGTCTTATCTTGCCACGGCATTTTCTTTGCTTGAATTTCCTCCCATGTCTGCTGCTGCTTCAGGCATTTTCTCAGCAGCTCATCTATAGCAGTTTTGATGTCCTCCTTTGGCCAGCTCACTATATTGGCAGGATTTCTGATGAAAAGCAAGGTATACATGTGGATGGTATCTTCCCATTGAGCTGACTGATACTTGGATGTTGCTGTCTTCCTTACCTCCTCATTGTGATTCACGTATGATTGTAGGATACCAAGGTCCTGGTAACTGGTCTGTATGTCTACTGTGTGACCCATTGGTAGTTCCATTTCATCAGGCTTAATTACCTTTCCACTCTTGACTACTATCTAGCCACAATTCTCCAGTCTAAATGACTTCCCAATGTCCTCACTGTAGAACTATGTCAGGTCAATATTTCATTCACTCTTAGTGTATAGTTTGATGTTATCTATGAAGACGAGGTGACAGGTGGTAGTTCTAATCTTGAATCTGTACCCATATCCAGTTCTTGTGGTTATCTGGCTGAGGGGATTCAATCCATTGCAGAACAGCAGTAGAATAGTGCATCACCTTTTATATGCCACACATGATGGCTACTTGTGTGGGCTGTCTTGAATTGACTTCTGGTGTTGTCTTCCACAGTCCCATTGAGTTCTTGAGGAAAGACTTTGACTGTTGACTTTGTATAATGCTAGACATTTTTAGATCCATATGTGTAGCATTGAGTAGTAGGTTTTCCTGTACTCAATCCAGGGAATGTTCAGATTGGTCTGTCTAGATCTTGAATCTTGGCTAACTGCTCTATTTATGAGCAAATGACATTTTGAGTTTCTATTGTTGTTCCCAATGCCTTTCTAAACTGTGCTCATGTACTGGCCATAAGATATATGAAGAAACTATGGATGGAGAATAAATAGCTAATGAGTGGGAAAGAGAAAGAAAGAAGGAAGGAAGGAAGGAAGGAAGGAAGGAAGGAAGGAAGGAAGGAAGGAAGGAAGGAAGGAAGGAAGGAAAGAGAAAGAAAGAAAGAAAGAAAGAAAGATACAAAAGCATACATACTTTGTATGCAGTATATCCTCTTTCATTCTGAACAATATATTTGGAGGCACACCCTATTTATCTATCATGTATCATCTATATCTATCTATCTGTCTGTCTGTCTGTCTATCTATCTATCTATCTATCTATCATCTAATTTATATGTCAATCTTTCATTTTCATATTGGGATGTTCAGCATTTAATATAAGAACATACAGAATTTGATTTCCATTTCAATTTACTAACCATCTTTAGTCATTTATTTATTTATTTATTTATTTATTTATTTATTTATTTTTTATTTTTTATTTATTTCTTTTTATTTATTTCTGAAACTATTTTATAGTAATACAGTAATAATTGCATCACAATTTTGACATTGCTGCCTTCCTGAACTATCATATTTTTCTATATTTATGTGTGTTTTTTAATATTGGCCAATAATTCTCTACTTCTTGTCACAGGTCCATGGTGTTGCTATTATTAGATGCATAAGAGTAACAACAACAACAATATTTATAAGTTGACACTCAAGTACTTCCAAGCATTCTGGTATTGTGATGTTGGGACACATACTGTAAATATGCAAGCATTTCCAAGCTGCAAACTCAAAAATATGACACTGCTGTTTGGTTGAATTTTTGGTTTCTCTAGTGGAAATTTCTCAAAGAGAAATTTTATTTGAATGAATGATGGATCAATTTAGATTCTGCAATGACATATAACTAAGTTACTATTTTCAAATTCTAAGCCTGAATTCTCTTGACCAAAAACTTCTTCAGACTCAGACTCCTGATCTTGCAGATCTGAGGCTCACAAAATCTCCCAGACATATCAGTCTGACTTTCCCTTAAATTAGGAAATAGGAAATCAGCACATTGTGGAAATGTGCTAGTGGATATAAATTATATCCTGAATACTGCTGTGCAGTATTTACTGTGGGTGTTATAATGTTGTACTGTGACAGTAAACGAAGGGGCATACCTCAATTGTAGAACACAGTGTTTTGATGTTGAAAGCCCCTGTTCAATTCCTGTAATCTCAAGGGAAGATGAAAGGTTTAGAGAAGTTACTAGTTACTAGAATAGCCAATACTTAAGGAGATAGATGGATGGCATTTCCTGGTATAAGTTTCCTATGTTCTGTTTAAAACAAAATTGTTGTGTGAGACAGCAGTAAATTTTGGCTCACTGAAAAATTTATACCCTTATCAGGAATTGGTTTATTAGGCAAAAGGTTCAAGGACTGAGCAAGATTAATCTCTTTATTGCAGGCAAAAATGAAGGCAGGTATACATTGTAGTACACAGAGTGTCTGAGCTCAAGGGTTAAATTATAGGAGAATGAATCTTTTACTTCTTGTCTTTCTGAATCAAGGGATTTTTGATCATCCTTTTGATGGTTTTGGAAACAACCTGATCTATGTTGACATATTGCTTCTCTCTAGCATGAAAACTGTCCATTCTTGCATTGCTATACTATTTTTATCCATGGGTCAAGAAAATGGGTTTGAAAAGTACATTCCTTAATCAGATTTTAAAAATGAATATAAATATTCATATGGAATATTTCTCTCATATCTCTTAATTATCCAGTGAGAAATACAATCTTCTTATTGTGTTCCACTCAGGATACTTAATTCACACAATTCAAGCTAGATGAATCACAAGTAGTTTCCTGTGTTTCTATGTGTGTGTGACAAGGTAACAACAAAAATATCAGGTCTACTATTTCAGCACTACGCAGGATTCCAATATTAATACTATACTGGACTTAAATTCTCATTATCCTCAGTATACTTGGTTTCATGAGATGCATTACTGGAGTGAATTGTATCCTATTTTAACAGGATGTGGAGATTATGGAGTTGAAATCCAACAATGGAAGACAGCAGTCCAAGAAGGTTCAGCTAACAAACAGAATATTTAACCAGGAGGTTGATGTCAACAGGAACTTTCTACAGATATGAGATGATGGCCACTGTTGACACTATTTAGGATCAGTTTTGTAGTCCAACAGCCAACAAGCTATCACTAGGAAGCTATCCTTGATCATGTTCACAAGGATCTGAGGTCTTGAACCTGAAATCATTTTCACAATCATGTCTCTTTGCATGGGTAGAAATCTACTGATAAAAATCATGGTCAAGAGAATAGCTCTATTCAAAGGAACAAAACAAAATATCTTATTTGTACAGTTCATATGTAGGCAATGACTCTGAACCACTTATAGTTTCTGTTATTTGTGGGCAGCCCAAGGAGCTGTTGATTATTTTTCTATGTCAACCATTGCCAGCAAGGAAATGGAAATCTTGCCTGCATAGGGTCTCCTTAAGATGGGCAATATTAAAGCTTCTTTCTCCATTAAATAAACAAGGAGCTATACTCTCACTTCTTTAAGTGATAATTAAAAGAAAATGGTTAAGTGTTTATAGATTTGTTCAACCAGATTTGCAGCTCATTTTGATTGCCTGCTCTTGTACTAGATGTACAAAAGGCATTCATAAAGCTGTTTTTGTTTCTGATTAGTAATAGTAATAGTAGTAATAGTAAACAAACAATTATAACAATCAGACTTTCCAGTAATTTTACAAGGTTGGCATAAGGAGCTCCCTGCATTTAGAGATAATTCTCCCCAATGCCAGGATCAATTTAAACTGTCCTTGATAAGCAACTCATTTTATTTCAACCTGCCAGAGTTTATTAACTTGGTTTTTCCCCCCAAGACTTTGTTTTTCAGATGAAATGCTTTTTAACCTTGTAATGGAATGACTTGTATCCCAAATGGGGTTGTTGTGAATAAATGTTCCCAGAATTTCAACACAACTCACGAGAATGACGTCTTTACTGGTTGTTTGTTTTCCTCTTCCCACCTCAAATACCTTGTTTAGAAGCACTTTGCAGAACAGCAATCAATTTGTTAGTCTTCCTGTTAACAGAATAAGTCAGACAAACAAGCACTATATTTCAATGTCCCATTAGATATTTTCTGTTCCTTCCTTTAAAGATACAACTATAGGAAAATCACCCCTGTTTGGTTTGTTCATTTCCCATTTAGTAATACCTATGATGAAAGAGGGATCTGGTGGCTCAGTGGCTAAGACGCTGAGCTTGTCGATCAAAAGGTCGGCAGTTCAGCAGTTCGAATCCCTAGTGCGGCGTAACAGAGTGAGCTCCTGTTACTTGTCCCAGCTTTTGCCAACCTAACAGTTCAAAGCACATAAAAAATGCAAGTAGAAAAATAGGAACCATCTTTGGTGGGAAGGTAACAGCCTTCTATGGGCCTTTGGCATTGAGTCATGCTGGCCACGTGACCACGGAGACGTCTTCAGACAGCGCTGGCTTTTCGGCTTTGAAATGGAGATGAGCACCATCCCCTAGGGTCAGGAACTATTAGCACATATGTGTGAGGGGAACCTTTACCTTTATAATGATGAAGCCACTACTTACACAAATCTTCTCTCCTTCTATTATTCTCTTTATCTGGTTTGGGCTTCCTGTGGTTGCAATTTTTAAAAACTATATATTAAATATTGTAATATAATCTGGATCTTAGAATGTGTTAGTATAATGTGGGAATGACCTTGGGAGACAGGAGGGAAAGCATTAGACTAGGAAAAAGAGGTAGATGAGCCTGCAGAAGGAACATAGCAAACATCTGAGAAGAACTGTTCCTAGTTTCTTAGACTATAAAAGTGACAGGGGATAAATTAGCAGTTGGGTAAAATCTTATCTTCATAGCCTTAATGGTCAATATTTTGTCTGGAAAACAACTAGTAATTCAGGAGGTTCTTTAAAGGTTGGAGATTATCTACTTTCACTATGGTTATGGATGGAAAGTTTATTTAGCAACTAATTTTTATTCAAAGAAACCTGAAAATGGAGCACCGGCTTAAATATAGGATGAGAAGCAGATTAAATATATTCAATTCTACATTTTTCAAAAGAAGAAAGAAGAAACAGAAGTGCTGGAGTTAAACTATGAATCATGTTCATTATTTTCGTGACATGATTTGGATAGCTTTTCTGCAATAAAGAAATAAAATTATTGGGTATATCTGACTATTTGATACTGTGGTTACTACAAAGTCATTCTCGTTCAAAAAACAAAATGCAAAGTTGAGTTGACCAGAGTCTTCTTAAACAGATCTAATTTTATAACAAAACAGACTGAAATACTATCAGAGAACATTTCTCATTTTTGAGAACCGCAGATGGTTGGGAGAAGTCTGATTTCATGCTGTTTGGATTCCTCTAACAACAATTAATATCTGCGATAAAATCAAATTGGCTAAAGAAAAAACAACAATGGATTTTTGGTACTGGATATTCACGCAGTTACATTCCTCAAAGATCTCAAGAAAATATTATGTTTGCATTAATAAACCATATGGTTTCTTTCTGTTAAAAAGAACATTAAAGAAACGTTGAATATGTTTCTCTGATTTCTTCTTTTCCTCAGGCTTACATGGAAAGTACAGATGACAATTTATGGAATACCATAAATGAATCACTGTGCTTCTTTCTATTAGTAGTTACCAATGTCTTTGGAACCATGTTAAGTAAATCCAGCTTCTCCAATTGACTTTGGAGTCTTATAGGGGAAGGTTCCAAATGGCAGAGACATAATCTAGGGATGCTCCAACTATCATAAATTCATACTGGTTGCCAAGCATCTGAATTTTGATCTTGAGATCATCAGGATTCTGCAAGTGTTGTAAGTATGAGGACCAGTTGTAAGTCACTTTTCTCAATGCCATTCAAATGCTCACTAAATGAATGGTTTTAAATTGAGGATGAGTGTACAGAGATGTTTTAAGTGTAGAGCCTTGTATACTAATATGTAATACTATAATCACTATATGTGCATGAATGCTTGCTTTCTCCGGAGAGAAATGGCTACAAGGCATTGACTTTATCCAATTTTGCTGGTCAAATTGCACAAGCCGAAGGACAACCAAATCTGGTCCCTCAATTCCAGCCAACCTGACTTTTCCTTTATATGGGTCTTAGTTTTCTTTCATTCCTACCAGCAGCTATGCTTAGACTCACTCTCTAGATTTTTCTTTTTCTTTTAAGTTTTATTGGATTTTTCTTTTTAAATATACATCAATATCAATACATGAACATTAATAATATCATTGGCATTAAAATGGAACACTGAAATATCGAATAACTATAATACTAGGATTATATATAAGTTGATTAATGTAATAACTATCTATTATTATCATTACTGTTTGTATCAGAATGAATTATATCCAGAGGCCACACTGTTCATGTATCTCTAAATTTATTTTGTACTGTGCTTCTACTATCAAATCTGACAGGGATAAACCTAATTCCTTGCTCTCAGGTGCAAGTTAGGGAATTCTCTCTCAGGGTAAGCCCTAAATTGGGATAGATGGTTACTCATCTGAGCTGGTGGACAGTTTTTAAGACCCAAGTAAACATTCCTGTATTCATTGTTCCAGCATTATACTCAAGTGAAAGTGTCATAGCACCAAAAAGAGGAAAGGTTTTAAAACTTTTGGTACCTTGATCCTGTCACAGAGATAAAGGTTCAAGGAAGGGATTTTGACTATCATCTAGCCCAGGGGTCTGCAACCTTAAATACTCATAGAGCCATTTGGACCAGTTTCCCGTAGAAAAGAAAACACCGGGAGCCATAAAACCTGGGTGGGCATGGCCAACTCGATGTCACTCACTTCCACCAGTCACATGACTCCCCCCTAGTCACACCTACCCAGCCGGTCATTAGGGCAGAGAACCAGCTGTTAAAAAAACATTGGGAACCTCAAAATCCTTTTGACATCTCTCACTCTCTCTCCCCTCCCTCCCTCTCTCTCCCCTCCTTCTCTCTCTGTATCTCTGTATCTCTCCCCCCCCACACACACTTTCGATGTATCTCTCTGTCTCTACCCTGGCCGCTTCTCCATCCCCTGCCATTGCCCTTACCTTCTCAGGCCAGGCGAGGAGTGACTTGGAGGGGAGGGTGAGGGGCGATGCCAGCCCGTGGTGGGATCACCTGACAGGGAGCCACAGCAGAGAGCCCAAAGAGCCACATGTGGCTCCGGAGCTGCAGGTTGCTGACCCCTGATCTAGCTCAATGGAGGCATCTACTACTTCAACATCCCTGCCAAATGGCCATTTACTGTAGGGAACAAGTGTCCATCACTTCCCAGGCAGCCTATTTCATTGCTGAACAGCTTTTACCATTCAGTTTTCCCCCAATGTTCTCTTGTAATCTTAGTTTAAACCTATTTCCTGATGTCTATGAAGGTTCTCAATCATCCAGGTCATGGTTGTCCCAAAGGCGGTTTTTCAAGAAGCAACTGGAAGTCTTCAAAGAAAAACAAAAAAGTCTGATTGCCTCTTGAAAAAGCACCTTTAGGACACCTACCATATTTCTTGATGTTCTCTTGAAATCTTAGTTTAAACCTTTTGTTTTTCTGCCTTGCTTTCCGGAGCAACACTGACAGAATCAACAAGTCCACCCTTTTCTTAGACTGAGCCTTGTAATTATGTCACCATCAGTTGCTCCAATCATAGTCTTTTGCTCAGGTAGTCATTAGGTAGCACATGAGGGCAACCCAAAATGACTGATAGTAGGATGTGTGTGAGTCCGAGTCAAATTGCTCTCATGAAGGATTATTGGGAAATTTGGTTACACTGCAAAAATAGCCTGAATGATCAGCTGCTAAAGTTAAAACCAGGGGTGGGTTCTACTTACCTTTACTACTGGTTCATAGCGGGGCCGTGAGTTTACGCTTGCTTCACTTGCACATGTACGCACTCTTCTGCGCAAGTGCAGAAGCTTCTATGCATGCGCAGAAGCATTTTGATGATGTCAGAGTCAGTGGGCGGACCCTCCTGCCGGTTTTACTACCAGTTCTATAGAACCAGTGTGAACTGGGGCAACCCACCACTGGTTAAAACACAAAAACTATAAAACAGAAAACAGCTGTCAAATTCCAACCAAAGACATTGCCAAAATATCTGGCTGATGAAGGAATATCAAGATCTCCTCCTTCTATTTCTTTGTCATTTCTGTACAATCCGAAACCTGTCCTACTTTTCTCTAGAGCAAAGTTTCTCAATCTTGGAAATTTTAAGATGAGTGGACTACAATTCCTAGAATTCCCTAGACAGCATGCGAGGTTGCCAAGGGAGAGAAACTTTGTTCTAGAGATTTGGGTGAAGGACTGCCTGGCTATGGGTAAAAAGCAGTGGTGAAATGTAAAATTTGTTACTACCGATTCTGTGGGCGTGGCTTGGTGACTGAGTGGGCATGGCCAACTTTTTTTTTTAACTTTTAAAACCATTTTTTCTACAAACTCTTTGGCTGAAGAGGTTGTTAAAAAAATGTTTTTAAAAGCCTCTGATGATCCCAGCTGAGCCGCGCAATCATCAGACGATTTTTTTTTTTACTTTTAAAAGCATTTTTTTGGCCAAAGAGGTTTTAGAAAAAATGCTTTAAAAAGTAAAATAAAAACCCTCTGATGATCACGTAGCTCACTGGACATGCGGGGGGAGGGGGGCAGGGATTTTTGCTACCAGTTCTCCGAACCACCCAGTCTGTTCTGAACCGGGAGCATTTCACCCCTGGTAAAAAGTAATTTCTGCTGTGTGAAGCATAAGCGTCTTGCTTATTTAATGTTTTATTTTTTAGGTAGCTGATTTTATTCTGCTGTGATGCCAGTTTGAAAAAAAGTCTTCAAATGGCTCCAAATTCCCATCACTGTGTATGTTAAAATAGACAAATGTTTGCACCAACATGGACTTCAAACTTGCACTGAGATTTATTTGCTTTTTTTTTTTAATCAATCCGAGAGGTATCTTTTAGGAACATCTGACTGTCATCTGGGATTGGTACCACAAAATACAAACATAGCATTGGCATAGCATTTAGCATGGATCCATACAGTGTGGTTTAAGAATCATGCTTTGTGGTTTATGTATATTCTCCATAATGACTTGTCTGACAAACCATTGTTAAAACCAACCATATTTTAATGTGTTGTGGTCTTAAAACTAAATAAAGGTTTCAGTGTCAGAATACAGAAAAACAGAGTCGGAAGGGAACGTTTTCTAGTCCAACCTCTTAATCAAGGAGGAGACCCATTACCCGTGATGGCAAACCTAAGGCCAAGATGGATATTAATAAGATTTGAATCTCTGGTTTTGTAAAAAGTGAAATAAATAGTTCATTTCTTAAGAATAGAAATATCGTTTCATTTGAAAATAAACAGACTGGTAAAAAGCTTAACAAACTGTTTCATAATTTGCCAAATAGATTCCATCTGTGTAAGCTAATATAACCCAAATGATGGTTTGTTTTATTCTGTAGAGTTTGACACATTATGTGTCATAATGTGACTGTTCTTCAGATCTTCCCCATGCAGGGCATTGGTAAGTATATAGGTTTACATACAGTGTGAGTATTTATTAACGTATGCCTGTATTGTGCATTAATGCCTTCCTTGTAGCTGCATGTCTTAACTGCAAGATCTGTAGGTTAATATTAAACAGACTCTTGACCAAAGCAGCATCTGTTTTCTCAATTAAAGATATTACATTGCTATTAATTTTGGAGCATTCCGTTCCTTATATAAAAGAGAACGTGATTATTTGCCATCATACCGCATCATTAATTCTAAGATCAAAACTTAGATTTAAGAGTAGGAAGAGCTTCCAAGTCCACATTACCAAACTGATCCAATGTGGAAATATATCCAAACCAAGTCTGGGGATAAATTGTCTCTCCTCTTATCCCCTATTAACATACATAGGTGAGAGACCCGTATAGCTTTCTAAGTCTTCAACACTGTTCTATCAAGCAGCATACAACAATCAAACCCCACAGTTGGCACCAGCAGAATTTTTATTTGCTTGTTTTCTACACCTTTGTGTATAAAAGGGAACAAAATGACTTAGAGTTTCAGCCTTACTTTGGGTGTCTGGTTTTAATCAGGGCTTGCTTCAATGCACAAGAGCCAGTTTGGTATAGTGGCTGAGACACCAGATTGAAGACCAGGAGACTGTGTTCTATTTCAGGCATAAAACCTTGAGCCAGGCCCTCTCTCTCAGCCATAGGAAGCAGGCAATAGCAAACCACTTCTGAAATCTTCCCAAAAAAATTGCAGGGACTTTCCTGGTACAAAGGCACATAACCACACACAGAGCCCTCATGCACAGTTAAATGTTTTTAAAAAAATAAATAGAAAAGCAGCTAGATGACGTTGATTTAACCATTATGTAGAAGATATTTCATAGAAGGTATTGGGTTTCACCTGTCCTATGTCAGCTTTGGAAGCCATATTAGCACCGGAAGCTTCCATGCTGCCACCTTCTTGTGTGTGGGAAAGTAGGAGAGGGGATTTAGTAGAGGGAATGTAGTTAGACAAAATAGCATTCTTCTTTTCAGTCAAGGTCACGACAGTCCTGCATCTGGAGAAGGAGTGGTTGGACTGATGTCTCGATATGGGACAGGTGGTGATTGGATCATGTGATGGACTGATGGGTGCAGGGGATGGATTTGGGGGTTTTGATTTACAGAGGAAAAACCAGATGTGCCAGTATACCTACTCTAATAAATGGAACTTTTGAGAACATGCTTGCCTTGGAGTTTTTAATTGGAGTTGGGGTTTTCTGGAATGCTGACATCCTGTCCATTACTGGACAAAAAAATGCATTGCCTATTGTTTTGATTTATTCTTTGGTAGAATAACCAGAAATAATTGTGAGCGGTGGCAGCGCAGTATTAAAATGCAGTACTGCAGGCTACTTCTGCTGACTGCCGGCTGACTGCAGTTTGGCAGTTTGACTCTCACCAGGTTCAAGGTTGACTCATCCTTCCATCCTTCCAAGGTGGGTAAATGAGAACCCAGATTGTTGGGGGGCAATGACTCTGTCTGGAAAAATGGTCATATGTATAAATTTAAAGGAATAGCTGGTCCTCTGATCAGCTGTTTGGTGGCCATACAGCAGAACCAGGGATAGTGAGATTGGAGGCTCTCAGCAATGCATTTTTCAGGACTGCATTTTTCAGGACAGTGGTGGTGGTCATGGTGAATTTAATATTTTTTTAAAAAAAAATACCAGCAAACTAAACAAGACTGCTTGGTGGGCTACATATTGATAACATATATCTGATAACATATGATAGAGAGACGCGGTGGCTAAGTGACTAAAACGCTGAGCTTGTCAATCAAAAGGTCGGCAGTTCAGCGGTTTGAATCCCTAGTGCCGCATAACAGGGTGCGCTCCTAACACTTATCCCAGCTTCTGCCAACCTAGCAGTTCGAAAGCACTTAAAAAATGCAAGTAGAAAAATAGGGACCACTTTGATGGGAAGATAACAGCATTCCGTGTGCCTTTGGCATTAAGTCATGCTGGCCACATGGCCACGGAGACGTCTTTGGAGAGTGCTGGCTCTTGGGCTTTGAAACGGAGATGAGCACCGCCCTCTAGAGTTGGGAATAACTAGCACATACGTGCTAGGGGAACCTTTACCTTTTTATCTGATCACATCCATATGATGAAGAAGGATTAGCTTAGGTGGAAATCAATGAAATCAATGCAATATATATAAAGAATATGTTGTGGTAAAAAAAAAAAATCTTAAACCTGAAATGGTTCAATAACCTTATTTTGAAAATGCAGAAATTTGTGGACAAGTACTCTGGTTCTAAAGAACATTTAATTGAGGAAATTTTCACTATACAAAAAGCAAAAAAAAAATAATAATAATCCCAAACAGAATTAAGCAGTGTTGTTATTATTAAGGAAATCTGTTGATAGCTGGGTTCTACCAGATGAATATAAAACAATGAAACTTGCATTTCTGAGTACAAGAAATATTTTGGTTAAAATTTTCATTTTTCATTTTTATTGTTGCTTAAGTATTTTATATCCTGAAGGTCAAAGTGGCACACATAGAGCAATTTCCTTCTATTTCCTCTTCCACACACCCCTGAGAATAGATTGCACTGAGAGATGTAAACTTCTGTAGCTGAATATGGAACAGAATATAGTCGAATACCTTAACTATTAAATCCATCCTGAACTTGGAAGAATTTGAAATTGATTAGAAGGCCATCTTGATCTCTTTCACATGACCACCTCTGCCTGGACTGAATGGCAGAAACATTATATTCAGAAATTATTATGTAAACAATCTTCAACTCTAGATTATATAGTAATAATAATATGCCAATTATTGTATTTCATTTCCTAGCTACCAAAGCAGTCTTTCTTACTCGCATTCTGCAGATGCTCCTATCTTTCATAACAATCCTTCTTCATCATCCTGGCAACTTAAAATGACCTTGAGTGTTTCCTGGATCAAACGTATTTGTTGAACAACTTGTAATCAATAAAACAATATTGCAACATTCTTATTTGCTCTCTCATGTGAGTTTGTCTGAGAGGGTGTTTCAAAATATTTGTCTACAACCCTGGACCACGAGGTTAATTGGCAAGCCATTGCTGATTCTGTAGATGGTTTCATGCTGGGTTAATGGGTGCATCATGGATATCTAGTTCAAGTTCAAGTTCAAGACACTTGCTCTGGTATTAGCAATAATTATGTTTTATTCTATGAGAAGAGCTAAATTTATGTACTGCAACATTAAGATGATGGTAACGAAGGATGGAATACTACCGCTAACGGATTCAGGCAGGGTTTCATTTATTTCTCACTTTGTTAGAATGCTGGGTTGATGATTTTCAACCCCCATGTTAGAATCACGAGTGCTGCTGTGTGACAGAGTGAGCTCCCAACATTTGTTCCAGCTCCTGCTGACCTAGAAGTTTGAAAGCATGCAAATGTGAGTAGATAAATAGGTACCACTTTGGTGGGCTCATTAACAGGGACATGAAAGGAACCCCCAACTGGATATCCTCTGGACAACATTGATGTCACCAGAAGTCTGTAGAAAATCTTACTTGTCCAGGTCATGGTTGCTCGTAAGGTGCTTGGTTTCTCGTTTTTTCTTTTGAAGATGTTTCACTTCTCATCCAAGAAGTTTCTTCAGCTCTGACAGGAAGAGGGGCATGGAGGGATTTATATTCCTTGCAGATAGCTGGTAATCTACATCCTTTTAGGGAGTCGTTGAAGCACTTGGAGATTTATCTGTGTCCTCAGGGTAACCTAAATGTTAATCCTTCCACCACAAAAGCACTTTGGTGCATCTCACATGGAAGTATAGTATAGTATAAGGATGAAAATATGTTGTTCACTGGCAAAGGACTTTTATTGCTGCTGTTGTAGCAGATACCAAGGACTGGGCCTCTCCTTGATCTTCTTCCCTACTGCCTCTGAGAATATATTTATTTATTCGTATCCCGCCTGTACTATTTTTACAAATAGCTCAAGGTGGAAAACATTTCCAACATACCTTCTTCCTCCTCTTTTCCCCAAAACAACAACCCTGTGAGGTGGGTTGGGTTGACAGAGAGTGACTGGCCCAAAATCAGCCAGATGGTGGAACTTGAACTCACAATCTCCTGCTTTGCATCTGGGTGCCTTAAACTTTAGACTAATCTGTCTCTATTTCTGGTAACAACTAGTAACAATTAGAGTCCTGAAACTAGAAACACAATTTTTTGATGGTCTATGAAGGTAAAAAAAATCTATATATATAAAAGTGAAAACCACTCATGCATTAATCACAAAATCTCCAGAACCGGAAAGCCTACAAACTTGAAATTTGCCACATATGTTCCTCTTGGCTTCTAGGTGCTCACTAAGAAAGGATTTTTCAAAATGACCATCAGAGCATTAGTAATTCCTATATTATTATAACACGCTCTGATGCTAATTAGTTAAATGTTCTACTCATCATACAAATTGAATTAATAAAACATACAAATTGAATTAATACTCCCCCTCCCAACTTGAAAATAACTCTGGAGAGAATGGGATAGCATAGGACAGGCTTCCATGGGGCAAGCCTCATGGAGAGAAGGGGCTAGAAAGCCTAGGGAGAGGAGAGGATCTATGGGGCCAAGCCTGAGGGAGAGAAGGGGATAAGAGAGGATCTATGGGGTCAGCCTGAGGGAGAGAAGGGGAGAGGAGATGATCTATGGGGCCAGCCTGAGGGAGAGAAGGGGAGAGGAGAGGATCCGTGGGACCAGCCTGAGGGAGAGAAGGGGAGAGGAGAGGATCTGTGGGGCCAGCCTGAGGGAGAGAAGGGGATAGAGAGGAGTGGCTTCTGTGGGGCTAGGCTGAGGGAGAGAAGGGGAGAGGAGAGGCCGATTGTAACTACTCATTAATTTTCAAACTCTAAGTGTCGATTTATCAAGCCTGATCATATAGTTTTGTAACGGAGCACGGGTATTCAGCTAGTATGTTAATATCCATGGAGATATTACTGGGTCAGGCAAACCAAGCTCCAAGTATGCTGTTGCCCTGGTGGAGGCACATCTTTGTCCATGGTAATCAGTTACCAAACAAAAGTTGAATGCTTTTAAGAAAGGCCCCCCAAAATGCAGAAGAGATTATTATGATCAACCCTGGCACTTGACTATATTTTGTGACTTGAGAGAGGGCCTACTTTGTGGTTGTTTTATTTGTGGATGAAAGAAGAAGCAGTCCAATGCTGCCTGCTTTGTGAACCAGATCTGACCCTCACTGCAGCATAGGGAAAGGTTTTGGCAACAGAAACTGCACCACAACATGTGAAAGAAATCTGTCATGCAGATTTTTCCATTGTGCTCAGGCTTAGAGATGAGCAGGAATCAGAGTTTATTTTTTTTTCCAACCAGCTCATAGAAGCCAAATTATTCATGGGCTTGCTAGGGTTATGGTGAATAACATAACTACAACGAGTGACAATTTAGGAATGCAGAATGTTACATTTGCAAGAAAAGGGGCCATATTTGTTGAAGACTTTCTATTTCCAGTTTAGCTTGCATCCAGCATATTTCTGGTCAGTCCCAGTAGCCGGATCACAGCAAGCACACACCCCTTTCAGTTCAGCTAGCAAAACTACAGACTGCTAACTTTAACATCTGTTAGCTTTCAAATGTGCATGGCCAGGGAAGCTAGCAGTACTTCTTGCCTCAATGGAAACCCACCGTGTCTGCCATTAGATGCAGGAAAGACCAGCAATTTGAATAGATTTCTGGTTGAGAACAAAGGCTATTACCTCCGACCTACCATGACAAAACCTTTTGCTTCTCAGTCTTAACTGCTGGAGTAAGCTCAGATATAGTCTTTTGTCCACCCCTCCAACTCTGGATAAGAGTATTTTCAAGGCAGGCAGTGATATAAAAATAAAGCTTTCTTAGCCTCTCTAATTACTTTAAGGTAAAGGTAAAGGTAAAGGTTCCCCTCCAGTGGTGGGTTCCTCCTGGTTCGGCCCGGTTCCACCGAGCCAGTAGCGGTGACGATATGACATCACCGAACTGGTTCTGCCCCCCGCCCCCCACCCCCCACCCCCGTGTTATTCTTACCTTTTATTTGGCCCCAACCCCAATCTATTGCTGCCTCCTGAGTCCCAGCTGATGGGCTATAAGGAAAAACTGTTTAAACTTTTGCCGCGGGACTTCAAAGGGCCGCTCTTCAGCTGATCAGTGTTAAAAGGTAGTTTGGTGGTAGACCGGTGCCTCCAAAAACAAATAAGTAGACCAGTGCCTGCAAAAATAAATGGGTAGACCAGTGCCTGCAAAAATAGATGAGTAGACCGATACTTGCAAAAATAAATGGGTAGACCAATGCCTGCAAATATAAATGGGTAGACTGATATAGCTCTGCAAGCAGTTAAAAGCCTGGTAGACCAGTACCTCTGCTAAATCCTAAAGAATTGTCACATGACATGAAGCCATGCCCACAAAATAAGCCACACCCACAGAACTGGTAGTAAAAAAATTTAGAACCCACCCTTGTTCCCCTTGCACATATGTGCTAGTCGTTCCCGAGTCTAGGGGGTGGTGCTCATCTCCATTTCAAAGCCAAAGAGCCAGCACTGTCTGAAGAAGTCTCTTGGTCATGTGGCCGGCATGACTAAACACTAAAGGCGCACGGAACACTGTTACCTTCCCACCAAATGTGGTCCCTATTTTTTCTACTTGCACTTTTTACATGCTTTAGAACTCTAGGTTAGCAGAAGCTGGGACAAGTAACAGGAGCTCACCCCATTATGTGGCACTAGGGATTTGAACCACTGAACTGCCGATCTTTCGATCAACAAACTCAGCGTCCTAGCCACTGAGCTATATCAGAGTTAGTTGTGAATTAAACATACTGATTCTCTCTTGAGTGCTACTTGTGTGGACTGGGACAGGATAGTTATCTGGCATTTTTGCCTAAAGCATTTTCCAATATAATTTGAGTTTACTGATAAGAGTCTTTGTATGGAGGAACATTTTATAAGCTTATACATACAGTAGAGTCATAGATTTAAATCTTGTTAACAAGAGCCTGCTAAAATGTTGAATTTTATCTCAGTATCTGGTGATGACAAGAAAGCTGAGTAATGAATGATTAAGAAGCTCTTACAAGAAGAATCATTTCAGACTAAAAATGACAAATTGAGGAATTTCTTCTGTTTCTTTTTAAGATAGAAGCAAAACTGCATGTTCTTTTTCTGCAAATAGTTTTGAAGTCCTTACTTTTCCAATGGTGCCATGGAAAATATTTGCTCATTTATTTGAACAGACAAACTACACTGTCTGTTCAACAGTGTAGTTTAAAAAGTAATCATTCCTTTTCATAGATATCATTGTCATGAAACTTGTCCTATGTAGCTTATGTTACAATGCAACTCATGGTTATGTCAAGGACCAGAAAGTTAATTTAGAGCAAGAATACTAGACAGACAAAATAAATAATCTTCATTATGGCCAAGGACTGTAATAAACAGAACCACCTCACTGTAATCAGGACTATACAGAAGCCAATCAGTGTGTTCCAAAAAGAAATATGAGATCAAGGTAAAATTCAGATAGGCTTAATGCAATTTTTGCCTTCTGTTACCCTTATTTATCTTATATGTGACCACATGCTTAGATGCTATTTATCTCTTGTTCTTTAATAGTAATTTTTTTAAAAAATAGTAATTTTTTTAAAAAAATACAAAGATAAAATTAATATAATTAATTTAATGTACATTGTCCAGAGTCAAAATGGTTTTGTCAGGTGTCCATATAAATGCATAAATAAATCAATATATCTTTCTCAAGTCTTAGATTAGGCCTAATATTTTAAGTATCTATTCTACTGGGAATGCTTGATTGATTTTGACCCTGGACCACTTACAGTTTTAATAAAGCCTACAAACCAGGAAGTAATGTCTTTTTATGTGTATGTCAAGATTGAAACGCTAATATCTTTTGTAATTTAAAAAAAATAATTTTCCTTTATTGAGAAATAAATTTCATCCAAAAATTTGGGGGAAGAAATTGTCAACTAAAGATCGTTCCACTTTTACAAGTGCAGCATGTATACTGAAATAATTCCTCTCTGGACAAGAAGAGCATTTGAGATGGCCTACAAGTTTTCCATACGGTTGCTTCTCATGAGGAGACTGCAATGTACAAAGGACAAAATCCAGAGATAATGAATATAAAAGCAATAAAATGGCAAGCAGAACTAAAAACTTCTATATAAGTCACCCATTAGGTGAGATGAGCAACTTTCTTTCCAGGGGCATCTATTTGGTGAGCAGAACTAAGAGAAGAGTAAACAATTTCAAGGAAAAAGAAATAGCTTGAATGTCATAGGTAGGGTTTGCAAATTCTCTACCCAAAACTAGGCGAATCCAGGCTACTTGGAAATAACCATCTTCTCTGGAGTAGACCATCCATTTGAAAATTTCTTTTCAAATAAATGGGCTTTTCTGAAAACCTTTGACCTTCAATTGTAGAAAGCACCACTACAGCATTAATGCAACTGAGAACCAGTTTGGTATAATGGTTAAGGCAATGGTGATGGCCAGAGAGACAAATCTTAATACTGCCAAGTTTGAGAAACACTGTGTTTAGGTGTTACAGTAAAAACCAAGAGACTATGAGTTCTAGTCCTTTTTTAAGGCATAGAAGCCAAATGACTGACTTTGGGCCATCATTGTCCTTCAGCCCAACCCACTTCACAGCATTGTTATTGTAGGGAAAACAATAGCAGGGATCATTATGTTCACTGCCTTCAGTGGTAAAAATACAGGTAGCTTATACATTTCAATAAACATTTTGTGGGCTGCCCAACCAGACTTTGGGTCAGGTTAGCATATGCAGAATCAAGTTTAGGGAGCATTATTCTGCTTCATTTCTGATGTTAAATCCTGCTTGGTACTTCATTCTGCTCTTCCTTTTTAAAGACTATTCATATGACAAGCACATGACAGTTAACAGGTAATTCAGCAATCATTATTTTTAAGCGCAAACTTTATATAAATATGTACTTAAAGCCTCAACCTGTCTGGAAGAACTGAGTTGCCTCCTTAATTTCCTTTCTCTTGGGTGTCTTATCTTTTCAATCTGCAACCCATAGAATTGGGCCCGCCTCTTTCTTTTAACTGGTAAGAAATCTCAATGGAAAAACAGGAGAAAAACAAAGTGAACAAATAAAATAACTTGTTGGTAATGATTAGGGAACACAGAATTGTGGATCCTTTCCCCCAGTTAGAAAGTGTTTTTGTCTTGTTCTCCCAAAGGCCATGTGGTGGCACTCCATGTCAGCCCACAGTGTTCAATGGATGGACTTTCCTTCTCCTAAAAAATAAAAATCTAACTCGGCATTCTTCACAACAAACACATCTGCTTCGAGTGCTAAATTATTGCTAAGCTTCTCAAGATTGTTCTGAGAAGGTCACAGTAGACCTCTTCTAAACCTAATGTGGTATAATAAATGTAATCTACGGGAAAACAGGATTCAAAATAATAAATTGTTTCTGAATACACTCACACATGCTCACATGTGCTGCTGGTATTTTTATTTCCAAAACTGATCATACAATGTTTATTTCTTCTGATTCTACTCCATTGAGATTAAATATATTCTTTCAAATATCAGAACTATCCTCCTTGAATATCACTTTTTATTTGTAAATTATCTTATTTGAGGACCTATATTACTGTATTCATCCTAAATCTAAAAAGAACATTTTCACTAAGTTAAACACTAAGTTTAATAAGATTTTAATGTTTTTAATAAACAGCAAAATGGTGATTAAAATTATAATTTTAGAAAGTTACAAATGCAGATAAATTTGAAATAAAATTTGGGAAATAAGAATCCTTCCCATGGGAAAATTTAGTTTTGAATTGGACAGTAGAAGTTTGTGAGTCAAGATTAAAAAAACAACCTGTAGCAATTTTTAAAATAGAAATAATTATTGTTGGATTTCCCTCAGTATTTGATTTAGTATTTTTCTATTGTTAATTTTGTTTTTTTATATTGTCTTTGTGTCGTTTTTACTGTGTTTTATTTGATTTTTTTTCTTCCTGTAATTGCATTAAACCACAATAATAATAATCTCCCAGGGAGGCACTACTTTGATATGGTTGTGGGGTTTGTATGCTCTGAGAAAGTTGAGAACTATATTAGAGGTTCAACCATACTGTACAGGTCACATCAGAGGAGCCAGATGAAGAGGATAAATCTGATAAACAACATGGTGAGATGTGATTTGCAGAAACCCATATTGGAGCCGTTGTCAACAAGGAGCACATTAGGTGTTGGAGTTCCTGGACACCTGGTGACAAATGGACTACAGAAATCAGGATCGTTGGATGAACCCCTAGGACCAGCAGCTGTAGGATTGCTAGAAGAAAAAGTGTTCACCAGAGATGGTATTCAGCCGGTTTGGATCAGTTTGCCCGAACTGGTAGTGGAAATTGCAGGTTTCCCACCCGCCCACCCCGGCTCTATGCTGTCCTATTTAGGCACGTTTTTGAGGTGAGCTACTTGTGTGGAAGTCGCATGTGTGAAATGAGTGGGCGCGTGGCGAACCGGTAGGAACAAAATATAAAACCCACCACTGGTGTTCACCTATTGTAAATATAAAAAGATTGAAAACAAAGAAATAACAGTCCATTATTACAATCCAAGCCCAACAAGAAGAGGATATTTGAAAATAATGCACCACCTAGCTAGGTGGTTCAGTAGCTAAGACACTGAGCTTGTCATTCAGAAAGGTCAGCAGTTCGTATATAATGTCTTTGAAAGTACGTGTGTATCTTAACTCTACCATACCATTAAAAAGTATGCCAACCCAATTGTAAATCATGTCCTTCCAGTTTTAATAGTCTTATATTTCTTACTTCAATCCATTCTTTCAACCATGTCAATGCTGCTGCTTGATAATATAATTCCCAATTCGGGAGTCCAAATCCTCCTCGTAATCTTGTATCCTGAAGCATTATTCTTGCTTTTTTGGCTTGCCATATAAATTTCTTTATTATCTTATTTAGATATTGAAAATAAGTCTTTTCAATTTTTATCGGTATTGTCTGAAATAGAAATAATAATCTTGGTAATACATTCATCTTTATAATTGCTATCCTTCCCATAAGTGACAATTGAACCTGAACTTTGTACAGGTTCGCCTTGTATACCAATTGCAACCCTACCTGGATCGGGAGGCTCTTCTCACAGTCACTCATGCCCTTGTCACCTCACGGTTGGATTATTGCAATGGGCTCTACATGGGATTACCCCTGAAAAGTGTGCAGAGACTACAGTTGGTCCAGAATGCAGCCGCTCAAGCAGTCGTGGGTGCACCTAGGTACTCCCACATTACACCAATCCTCCGTGAGCTGCACTGGCTTCCTGTTGGTCTCCGGTCACAATTCAAGGTGTTGGTTATTACCTTTAAAGCCCTATATATGGCTTAGGGCCAGGCTATCTTCGAGACCGTCTTCTACTGCATAGCTCCCAACGACCAGTAAGATCCCACAGAGTTGGCCTCCTCCAGGTGTCATCAGCTAAACAATGTCGCCTGGCGGGTCCGCGAGGGAGGGCCTTCTCTGTGGCTGCCCCAGCTCTCTGGAATCAGCTATCTCCTGAGGCCAGGACCACTCTCACCATACTGGCCTTCTAGAAAATGGTGAAATCCTGGCTTTTCCAGCAGGCTTGGGGCCGTTGATCTCACCACTGCGATCTTGTGAGATCTGGCCTTAAGTGGTGTGTATGGGTTTTTAACATCTCTTATTGTATATTGTTCATACTGTCTTTAGTGTAAGCCACCCAGAGTCCTCGGCGAGTTGGGCGGCATAGAAATACGAAAAATAAATAAATAAATAAATAAATAAATGAAAATTCTTCCATTTCTCCAAGTCTTTCTCAATTTGATCTTTAAGTCTATATAATTGTGTTCTTTGAAGCCTTGTAATCTTAAAGTCAAATATATTCCTAAGTATTTAACTTTTTTCACCACTTGTCTGTTTAATGTCTCTTCTATCTCTTTTTTTTTGTTGTTTTTCTATAATATTTTTCACCAAATTTTTTTTCTTTATTTATTTTCAGTCCAGACACTTTTCCATAGTTCTCTATTTGAGCTAATAATTTTGCACAAAATTGGAAAGCAGAAAATATATCTTCGGAGGGAGAAATAATTAAAAAAAAATTAGATGCAGAAATTTAGGTGCAGAAATGAATAGATTAATTATGATGATAAAGGAAAGAGAAGATTCAGAATATTTTAAGATATGGAATAAATTTTACTATTGGTTAGAAAAGAGATACAAATAAGTTTTTAAAAGAGACTGAAAAAAATTGGTTCTAATTAGAATATTATAATAGTGGAAAATCTTTGTAATGGATTTGGTGAGATTGAAGATAGAAGAGGTAGAGAAGAAACTTTTGAAGATAACACCGAAATGTCACATGGAAGAAATGAATGATGTAGTAAATATTTGCTTGTCTTAAAAAAAAAAAACCTTAAAAAAAAAGAAAGTTCGAAACCCTCTCCTGCTTTATCAGGGGGTTGGATTAGATGACCTCCAAGGTCCCTTCCAACTGTGTTACTGTTACATGTTACAGTCCTGGAAAGAACATCCAGAATAAGAAATAACAGAAAAGAGGCTAGCAGAGCAACTTCAATTTATAAGACAAAAAAAGGTATACACAGAAGCAGAATTGGAAGAACTGTAAAAGTCTACTCAAGGCAATTATGATCTATGATTTTCTTGATGGCTGACTCCCTCTGCTTTGTCACTACAGTCTGAGCAATTTTCTGGCAAGGCTTTGATTTCTTTGTCTTGAGTAGACCTTTGCAGTTCTTCCAGTTCTGCTTCTGTGAATACTTTATTTTGTTTTATAAATTGATGTTGCTCTGCTAGCCTCTATTCTCTCTCTCTCTCTCTCTCTCTCTCTCTCTCTCTCTCTCTCTCTCTCTCTCTCTCTCTCTCTCTCTGTGTGTGTGTGTGTGTGTGTCCCCGCAAACCAAAGAGAGAGAGACAGAGAGAAACACACCAAAAGTCAAACCCCATAGAAAAAGTTGAGTTTCACTGATAATTTATTATATAAATTATATTAAAAGTTTGAATTGACTGCCATTTTCTTCTAAATGCATACTTATTCATTTCACATAGGAACACCGAACATTCCTAAGTACAGTAACAAATTGCCTGAAAAAGTATTAAATAATAAATTGTATTGTGATTGGTCCTATGAGGCCTATCTATCTATGTGTTTATGAATTTAAAAAGAAGGAAAATTAGCTCAATTATTACAGCACTTGTTATTTCCCCTTTTTGTTTGCTTTTTAGTACCTGTATCCTTATTTTCCTAAATTGTTACATGTCGTTTAGTTGGTTAGAAACAGTCAGACAATTTTTTAAAAAAATGTATTTGAAGCAGGGGTGAAATCCAGAAGGTTCTGACAGGTTCTGGAGAACTGGTAGCAGAAATTTTGAGCAGTTCAGAGAACCAGCAAATACCACCTCTGGCTGGCCCCAAAGTGGTGAGGGAATGGGAATTTTGCAGTATCTTTCCCCTGCCATGCCCACCAAGCCACACTCACCGAGCCACACCACGCTTACCAAGCCATTTTTTACTGGTAGTAAAAAAAAATTGATTTCAGCACTGATTTGAAGTGGTCACATAGGTTGAAGCCCCATGAATTCATATATGCACTCTGTTTTCAATTGCTTTCCCCCGCCCCCAACATTTACAGTATAAAGTAGATTAAACTATTAAAACCAAATTTAGAAGGGAGAAAAGGAGTCAGTTGTAAAGCTTTGAGAATCTTCTTTTTAAAATCTTGGTTAATCTTTGTCTTTGATTCAACTAATTTTTCAGTTGATTGTTTGCACTGAGCTGCTTTTTGAAATAGTTTACTGAACTATGGTACATTTTGGCTGTGGACAAATACATCTGTATCAAGGTAAACATGTATATGTGTGTTTGTGTATGTATGTGTGTTTGGCTAGGCACACATGTGTTTGTATGTGCATGCTACTACAAAGGAAAAATGGGGAGGGAAAGATAATAAAATGAATAAGTAATTCCACAATGAAAAGAAGGAAATTTAGGAGGCTTTGCTTAAAGAGAAAAATGACTTTTAATAAATTAATGGATTATATTAACGCAAGAGTTTAAACTGAATACTGGCAAAGAACCTGTGGAATGTCCTTATAGAAAGAAGCCAACAAGAAAGGAACCACTCCCTTTCCCTACTCTTAGATTACCACTGGATAGTAAATTCTACTGACTGTCATGTGATAATCAGATGAACCTGTCACATTTTATGTTTCCATTGCTGATTGAAATATATGGACTGGAAAAATTCCACAAGAAGAATCATATTTAGAAGAAAGATGCTCTCTGGAGGAAGTGCATTGAGTAAAAGATTTGAAACAGAGCAAGGCAACAATCTGTCCTATTTCAGATATTCTCAATTATGCTCATACAGCATTATGTGCCATCGAGTCAGAGACAATTCTTAGCAACCATATAGATTGAGTTTATCCTTGATGATCTGATTCTAATCTGATCTTTCAGATCTCCCAAAAGTGCCCCAACTGTAACAAACTCCATCCATCTTGCTGCTGATTGTCCTCTATTTATATTTCCTTCCATATTTCCCAGCATTAAAGAACTTTGTCCTTGTCTGAAGTAAGATAAATTGAGAGGTCATTTGTGCCTTGAGTGAGAAGTTTGAGTTACGTACAATTCCCGACTCCGAACCTTTTGCCGGGCCCTTAAGACCCTGTTATTTCAACAGGCTGGCCTAGCTGACTAAAAATTTGGATGGGATATTTTAAATTATGGGTTTTTAACTGAGAAGGCCAAATTTGTTTAATTCTGTTTTAAATGGATTTTAAATGTTTTAAATCATGGCTGTACACCGCCCTGAGTCCCTTGGGAGAAGGGCGATATATAAATCTAAATAATAATAATAATAATAATAATAATAATAATAATAATAATAATAATAATAAGAAGAAGAAGAAGAAGAAGAAGAAGAAGAAGAAGAAGAAGAAGAAGAAGAAGAAGAAGAAGAAGAAGAAGAAGAAGATTGATGATCCGTTGTTTTATTTCCTTGGCTATCCACAGTATTTTCAGGAGTCTTTTTCAATACCAAACTTCAAAAACATCAATACTATTCCTATCCTATTTCTTCAAAGTCTAAATTTTATTTCCATAGATTGTGTCAGTGAATACTGTTCTGTTCCTCAGTTGCCAGGACTATTTTGATCTTTAAAGGTACAGACCAGGGTGTCAAACTCAATTTCACTGAGAGCCGCATCCGGGTTGTGTTTGACCTTGCCCGGGGGGGAGGGGAGGGGCTGGCCAGAATGGGCATGGCCAGCTTGATGTCACTCGTGTCAGGGGTGTCTGTCGGTGCTCAAGAACTCTACCAGAGAAAATGGAGTTTAGAAGGGCCGTGTGTGGCCCTCCCAAGCTCTATTTTTGCTGGCAGTGGCACCATGGGCCAGTCCTTCGCTTTTTCCAGGGCAGCCCCGTGGGCCAGATCAAAGCACCCTGCAGGCCAGATCCAGTTCGCAGGCCTTGAGTTTGACACCCCTGGTATAGACACATCACAGCATTTTTAATAATGTTTTTCCTTGTGAATATAGAAGCAGAATAGTATATAGGAGAAGTAGGATCTCTCCTTATGGAACTGTTCATTTATTGAAAACATTTATTTGGGAAAGTTTTGAAACAGAGTATGCTTAAGTAGTAGTATGGCTACAAACTCCCCCACCACCACCACCAACATTATCAATATTGGGTTGGATCTAGACTTGGTCATTATAAAGTAGAGTAGATCTACTCAAATTAGCATCACTTCTATATATAACTCATTGCACAATGATAGAGTTAGACAGACAGATAGATTTGGAAAAATTCAGAGAGAAAAAAGAAATTCAGCTGAAAAATGTGACCGTGGAAACACATTCATTCCTGCGCATAATGAGTATTTCATTATAATTTATTGTGATACTTCTGTGTGAGTGATCTACTTAAGAAGATTGAATTCTAAACACTGTTTTAGCAAAATCCTCCAATTAATTTTTTGAAATGTAAATGTTACATTTTAATCAACATAGCAAACAAGGAAATAGAGATTCTGAGTATATACAATGACACTATCATGCCACAAGCTAATTGTTGGAGTAGATTTGGACTATTGTCTCTCTTAATTGTTTATCAAATACTACAATTGTTACTACTTAATTGTTTATCAAATACTACAATCCTAAGGCAAAATAAAACCCACAAAAATCCAACAATCAAAATCTCACAAGAAGGCAGTAGCAAACTGCAAATTTATTATTGCCAAGAAATCTATCTGCGTAGGTCAATGAAGGTCATCCGTATTTGACCTTGTCTTAAAGGAAGCTTTAGTTTTTTTTATCATACAAGGAGCTTTAAAACTGATTAGGGGAAAATTATTTTTCTCTCAGGTTCTTATGTACCTGAGAACATTGCAGTGGTAGGATTAAAAAATGTTAGCATCCGGTTCTTTGCCCGGTTGCTGGGTGGGCATGGCCATGGTGGGCATGGCCTACTCAGCCTCCTGCACCGGGGGGGGGGGTGCCCTCCCCAGGCTCCAGAGGCTTTCCTTGAGCCTACAGGAGGGCAAAAATGGCCTCACCTGGGCTCCGGAGGTGGAAATAATGTTTCCAGATGCATCCTCCCAGATGCACTTACCTGGCATCCAAAACAGGCTGCGTGGAGACTCCTGGGAGGGGAGGGGATGGGCGGGCGGGGCCAGCCAGTCCTTTCAACTATCAGGTCAGCAAACCAGATTTAAAATTATCATCTGGTTTGCCTAAATCAGACCTAACTGGCTGAATCCCACTCCTGCTTTTTTGCTATATTCATTCATACTGGTAAAGAAACCATACGTTCATTCAATAATCCATCAGTCTGAGGCAGGGGTGTCCAATATTGGCAACTTTAACACTTGTGGACTTCAACTCCCAAAAGTCCCCAGCCAGCATGGGTGGCTGGGAAATTCTGGGATTTGATGTCCACAAGACTTAAAGTTCCCAAGGTTAGACACCCCATGATCTAAGACATCAAAAACTGAAGCACTTGAGAATTCTAATTATATTTATAAGCAGTTTGAAGCAAGAATAACATTCCTTCTAAATCTATGGTCTGTATTACATTCAATATTCTGTGAATATTTGTTAAACTAAGCAATTGCCAGAATGTGATATCTGTGTTTCAACCGGCATTACCACCAATTCTCTTCGTGTGTGCGCTTCACGCACAATCGCCATGTGCATGCTCGCTTCACTCGCATGCGCACCAAACTTGCACTCTGCGCAAGCACATTAGGTTTCTTCCCAACTGAGGTGTGGCAATCCACTCTGCCGTGCCTATCAGCTGGGCTAAAAAAAGAAGAAATAAAGGTAGGAATAACGCGGGGGCGGGCAGGAGGGCTCAGCTCCCAAATAAAGAGAACCGGTTTGGTGACGTCATATCGTCACGGCTACCGGCTCAGCCGAACCGGGCCGAACCGGGAGGAACCCACCACTGTTGTGTTTGTGACATCCTCTGTGGACCAGTCTATAGCAAAGCTACTACCAGTAAGTTGGCTTCCAGCCTTGCTCAAATTGACTTGAGCTTTGTTGAATGGTTTATATATTGGTTTGAAGCTGTGTGCTTTTTTTTTTCTTGCTCTCTTTTCATTTCATAGCCTTGAGGTGTTAGCCAGAGGATAATTTTAAACTGCGGGTTTCAAATCTATTTCAAGGTGTTCATGTTTATATTTACAGAGACAAGGAAGACTATCTACCAAAACCATTCGTCCTAACAGAAAAGCAAGGGGATCTAAATAGACCCCACTCCTTTCACTTACCTACCTCACATTGTAACCCAGGGACAGATCACATTTTTTGCAGATAGAAGCTACATTCCCTCCACCCCTCAAACTTTAAAAATTGCAGGGATTGTGGCTGATGATTTAATGATCTCGCTGAAATGGGTGGTGTTGAAATGTTCAGCCTGTTTTATAATAGTTAGGGGATTTACAGGACAATAAATATAGAATGTTTTCAGAGGCCTAACATATCCATTCTGTCCCTTATTTTTAGGGGGAAAAATAGAGAAAAATCGGGGGTTGGGGGTTGTTTTGTTTTTGCTATTTCAGTGTTCCAAATCTGTGAGTGCTCATAAAGTCACAAAAATGGGCCAGAGATTGAATATAGACTGTAGCCCATGGATAGCTGCCTCTTGTTGCAGTACATGGATAGAAATGTCCATCATGCAACAAAGCTGTGACTGTAATTTTACAATGCTAAAAATAAGGAAGTAGTGGGTCTTTTTCTTGGTGTTTATCAATTGTTTGGAATACAGATTCTAACAACTCCATTGTCATAGTCGAGAGCAGTTTTAGTCCAAAATTTCATGGTTCACACAACAGGAGAGAAGCCTAGTCTGGTTTAATTCTAGGTTTCTTATAGGACACCTGAACTCAATAATTCAGCAGAATACTTATCAGAGTGCCTGTCTATGAGAATAGGGGCTCCCTAGGAATGACACTAAAGAGGAAACAGAAGGGACAGGTGTAGTGTGGGAAGGAGAGAATGTTGGGAGGAACAGAAAGGGAGAGGTCGGGAAAGAAAATATAGAGAAAAGGTTAGGATTTCTATTCCTTGCTCATTTTCTTTCTCTAAGATAAAATCTCCTTCAAGTTGAGTTTTACTCCAGATGATTTCATGAATATGTCCAAATGGTTTGCCATTTTTGTTCCTAGCTTATATTTTCATAATTATGGTTGGTTGCCCAGTGAGCCAGATGTTTAGATTGGATTTGACATTTTTGGCCATCTATCGAGACCTTCCCAAGCACTTGGGATAAAGCAGATGTTGTTTGGTGGTGTTAAAGGTATTATCACATGATGTAAGCTGTTCCAAGCAAAGCTGCTTTTTGCAATTGACAGTGATTTTGTCAATGTCAATGGGGTTCAAGTGCTACTCCTGATGTTTTGCACCCAAGATATACCCTGTTACTATTAGTATTACCTTTCCTTTTTTTGGCCATAATTTTTCTACTTCTATTGGCAGCTCTTTGTATTTTGTGATTTTGTCTAGTTCTTTCTCTTCTATTAATAAATTAATTATTATTTAACCCATGTCTCTGTTCACAACAATGCACAGTCACAGCTGCCAGTCCTTTATCTCTGGGTGGCCTTCATAGGCACCAAGTTCTTTCCAAGAATCTGGGATGTTAGCATGCATTGGCATAGCATATGTGCAGTTCCAAGCAGTGTGGCCTTTTGTAATTGACAGATGGAATTTTTGTCAATGTACAAATTTTCTAATTTGTAAAAAAATGTCTTCAAATTTTCAAGGCTTTTTGTTTTGGCTTATGCCAATTTTGACTTCAATTTTCAGATCTTGAGATGATTCTGATGATGGTGGTGGTGGTGATGATGATTTTTCATTTTTTTCCATTCAGAATAGAGCTGGAAGGGACCTTAGAGGTCTTCCATTCCAACCCCTGCTCAAGCAGGAGACCCTATACCATTTCAGACAGACTGGCTGTCCAGTCTCTTCTTAAAAACCTCCAGTGATGATGCACCCACAACTTCTGAAGGCAAACTGTTTAACTGGGTAATTGTTCCCACTGTAAGGAAGATTCTCCTTAATTCCAGGTTGCTTCTCTCCTTGATTAGTTTCCATCCATTTTTTCTTGTCCTGCCTTCTGGTGCTTTGAAAAATAAGTTGACTCCCTCCTCTTTGTGGCAGCCCTTCAATACTGGAACACTGCTATCGTGTCACCCCTACTCCTTTTCTCTAAACAGCCATTCTTTATGTTTTTGACTCCAGGTCTTTAATTATCTTAGTTCAGGAGTGTCAAACTTGATTTCATTGAGGGCTGCATCAGGGTTGTGTTTGACCTTGGGGAGACAGAGTTGGCGTGGCCAGCTGAACTTCACTCATGTCAGGAGCATCTGTGGTGGCCCGAGTGCTCTGCCGGAGAAAACCGGCTCCTCTGTTTTTGGCTGTGACGGTCTCCTGCAACCAAAATTGGAACTTGGGAGGGCCTTGTGCAGCCTTTGTGAGCTCTGTTTTTGCTGGAAGAGGCATTGTGAGCAGTCCTTCACTGTTCCCAGGGTGGTCCCACGGGCCAGATCTGAGCACCCCATGGGCCAGATCTGGCCTCCTGGCCTTGAGTTTGACACCCCTGTCTTAGTTGCTCTTCTCTGCACTTTTTGCAAAGACTCAACATCCTTTTTGTAATATGGTAACCAAAACTGCATTCAGAATTCCAGATGTGGGCTGATGATGATGGTTTCTTTGTTAATCTACCATCCTGACCTTTCCTACATTTTTCACATCCAAGAAGTAGCCACGATGCTGATTTGTTGAACTCCACCAGGGATATTCCAAGATTGCCACTTTAGTTGTGCACCTCCCTAAAAATTCTTTCCCAAGCTTGTTTGCAACTGATACAGCTGGTCAATACTTGTTAAAATGAACACAAGCAAATGAACAGGTGCCTTTTTTCCAGTTGCAAAAAGTGGCAGTTCTCAACATGAAAAAAATACATTCACAAGAGGAGATGAGAACCAAAAAAATATTCTGCTTTTGGCTCATACAGCTTGTGATCCCACAAGCCAAACATAACTCACCAGCCATGTATTTATGGTGGCCGCTTGCCAGGGGTTTCACACGCGCACACCCATACATAAGCACATTTGTACTTTCAGGCAGCCAGAAAAATGAAGAAGTTTATTAAGCCTCTGACAAGCCACTCTGCATGACAGATGGCTAGTATTCAATGTGATGAGCCTCAACATCGCACGTTGCATAGGCAATGCAGTATTTGGTTGACCAGTTCTGTTTAGAAAACAGAGGAAAGGAAAGAAAGATAGGAAAAAGGTAAATTGCTGGCAAGTTCAACAAGTAGGGTGGCTATTTATCTTTCAGTATCCTGGTTTCACTCTATCATCCTTATGTCACAACTGGAGCTGAGCACAATATTTACTTCAGAACTCCAAACCCTTCTGAACTAAGCTTTCGTTCCAAGGTTCATTCAGTTTATGAACATCAGCCAAAACTCTTGAAAGTTTGGCAAACAGGAACTGAGGTTATTCACTTAACTTGAAAGGAAGCAAGCCTACTGCCCTAGATAGCCTCACAAAACCTACTTCCACCTCCACCCATTTTAAATCTCAGCTCATCCACCACTCCCCAACACCAGCCAATCAAAAGCTAAGGCAAGAGATTCCAGGGGGAGCCAACGAAGTATGATAGAGTGACACAACTTTAGTGTGTAACTTAATTCTAATGGTGAGGAAAGACATCACTGCCTGTAGCTATGAACCCTTGGTATATGGATGCCAGCTTTGAAATTAAGGTTACTGAGGATGGATGGATGGATGGTAGTTCAGATCATGTTGGCTGAGTGACATGGATTTTAGGTAATGTTATGAGCAGCTCTGTAGTTGTGTTGGTCCAACACATTGAACTATAACCTGGTCAACCACAAGGTTATAATGTGCAAATTCATTGGTTTATAGTTCAGGTAAAAAGGAGCCTGGTAGCTCAGCAGACTAATAAGCATTGTGATTAACACCAGCTATCTGCAATTACTGTAAGTTCAAATCTCACCAGGCTCAAGGTTGACTCAGCCTTCCATCCTTTCTAAGGTAGTTAAATTGAGGACCCAGTTTGTGGGGGCAATAAGCTGACTTTGTATAAATATACAAAAGTATGAAGGCTATAGCTTAACGCATTGTAAGCCACCCTGAGTCTCCAGAGAAGGGCGGCATATAAATCAAATTTTTTAAAAAAAACCTGTTGTGGCCCACGAGCGGAGCTGGCTGCCAATTCGGACAGTGAGGAGGTGGGGAAGGAACATGGGCCAGTCCTGGGGTCTGGGGAAGGCTCTGATGAGGGCTCTGCATCAGAGGCAGAGAGTGTCAGCCTCCGCTTTTCTCTGTTTTGGCTGTCATAGTGATGGAGGGAGGGGCGGGTAGGTAGCTGGGCTATGGATGAGCCCAGGAAATGAAACCGATCCTTAAGCTGTTATCAGGCCAACAGCCACTGCATTCCTGGATGATGACACGGCCAGACGTGTGCTCCCCCCTAACCTCTGGGAGACCTTTGGATTGGATGATTTACGGTAGACAATGGGAGGGGATGCTTTCTATCTGTAACTTTCATGCTTTTTGCCTCAGAATCCTGCTTTCCATGGTTGCGTTCACTTTATATCTAGTAAAAGTACCATACTTTATTTTATAATGAAGTCTGGGTTTTTCTTTCCTGGATACTGAAGGAAGCATACTCGACAGAGAGGGACCAGGGCCATATGCCGGTTATCAGCTGCCTTCAGAGTCAGACATCAGTGAGGCAGACAAACAGCTGGAGCCTGTTCCCAATGTGCTCACGCACAGAGTTGCCAGATGAAGGGAACAGCTAAAGAACAAGGGTCGACTTGGGAGTAAGGTCACAGGTGAATGATGAATGATCCCTCCCAGAAGGAATAAAAGAGGAACAAAAGGGGAGTGGAATTTGCAGGAGACAATTAGTTTGCTTAATTGGTTCGTGACTCCTTGCCAAGTTTTGAAGATATCACCGGGGCAGCTCTTCAAGCCAGATAAGGTCTATGACTGTAAATTCTCCCTTGAAAGACTTTGCTGGATGAGAATGAGAATAATTCACGGTAACTTAATGAAGAGGGGGTTTTGTCAGGACAAGGAGTCTGCTTCATGGTCTTGGGAAGCCTAGATCAGAACATAAACCATGGGGGAGATTGTCAAGCAAACTATATTTTGATGCTGGGAAAATATATAGATTTTGATACTTTTTACCTTCTAGAAACTTATATCAATAATAGATTAATGCTGAGAGGTCGGTGCTGTGGTGGTATCAAACTTGAGTTTGAGTTATGTCAACTTGAATCAGAGATAGAAGGCCTGCATGCAATGTGGGAGTGACCTTGGGAGACAGGGAGAAGAGATTCAGCCAAGAAGCTTTGTGCCCTGTATCTGATGATCAGCAAGTTCTTTCCGAGACTCTGACAACATACTATGAATCCACAAAGATTTGCATGGGAGTTTATGTGTTTACATGTGTACAAAATTCACTGTATTTTATTTAACTCATGGAAGCAGGGGAAAGAAAGTCGAATGGGGTACAGGATGTAAAAACCAGCCCTCAGGTAGTACCCAGGATGAAGAAATGAAGCTATAGACTTAATCTGAGAACACTCTCAAATTAAGAGTGAGCACTCTTTAGAGTAAGACCGCAAAATGTCCTCCATAGAATCCAAAAAGTCCTTCCGAGAATCTCACTGTTTTCTCCAACTTCCAGAATGTTCCATTTCCCTGGTACTTACTGTCTGTGATTACACAACAAACTGAATCATAAACTGCCTAATTTTAGCTTAATTAGGTATGCAATACTAGACTATATGGTTGATGGAGATACCATCATCTCTTTAAATCAAGGAGCCTTATAACAATTAGAGCAAATGGCCAGGATTAGATCAGGACAAGGGTATTCACACACTGCCTCTTGTGTCTATTTCTCACCTGGCCAAATGTTAGTCACTGTGTGTAGGAGACAAAGCAAACATTTTCTCTGCCTTTTCCCTTAAATTTCTTTCTTCAAGATGCAGTTTAAAGACAAATAGAGCTTTTGTATCCTCATGTCTTTTCTAATAAATCTAGCTTTTATTTCAAAACATGAATGCATGTTAGCATTCATTGATAGCCCATACTTTGCATCCAAGACAACGGTATTATGACCATTGTCCTTTCAACGGGACAGTCTGCTACTTTAGAAATACATTTTTCATCACTCCGATTATTCAGGAGTATATTCTCTTCACTTTTCGTCAGCATGACCTCTAGACACAACCCTGCAAAATGTCCTCAGAATAAAAGAGTAGAGCCATTCTAAACAGCAAGTTCTAATATTTAGAAGGACAACTTGTCCAAATGCCTTATTCTGAGTTGTCCTTCCTCCAGAGCAAGGCGGTGTGACTCCGGTGACCATAAAAAGGTTGTTTGGCACTAGTACAGGGGATTTTTGTGGCAGTGCCAATCACAACACTTGAGGAAGGATTTGTTTGCTCCAGGCAAAGAGGGTAGAAGTTATAAAGGAGACAGTGAGCCCAAGTGATGATTTTTTTTCTGAAAGCCTGACTTCTTGAACTATTACTGGACATCATCCTTGGTGTGATACTTAGTACAATTCTTAATTCCATGTCTGTTTCTTTTATTTTCCTGTGATTTTTTTCCCCCTTTTCTGTTTTTGGAGAATGCAATCTTTTGCTTCATCTTTTATTACTTTTTCCTTGTTGGTTCAATAAGTTCACCTTAGGGGATGCTGGAACTACAACATACCTCTTTGTTTCTTATTGATGAAGAAATTAAACTAATTTGAAAAAGATGGCAAGTCATGTTGCACTTCTCGGTATGCATCTGGTATACTTTTGTATGTAATTGCTTCACAGTTTTCTTCCCCGCCCCTATATTAACAGAAAACAGAATGTTTTTAAAAGATCTCCATTGAAGGAATAAACATTTACCAAAGATTTGAAGTGCATTTTGTTTTATCCTTGTTTTGATTTGCATCTTTTGGAAGAAGTAAGAAATTTTCCTCACATAACTTTAGAAATGCATCCAGGTTTCACAAAACTATATCGAGTGATTGGGCCTCTGAATGGGAAAAGCTCAGCTACTGCAACCTTCCCCAAGACTTTAAGTTTTCCAGATGTGTTGTGCTGGAGTTCTTTGAAAAGTGAGAGAAGGCTGGGAGACTTTGCCTTTCAAGAAACATAGGAAAAAAGAAAACAAAATGATAATTTAAAAGGAGAAGCCTGTGTTTTCTTACACAATGTATTGGAATACACCACCACTTCAATTCAGTATTCCAGACCGTGTGCCGCAAACTACTACCCAAGGGGATAACAAATGAAACAATGTCAGTTGAAAGCTGAACACAATTTTTTGGAGGAGAGAAAACAAGACAGAATAGCACTGTAATGCTTCCAAGAAAAAGATGGATAACTGTTACATTAAAACACAGTATGTTCCAGCTGTTTAAAGTTTAAAGATACAGTTCTTGTGAGTAAGCAGTTACTACAAGATAAGAAACATTGTATGGTGGCTTTTACCTGTACTGTAGGATTTAAGCCTTTAAACCTGGGTTGCAAAAATATCTACAACCATTAGATGGCAGCAAAGAAATTTAAGAACCTCTCTTTGGTGATATATAGTGGCTATCCAGAGATCTGCAACTCAAGTCTAGTAATTCTATTTTAACTGCTTTCTACTTCCCCTCCAAACATTCATTAACTTGTTTGGGGGAAGATAGGGCTATAGGAATACGGGCATCATATTCCTATTACTCAGTTCAGTTATCCATCCTATAATACAGAGATAAATTTTGGATGTATAAGATACTCATCCACAAAAAATAGTGATCCACAATCACATTACTTTAAATGTGCAATCTATCTGGGATTCAGCGTTTCATGCATATCTACCCCAATGGATTTAATGGAGAAAATAGTGATTAATGTAACCATGTGAAAGCTTTTGGGGGATATATGATTCTGGAACATGGTCCTTTAACCTATATTCTGCCATTTTTAGTGATTCTAACCAGTGGGAAAAATTTTGAGCTACTGAATAAATCCATACAATTTCTTCATTGGAGAACTGAAAAAGCTCCTGGACCTATGTTACATTTATGGCTAGGGAAGAAGGAACTTTTAACTGTTTCTTCTTCTTTCTCTGACTGATATATATTTTAATATGGGTCACCTGGCCTTTTTCATTAGCTTGTGATTTACATTCCAGGGACTGCTATGATTTATGCCAAGGTACAAACTTTGTCCATGTCCCAGATGGAGTGCATTGGACTGAAGCTGGAAAACAATTTACTTATTCTTTTTTTAATTAAAAACACCTTCCCTTTTTTATATTTAAAAAAAAGGTAAAGTAGGGAAGGAGAATTAGCTATTTAGCAATCTGGACAGACTCACTTTCTTAGAACAAAATAAAACAAAAGGATAAAATGCATCTCTTTCTGTATTAGGGAATTCAAGAATTGGGAACAGGTTGCTGGTTACAATAGTATTCCATTATAATTCCATTTATGCACCAAGAAAGAGACAGCTGAATCATTACTAAAAGGATAGGCTATCTGTGTCCTCCAGGGGTATGGATGCCTTCAGTCCCTAGCCATTGATCATGCTGCCTTAAGGTGACGGGAGTTGAAATCCAAGCTAGCTGGAAGTTCAAGCTATGCTGGCTGGAGAATTCTAGGAGTTGAAGTCCACAAGTCTTAAAGCTGCCAAGTCTGAAGATCTCTGCCTTTAGGTGATGGGAATTGAAGTCCAAGCTAGCTGGAAGGAGAAGGTCATCAATTTATCTTAATAATATACTCAGGTAATGAAATACTTAGTCATAACTTGCCCATCTTTCTCCGTCTGTGAACATTCCTCAGTTTTTACGCAGTGCTATCAGATCTTAAAGCATATTGCATAACTTACTCCACCTTATTTATATTGTAATGTCCACTACAAGTCAACATGTTCATATTCCCCAAAGAAAATGAAAATAAACAATTCTGTCCAAGTGGCCTCTTCCCACTTGTACTTAACCATATCACAAACATAATCCAGCAAATCTCTTTTTCTGCAATGTTCTCATGACATTGCCTCAGCTCATTCTCAACTTGGATTTGAGGCAATTTAAACTTATCTTTACTGCAGCTGGTATTAAAATAGTATTTTCTTCTTTAAGCAGTTAGTTTTGCTGTAGGTGGAGTCCAACACACAGCATCCACGTCCATGTCATTCATGTCATAATCCTAACACTTAAAGCTCATACACACAGACCCCATCCAGTCCCTGGCATTGCCTTCCAAGGACATTCAACTTTGGGCAGTAGAAGCAACAAAGATGACTAGGGGACTGAAAGCTAAAATGTATGATTGCAGGAATTGGATATGTCTAGTTTAATGAAAAGAAGGACTAGGGGAGACTTGATAGTAGCGTTCTAATATCTAAGGGGTTGCCATAAAGAAGAGGGAGCCAAGCTATTCTCGAAAGCACCCAAAGGCAGGGCAAGAGCAATGGATGGAAACTAATACAGGCAAGAAACAACCTAGAACTAAAGAGAAATTTCCTGACAATTAAAACAATCAGTGAAATGACCTGTTTCCAGAGGTTTTGGGTTCTCCACACTGGAGTTTTTAAGAAGAGATTGGACAACCATTTGTCTGAAATGATATAGGGTTTCCTGGACCTTCCAACTCTCTTATTCTGTTAAGACTCTCACTCTTTCAAACCAAGCTTCGCCATGCCACCACTACTATCACCAGTCATGGTTTCCAAGCTAATCCATAGTTCAGAGAACTGGATCAGTCTGAACAGCCACTAGCCAAACTTGGGGAGGCCATGAGATAAACTGGGACTAAAGCCAGGTCTTTTTTTTTTTTTTTTTTTTTTTTTTTTGTCACTTCAGGGCATACTTTCCAAGACACTCATCAGCTGTTTTTCAACTAGGGTTTACTCTACTTTCAGAAGACTACCAAACTTCTGTTTAAAAATAGTTGCCATATTGTGGCCAAAGTGGGATGTTGCAGGAGTAGCAAGATGAAATGGGAGATAGATCTCCCATTGAATCTTGCCCCTTTTCTGTTCAGGAACTCAAGCCATGTGATCCGCTCCACCATTAAACCATCTTTCCAAGCAGTCTCCATGTTTCCAGTGTATTTTTCCCCACTTGGCGCTGAACCCAGAAGGATTACCCAGACTACAGAACCAAACAATTGCCACCCCCCTTGACCCCATTGTCCTACTGTTGTGTGAGCTACATTTAAACATGATTTCACCATTCTTCTGAAGGGATCCTTAAACCTATCTTAAAAAACATGAGTGGGTAGTTGAAGATGTGAAGTGGCTTTTGCCACTCTGTTATCCCAGGGGCTTTATTGGAAGACCTCCATCCCCCAGTGAAGTGGATCAGCTGTCTCTACACCAGGTTTTGATGGTTAAACCTTTGTCAAAATTATCTTCCAGTCACTTCTGTTGTAATTTTCTTAAATCAAAAGGAGTTTCCTGTGATCATTCATGAGCATATACTATATCTCAGATGCCAAAATCTTATGGTTCAGCCAATTTTTCCCAAGTTTGGCAGTTCTTCGGTAAACAGCAAGATTGGATCTAAAATTGGGTTGAGGGGTAGTGAGGAGAATCAACTGAGTCTCATAAAAAGAGAGTTTTGGTTTGGTTTGGTGGGTTTTTTCATTAATCCAGTGCAGGTTCCTCAGAGCCTTCAGGAATTGTTCCACAGGACCTCCTATGTGTCTTCTGAAAATAAATTTCTGGAATTAGGATCAGGGTGTATTTTGACCCCAAAGCAAAACAATTACCTTATTTTGTTTTGCAAAAAGCAAAGGAGCAACTTTCCATCATCTCTATTCATACAACCCAATTTTTGAGATCCAGAACACTATACACCAACCACATGAGCTGACACGGACAAGGCTACAGTTAATTCATTTGTGAATACAGCCAATGACTATAAACAATGAAGCCTGAAGATTGCAACATCTTTTTAGGGTACACAGCAGAAAACTCTAATATGGATTTTTCCTTTGTTTTTTAATGCAAGTTCTAAAATTCTAAGGAATCCACTTCATTTATAATTAAACTAATCCATTAATGATTTATTTTAACATTACTATGCTCTATTATTAGGCTTATCTATCTTTTTTGAGTTATCTGGTTAGCTGTTCTCCCATTTTTTATTAACTTTCACATTTCTGCTTCAACTAAAATTTTATTTAAGCAAAAGTTAAGTGTTATTGAGTTCAGTGGAAATGTGTCAAATTAAGTACATTTAGAATGACTGCATTTTTTTTTCTTTCTAGGATAAACCCCTTTTCTAAACTCTGGCCCCATGAGAGTAAACTTCTTAAACACATCTTCAGTCTTCATAGATTTTTTCCAAATTGAAAAACATTTGTCAGCATTGTTTTTCAATTTCTGAGTTTAAGACCATAGTACAGCTAAATAAGTCTCATTACATCATGAAGTTGCTATACTTAATGAGGAAAGAATCTCAGGGGAAGAAGGGAAGAGTTAAACTCTTTTCATTCTGAATTAGAAATGAATCTGAGGGATTAGTCAATTTTTGGAAACTTCTCTTGCCCTCAATGAACAGCCAAAAATGGGGTTTATACTATATCATATGTATAGAACACTTTTCAAATCACTGCTAAACATGCAGCTTAAAGGGTCGTGTCCTGTGAATGCTTTGGCAGGCTGATGGTGGCTACAGTGAGTACTTATTAAACCCTTGATGAGGGTTTAATTTTTAGACATTAGCCATAAATCACAGTAGTTTAGATGATCATGTGGTGGAATTTCTAGTACAGCAGTTTTCCTTTATATGGATTGATACTGCATCCTCCTAATTTATCCTAGGAATTTCATGGAAATACCCAGACTGACAATAAGAAACCTGTCCTATAAATTGTATTTTTTCCACATTCTTGTAATTAAATGGGAGCTGGCATGTTACAAATGAAACCAAATAAATAAAACAAATTACCACTCTTTCTAATCACAAGTTTGCCTCCATGCCCAACCTGTTTTGTTTGGAAATATACACCTATCCAGAAATAGTGCCTTTAAGTCAGTCCTGACTGCTGAAAACTGCCTAGAAAAGTCCTTATAGTTTTCTTGGCAATGTTTTTGGAAGTGGTTTTCCATTTTAATTATTTTTTTTTTATTTGTCAAGAATATATTTATTTATTTATTTATTTTTCGAATTTGTATACCGCCCTACTCCCAGATGGGACTCAGGGCGGTGAACAGCCAAGATAAAATACAGTAGCATATAAAAGTTAAAAATTGTTTAAAATAAATTAAATAATTAGGCTAGGAAACAATTTAAAAATCCAATTGTATAAAACGTTTTAAAAACCCAGTATAAAGAGGAGGTTTAAGCCAGACCAGCCTGTTGGAATAAGAATGTTTTTAAGGCACGGCGGAAGGTACGTAGGTCCTGTAACCTCCTTATCTCAGGGGGGAGCTCGTTCCAGATGGCAGGTGCCCCCACAGAGAAGGCTCTCCCCCTGGGGGCCGCCAGTCGACACTGTTTGGCTGACGGCACCCTGAGGAGCCCCTCTCTATGGGAGCGGACTGGTTGGTGAGAGGCTATTGGTGGCAGAAGGCGGTCCTGAAGATACCCTGGTCCTAAGCCATGGAGCGCTTTGAAGATGGTAACCAAAACCTTGAAGCGCACCTGGAAGACCACCGGGAGCAGTGCAGCTCGCGCAGGAGAGGAGTCACATGGGAGCGCCACGTCGCTCCCATCACCACCCGCGCGGCCGCATTCTGGACCAGTTGGAGCCTATATATATTAGGTAATATATATAAGTATAAGCATGAATTGAATACGTAAAATAGATACAAATAAAGGGAACATTAGGACAGAGACAGTAGGCACCCTGGTGCTCTTATGCACATCCCTTACAGACTGCTTATGAATAGGATGAGGTCAACAGTAGACAGTCTTAGGTTAAAATTTTGGGGGTTTGGGGAAGAAACCACATAATCAGGCAGAGCATTCTAGGTATTGACCACTCTGTTGCTGAAGTCATATTTTCTGCAACTGAGTTTGAAGTGATTCACTAAGTTTGTATCTATTCTGTGCTCATGTATTGTTGTGGTTGAAGCTGAAGTAGTCATTGACAGGTAGGTCATTGTAGCAGATAATTTTATGAGCTATGCTTAGGTCATACCGAAGGCGGCGTAGTTCTAAGTATTCTAGGCCCAGAATTTCAAGTCTGGTGGCATTAAGGTATTTTGTTGCGAGCAGAGGAGTGGAGGACTCGTCTTGTGAAATATTTCTGGACACATTCGATTGTATTAATGTCCGATATGCAGTGCAGGTTCCAGACAGATGAGCTGTATTCGAGAATTGGTCTAGCAAATGTTTTGTATGCTCTGATTAGTAACGTGATATTACTGGAGAAGAAGCTACACAAGATTAGGTTTACAACTCTTAATGCCTTTTTGGCAATGTCGTTACAATGGGCTTTGGCACTTAGATCATTAGATATGAGTACTCCAAGGTCTCCTTCCTAGGGCTGAGATGGAATGACTGGTCCAAGTCATCCAGCTGACTTCAAGCCTAAAACAGGATTAGAACTCCGAGTCTCCAGGTTTCTAGACCGGTATCTTCAACAATCCTGTACCACTAGAGAGGTTGGCAGATAGCAATTTGTCAGTTTGTCTTCAGGAAAATTGTGGCTGCCCTCAAGTGGCAGGCTCTGTGTATGCAGACTTCTTTCCCATGGCTGACATATCAAAATTTCAAACCTGCCCACTGGCCTTTAATCTTGCCTCACTGTGCCTAGTAAAGAGCCTCTTTTTGCCTTGAATTATGGCTATTAAGACAAATCCCACAATTCCCAGAAGGGTGGGTGGGTGTTAGAGAGAAAGAGAGAGCATTTCAATACATCTGGTGGCCATTTATAGTGAACATAAGAAATGCTTGTTCCAATTATTCACATGGATTTCCTCTTTGAAAGTTTTTTTTTAAAAGGTGTTATGGCACTCCTTTATAAATTCAGACTTTACGCTTGTATAAATTCAGTAGTAAAGAGAGCTTAAATCTAGACATCTTCTGCAAGCTGTTACTTGTACTGGCAGATTGCATATTTCAGACATGGTTCTATTCTGAAGTGTATACTAAGCAGACACTGGCTTATGTCTTTTGGGTGGGATAACATTACATTAGGTTAAAGCTGCAACATATTTTTGCACTGTTATAGAATCATGATGGAAATACAGAATACATATTAGTATTCCCCATAGCCATATTTTAAAAAGTACTTATTCTTAAGCCTGTTGATGGATGCCATCTGTATTAGCCAGCTTTTTTGCAATGCCTTCTTTCCCACTGTCCTATAACCCACAGACCTGTAGCTATTGTTAATGTTGGAATGTGTAGAATCAGAATTCCAGAGTAGGGGCCTTTGGCAATCCAAAGAATTGGCATTAGGCCCAGTGAGTTTGGGAGGATGTAGCAAGATGTTGGCCTGCCTTGCATCTCTTAAATTAGACTACTGCATTCAGGATCAATGGAGCATCTTGTCCCATAGTCTGAGTTGAAGAAGGATTTAATTACAGTAAGTATCCAGTCTGTTTGGTACATTGATGGAAAAGACACTGTTTTTGTTTACTGCCTAAAAAACAGCAACATGTCTTGGATCCTAAAAGTTATTTAAGCAATTTGCCTACACATTATGGCCAGACCACCATTTGTCCTGTGATTGTCCCACATTTTTCAATTAACACCTGAAAGAGAGGCTGCTTAGACAAGCCAGCTCTTCTTATTTATTTTTGCAAGGTGTGAGATAACAAACTTCTGCTCTAACCCCAATTACACAATTATTTCTCTCTTTTGTCTAGAAGGTATCCAATACCTACCAGGCACTTAATCCTCATTAATATGTAACTTTCCCTTACTGATGCTAAACTACACAATTTGGAGGTAGAGGGCAAGAGAGATTTGGGCTATAAAAGATGCCCAACAAAATTTGCCTTAATGAGAAATTTCAGAGAACATTTATGCCATTTGGGCTCACCCTGGCAGATTAGGGAGGATTCTTGGTAAGTAATTGCAAGTAATTAATGGGACAATTTTAATAAAGATGATCTTGTTTATTTCAGTCCTGGGAGCCCCTTTAACTTCCTCCTACTTTGGTATCTGTCCTACAATTTCTAAATTAGCCAGAAGCACAAGAATTCCAGAAAATGTTCAGGTACTTACCTGCTACCTACTGCCTGTGTTTACGATGCACACTGTTGTTACCTCTAAAGAAAATTCAGAAAAGAGCAAATAAGCTCTTTCGTATTGAAAAGCACCAACCTCATCTTTTGTCTAGTAATACAGGAAGTTTTTGCAAGCATCTACCCTCCACATATGCTGTGCAAATATCACTTGGCCACATTTAGTTCTTTTTTCAACAAAATGTGAAGAACAGAAGTGTCCAGATGGGAAGGAAGGTGGGAAGGATTTTAGCTTCAGAGAGTATTAAGCAACATCTTTCTCTTTCCTAGGTTAATTTCATATCCACTCTAAAGAAGTGGGCAAGATCAGCCTACTTGATTCAAATATTTGATTCAAATAGCACAACTCTGAAAGTCATTTTACCAATGAATAACAGCTATGAAAACCTACCTCTATGACTTTTAATTTACTTCTTAATTCAGAGCTTTGTGTTGCTTTGTGTAACTTTGCAAATGTGACTTTTTCCACACATCTTTACAAAAGGAATGTGGAATGCCATTCTTGGATACCTTGATTCTACTAAAACTATGTAATAATTCAGGGAAGGACAGACTGAACAAGAAGAATTGGGCGAACAGAGCAGAGACCATGGACCTGTTTGAAGAGCCCGGTGATATAGCTGAAAATACACTCAAACCTTTTATATGTCTGGGGAATGGATAACATTCCATACAATACCTAACCCTGCCAAAGCTTATCTAACACAAAGATCTTGATCTTCCCTCAGACAGTCAGACATTACATTTTAGCTTCTTTTTTTTTCTTTTTAGCATTTAAGCAAATGGATAATCAGTTAAACAGTGGGATTTTTGTTTCGCCTTTGGTAGAGACATGATCCTGTCAGATGTTCAGTGAGGAGACTTAAAGAAATGTCTTCTTGAGAAACTCTCATGAAGAAGATTGGGATATGATGAAGTATATTGCATGAGATGCTGCCCTGCCAAAAGAGTGAACTACCAGAGATAACTGGGATTCATCAGCAGGAGACTGTCATGCTAAGCGGTTTCTGGTATAGACATGTTTTAGTATTCTGGTTGGATTTAGAGCACTGAAATAATCAATCCAGGATGATACAGTAATAGATAGGGCTGAGGAGATTCATATCATCTCTCATCTATGTTTCTGAGTGATCTCAGGACAATCAGTATTTCTCACCTGTATCTACTTAAGAGGTTGAGTAGAGTGAAATGGGCAGGGTGATCTACTTGTAATATCTTGACCTCCTTTAAAAAAATTTTTTTATAAATGCATAATAATATAAAGGCAATTGAAGATTACAAAATTCAAAGAGGAATTAAGACTCATTATTTTATTTTGGACTTTTATTTTTATTTATATATGTATTATTCGCCTTCCACTGCAAGGCAAACAAACCGGTCAGTCCTAGAGGAGATCAACCCTGACTGCTCTTTAGAAGGCCAGATCCTGAAGATGAAACTCAAATACTTTGGCCACCTAATGAGAAGGAAGGACTCACTGGAGAAGAGCCTAATGCTGGAACGATTGAGGGCAAAAGAAAAAGAGGATGGCAGAGAATGAGGGGGCTGGATGGAGTCACTGAAGCAGAAGGTGTGAACTTAAATGGACTCCAGAGGATGGTAGAGGAAAGGAAGTCCTGGAGGAATGTTGTCCATGGGGTCGCGATGGGTCGGACACGACTTTGCAACTAACAACAACAACAACAATTTTATTTTTGTGCAGTCTCCTGCTGACATTTCATTCATGAAATGGCCATGTGTATTACCATCCGTTTGTTGTTGTTGTTGGCAAGTTTTTGTTTTTAAAAGGCAATTGCTATTTTGGATTCAGATAGCACTCAGATAGCATTTCAATTGCTGGAAACTGCTAAGCTCTAACTTGGCTATAAGAAAAACTCAGCCCCAAAAAAGAAACATAATTTGCGTTAAAGTCTGCATGCTAATTGATAGGCATAATGCCAATTTAGAAATCATGACTATAATTTGCATAGACTGTACTCCAGAAGGAAGGATGTGAACTGTCAGACATGCTTGTGCCTCTACAACCACTATTTTTTTAAGGGGCCTGCCATTCCAGCAGCTTCAAATTAGCGATGCAGATAACTGTGGGCTCATGAATGGTCAGAATCAGGGGAATGACCTAGAGATATAAAAAGGGGTAAAACCAGGGGTGAAATACTCCTGGTTCGGACCGGATAGCCCGATCTGGTAGCAATGGCAGTGGGTGGTTTGGAGAACCGGTAGCAAAAATCCCTGGCTTCCCCCATGCTCAGCTGAGACGTGTGATCATCAGAGGCTTTTTTTCTTTTAAAAGCAAAAAAAAAAAATGCTTTTAAAATAAAACAAAAGTCTCTGACGATCAGGCAACTCAGCTGGGATCATCAGAGCCTTTTAAAAGCATTTTTTTTACAACCTCTTCAGCCAAAGCGGTTGTAGAAAAAATGCTTTTAAAAGTATAAAAAAAAAAAGTTGGCCATGCCCACCCAGTCACATTAACCCCCCCCCCCCCCAACAAGCCACATCCACAGAACCGGTAGTAACAAATTTTACATTTCACCACTGGGTAAAACTATATAAAAATTAAAGCAAAATCTAATTTAAACTACATGAAAGAAATAAAATTGAATATAAATCAGACTTTAGAACTATGGGATAGGAACCAAGAAATCTATCTAGCATAAGAACATAAGACAGACTTGAACACTGGGTCCTATCTAACAAAATGAAATTCAATGTAGAGAAAAGTAAAGTCTTACACTTAGGTAAGAAAAACCAAAAGCACACATATAAACTGGGGGAAAGCAGGACTGTGAGAAGGATCTTGGTGGACAATCAGCTAAATATGAGCCAGAAGTGTGCAGCAGCAGCTAAAAAAGCCAACACAATACTAAATTGCATTAACAGAGGGCTACAATCAAGATCAAGTGAGGTACTAATATCACTATATAAAGCCTTAGTAAGATCACACCTAGAGCACACCTAGACCACACCTAGAGTTATAATGTGGTGACCAGTTTTGGTCACCACACTATAAAAAAGATGTTGAGACTCTAGAAAAAGTGCAGAAGAGAGCAACCAGGATGATTACGGGACTGGAGACTAAAACATATGAAGAATGGAACTGGGCATGGCTAGTCTAGTGAAGAGAAGGACCAGGGTTTGAAGTTTCCGAAAGATGCCCTAATGAATTCATGAGTCATGAGCCAAACTTCAAAAGAAATACAATCATTTATTAGGAGCACCATTTTGGCAATATTCGGATGCAGTTAGAACTAATCCCACATAGATTTATGTTCCCCTATGACCCTGTCTCTCCCCTCCTCCCTGGCCATGTCATAAATCCCATTCTCCAATTAACCACTTTGGCATTATGTGAAATCCAACACCCTCCTTCTGATTGTGGTTAGGAAGCATGTATGAAATGTAACTTCAGTTAGGGAAATCAATCAGCTCTATCAGTTCTCCCTCCCTCCTGCTCATGGCAACTTGAAAGCTTTGCAAGTTGCCACAGGGGAGACATGATAGCCGTCTTCCAACACACAAGGGGCTACCACAGAAAGGAGGGGGTCAAGCTGTTTTCCAAAGCACCTGAAGGCCAGACAAGGAATAATGGATGGAATCTGACCAAGATTCAACCTAGAAATGATGAGGAACTTTCTGATAGTGAGAACAATCAAGCAATGGAACAGAAGTTGCCTTCGGAAGTTGTGGGAGCTTCATCAGTGGAAGCTTTCAAGAAAAGATTGGACTGCCATTTGTCAGAAATGGTATAGGGTCTCCTGCCTGAGCGAAGGGTTGGACTAGATGACCTATAAGGTCCCTTCCAACTCTGTTAATCTGTTATCTGTTATACATAGGATAGAAAAAAGGAATGAGAAAAAGGGAATGAAATGAGAAAACAACATTCTTCCTTTATAACATTATAACATAATCTTTATTGCTACAATGTTTTTATAAAATCTTATTTAAAATGAAGTATAAGTTTAACTGAACCGATAATACCATATTGGTGATAGCAATCAAGAGATTTACCTGCCAATTAAATTTGTTGGTCAAGCATTCACAGTTATTTGGACAACCACAAGAATTCTATTTTTTTTTTTTTTGTACTTCTGTAGTTCTATTTCTTTAACTGAGCCTGGATAGCTAAGCAGACTAATGCATTTTAATTTAACTCCAGCTGTCTACAATTAGTAAGTTCGAATCTCACCAGGCTCAAGTTTGACTCAGCCTTCCATCCTTTCTAAGGTAGGTAAATTGAAGACCCAGTTTGTGGGGGCAATAAGCTGACTTTGTAAAATATACAAAAGTATGAAGGCTATTGCTTAACGCATTGTAAGCCGCCCTGAGTCTTTGGAGAAGGGCGGCATTTAAATCAATTTTTTTAAAAAAAAAACATACTTTGTTTTAAGAAAGGTTTCACTTTCTAGTTTTCCATAAAATAAGAAATTGAGCCCTTGAAAGAAGAATATATAGCCCACTGTCTTGTGATTTGTAATTTGCAAAAATTAAATCTATTGATATTTCATCTCCAAGGAGTTTGGGCAATCAACAACCCTAGGAATTATTTTTAACTTTAATTCTACATGCCAAAAATAGAGCTTTCAGAGAAGGGGGTGCATTTTTGCATTTTTAAAAAGAAGATGGTTCATTTCTGGAATTTTTCCAAGGCTACAATTATTTAATTACAATCATAATATACTTCAGTTTTTTTATTTCCGTTTTCTATCTTTTGCTGAAATAAAGGCTGTTTAATTCATACTGACTTTTCCCTATATTAATCAAATATACTAGAATAAATATATTGTATTAATCAAATACACTAAAATATACTAGAATATGCAGATATTGTAAAATAAATTGGAGCTGGTTTGAACACCACATTCCAAAGGATTATTTTCAGGGCTGGAGTGTGTGCACAATAATCCAATTTCAAGCAACCTTAGAAACTCGGCATGTCTTTATCCACAATAAATATTAACATTGCATTCTATACTATACCATTATTCCAGCCAAATATAGGCACACAAATTGTACTGTTACTGATCAGCAAACAATCGGATTTGCTATTCTTATATTACAGTGGATTACCGGCATTGTTTTATGGCTGGAATTCTATCCAACTGCTGCAGGAATGTTGAGCTCTCCACACCCAAATCAGACCTAATAAATTACTTCCTGACACAAAAATACAGCTGTGACAACACCTAATTATAACATGTTGGAAACAAAACATTTGGATTTGTCTGAGCACCCTTATCAATTCATTTCCCTAGAAGATGGCATGGAAGTAATTTGCTGTCTGTGGTAAATTAATCTGCTTATGGACTTCATTAAGGGTTCACTTCTATACTCTTTTACCTGGAAATGTCCGACCCAAACATTTTCAGTGGGAATGAAAATGACCTCAAGGAGTGGAGTCACCTGAGTGAGGCTTTGAAGGATTTGCAAATGGGATGATCCATGCCTTTATAGAAGTCGTTCAAGGGCATTCCTTTCTAGTTTGAGACAGACTGCCCTGCAGGAAGGCCAGAGGGAATTCGTTCCCAATTTTAAAAATGAACAGTATCTAGTGACTGAAGACAGACAAGCTATGGCATGAACTGGTAGCAATATCTTTTTTAAAAAAATATTATTTTAAATAAAGTTACTTCTTAAAAATCAAAATAAAAAAGCAGATTTTTTTTTACCACCACATCTGTAAAAGTAAATTCCAGTGGTGAAATCCAATTTTTTTTACTACCGGTTCTGTTGGCGTGGCTTGGTGGGTGCAGGGGAAGGATACTGCAAAATCCCCATTCCCTCCCCACTCTGGGGCTAGCCAGAGGTGGCATTTGCTGGTTCTCTGAACTGCTCAAAATTTCTGCTACCGGTTCTCCAGAACCTGTCAAAACCTGCTGGATTTCACCCCTGGTAAATTCTTTCCCTCACCAAAAGGTTCTTCCATTTATGCTCAACCTGCTTAAAGTTAATATCTCACCCACTGAGACAATTTTTAAGTAGATGGATGGACCTGTCAAAATGTGTGTGTGTGAGTGTGTGTGTGTGTGTGTGTGTGTGTGTGTGTGAGAGAGAGAGAGAGAGAGAGGTGTGTGTGTGCATACAAGCCTTTTTATAAGAATGCCAAAAATGAATAGTTCAAATCAATAGATATGTTTTAAAAAGTAAATGAGCAGATTTAGATTAGAACCACAGTTTAAACAGGTATAGGTTATAGTACTGATCTTTAAAAAAACAATCCTGGTGTATATTTGTTCATTGTGAACAAATGAACTTATTTCAGCAGCTAGTCATGTAAAATTTTAGGTTTTCTTTGCGGATATTTATGCACTTTTCTTAATAAAATTCCTTCTTGGTATTTTTTTCAAGGTGCTTAACTTGACTTCTTGGTGTCAGATTATATGTAGGGCAGCCCTATTCTCAATTTTCATAACAACTGTGTATCATAGTAATTACTTTATCAATACCTATTGTATATGTTTATAGCATTTTCTTATTAAAATACTATAGATTTGATTTTCCTACTATTGGTTTTCAAAGCAGTGAACACTTTTACATTAAAATAAAGAAAACCTCTGTGCTGGAATTATAGCAACATCTTAGCCAAAAGGATTTTAGAAATAATTGGATTTTAGACTTGCTCCTTCTGAAAATGCTGCTGCGGAAAATGCAGAACTTTGTCCCGGCAGCTGTCAGGACTCAAGACTGACTTGAAGGCACAAATTTATTTTCTTCCATAAGATGAAGCCATGAGGGCCTGAAATAATTGAAGGCAATCAAATATTTGCTATCTCGCAGTCTACTTGAAAATGTAAAAAAAATACAAAGCAAGGATCTGTTTTAATAACCTGTTATTAATTTAACAACTGCAGTGATTCACTTAACAACTGTGGCAAGAGAGGTCATAAAATGGGGTAAAACTCACTTAACAACTGTCTCAATTAGCAATAGAAATTTTGGGCTCAACTGTGGTCATACGTCAAGGACTATTTCCATAATAGACTTGATTGACAAAGTGTGTCTGGGTTTGTGTGTGCATGAGTGTGTGTGTGTGTAGCAATCAATTTTGATGATGTTTTTATTATCTAGCAAACACTGACTTTGGATCATTATATTTTATTCCATGTCCTGGCCTTTAAAACCACAAACTTACATTTATGACAGCTAACGACAGTTTCCAAATATTACCTAAAACTAAAACCTATAAATGAGGGATGGTGATAGGAATGTTAAGAATGAATAAGTGGAATGAATTTGTTGATAGGTTCGAGTTGGTAAGTCAAGTTTACCCAATGGAAAGATATAAATATTTTCATGATCATGCTGACATTTTTCTTTCAGAGAACTTACTTTCCTCACTTTCCAGAATAGATTAGAGAAAATAGAACAGCAATGTCAGCAGAAGTGAGGAGTAAATGATGCAATATACTAGCAACTCCACAGACTTCCTTTGGGGCCTGCTTGGCTCCCTGCCTTACCTGTCCTTATTTTTATCTACTTTTTTAAAAAAATTAAAAGTATTAAATGGTGTACTGACAAGCTAGATAGCAACCTCATTTAGGTATAGCCCGGGCTCTGCAGGGAAGAATCTTGTCATCTCCAAAGCCTACAAAATCTCTTGAGGCTCAAACAGGCTTGACGATGAATAAGAGGAATCTTCTGTGTCAGACAGAGTTTCTAAACAATGTTTTTTTCTTGGCAAATAGGAGACTGATGCCTTATCCCCATGATGGTGAACCTATGGCACGTCTGCCACCTGTGGCATGTAGAGCCATATCTGTGGGCACGCGAGTGTTGTCCTAATTCAGTTCCAGCACGCCAGCTCATTTTCTAGCTTTCCAGGAAGTCGGGAAATGGGCCATGTTTCCGGCCTCTGGAGGGCCTCTGGGGGTGGGGTGGGGAAGGCTGTTTTCACCCTCCCCAGGCTCCAAGAAAGCCTCTGGAGCCTGAGGAGGGTGAAAAATGGACCTACGGGGCCCACTGTCACACATGTGTGTGGGGCGTATTGAATTATGGGTCTTGGCACGTGCGCACGCGATCTCCCACGTTCCCCCCACTTTTGGCACACGACGGCAAAAAGGTTAGCCATCACTGCCTTACCCTAATGCTCCCACAAAGTATTCTGCCCCAAAATGTCACATCAAGATTGCCCCATGAATGTTATCCATTATTAATATCAATTTATTTATGTATTTAAAAGGCTATCCCACAAATTATATAGGTCATCTTTGACTTGCAACCATCCATGTAGTAACTATTCGAAGTTACAACAACATTGAAAAAAATGATTTTACAACTGAACCTCACAGTCATATGATCAAAGTTCAGGTACTTGGTAACTGGCATGTATTTTTACAATGGTTGCAGCATCCAGAAGTCATTGTCCATTTCAGGAGTGGAGACCTCAACCACTTGCTGGGTGAACTTTTCCTTCTCTGTGGGCTTCCGTTGTGGCCTTTTTGGTTTTGAGGAAGAGGCTTGGCCTCTCAGTTGTGGCACCGGGGCTGGGGCCAGGCACTCAAGACGCTAGGTGGCCTTGTTGTCCACGTGGGAAGCATTTTAGGGCCCCCTAAATGGCTCTTCTGCCATTTGTGGGCTAGGTCACTGTCCCAGCTGTCTCTTGAGTTTTTTCTCTGGGGCCTCTTTCTGATGCCGTCACATTTCTAAGTCCATAGCCACAACTGCCTGGTACCAGACATGGATGTGGTCTGCGACACCTCGGCAAAAGCAGATTTGGAGCCGTTCTTTGACCAGACCCTCTTTGAAGTAATGGACCAGCATCAGTTCCTGCCACCATCTTAGCTTTCCAGTGACCCTTCGGAATTCTTGAATGTATTCCTTAGCAGGGTGGCCTCTCTGTCTGATTCTCCTGATTTCTTTCTCTGCTTCCTGCGCACGGGAGACTTTTTCAAATTGGCTCCTTAATTCCTGCAGGAAGTCATCAACATCTAGCTGAGGAGCCCCCTCATCATGCAGCTGTGTCACCCATTCCAATACTTCCCCTTCCAGGTTGTCAGTGAGGGTGGAGACATTCTCTCAGTCATCTCAATAGCTGATCCCATAGTGGTCGATGTGCACCCACACTCGATTTAGGAAAAATCTGGACATTTCCAACTGGCTTCCAACAAGCAAAATCAATGGTGGAAGTCAGATTCACTTAATAACCATTTGATTTACTTAACAACTGCAGTGATTCATTTAATAACCAGGGCAAAAAAATGTCATAAAGGCACAATTCACTTAACAACTGTCTTGTTTAGCAATGGACATTCTGGCCCCAATTGTGGTTGTTAAGTCGAGGACTATTTATAAAACTCATTTGTTTTAATCCTCTGTATATGTCTAATATCAAGATCATTACCTGCATTGAGAGCTCCAAAGCCTAAGGATAATAATTTCAAACTACACCTATTTAAGCTTAAGTGACAGGTGTTTAGTTATCTTGTTGGGATTCAGTACTATTTTTGCTCTGGTTAACTTAACTGCTAACTCTTGTATAAGCAATATTGTTCAGCATTCACTGAAAGGATTTGAACAATTGCAAGGTTACTTGAGTCAAAGGAAATGCTGTGGGGAACATTTTAAACAAAATGTGCAGAGTGGCAAGCATCTGCCTGTCTGAAAACCTTTACATTTCTGCTTGATGAATAAATTGAAGTTTATATAAACAAAAGCCTGTGATCTAATGTTTGAGTTTTCATGGGCAAATGCAGAACAACTTTTATAGGGGATTTTATGCAGCATTCACAGACACCCACATAGCAAAAATGTATAGAAAAGCTGAAATAATCTAAATGTCATATGCATGTTTTTCACCCATGTAATCCGGTCTGGCAAAGGATATTTCCATCTTTCCACTAAGTCAGACTATGAAGGCAATTATCTTTCATCATAAGATGAATCAAGCCTGAAAACCTCTGTGATTCTCAAAAGCTTGACAAAGTTAATTGAAATCTGGGCAAGCAAAGTTTGCCCTTCCTGAGATAAGGTGTGTTTACAGAGGAAGTTTATTTCTGAATTGGCCCAAGTTCACAATCCTAAAATCTCTTGTTAAAGGATTTGTGTTATTCCTGTGGGTGGGTCATAGGCTCATCCAATTATGATTGCAATAAAAGCCAGAAATTGTGTCATATGCTGTACTAGTTCATACTGGTTTGTGCATTCCTATCACTTCACAACACTCATGCAAATATGCACGTGCACACAGACACACAGACACAGACACACAGACACATTTTAAGAGACTAATAGGAGAATCTATCCCAGATTAAAGAACACCTTAGTAAAAGTATTTGGAGGTTGGGATGACCATTTTTCCAAATATCAAAGATGGGCGATATCCAAACCCACTCAAGTTTAAAGCAGATCCTTTGAAGCCAATTCTTTAAGGCCCATTAATTTCATTGGATCTGCTGTGAACACAATTAAGACTGATGCTAAGCCACTGCCACTTCCAAGACAGTCTTCTTCCAGGTGATAAAAGAATGGCATTTTGAGTAGGATGGCAGCATTTTGATGCATGGCTGCTATGTACAAGGCAAATCTTACATCAGGGATCAGCCAGAAAGCAGCCCAGCAAACCCACTGCCTACTGTAGTACCGTCATGCATATCATGAAAAGGATGCTCTGAGTTCCAAAGGAACCCTTGGTTTGTGATTCAGTTTCAAGTAAAGCAGCCCTTAAAACAAACCTCTGATGCCAAACAGTTTCCAGCTTCTAAACAGTGATAAACAGTATCACCATTCTTTCAAGGTGCAAAGACTGCTCCAAAACTTTCATCATCATGATAACTGTGAACAGTTGCTCTGCCAGATCTTTTTTCTCAAACCATGCATGCTATACAGCTAAGGGAAGTGCACCTGCAATATTTGTCTGGTCCCTAAGATGGTATTTTTCAGAAATGACAATTTTAATATGTGTGGTCTTCATCTCCCAGAATTCCCCAGCCAGCATGCTGAGGTCCACACATCTTCAAGTTGCCAAGTCTTAAAATTGCCAAATTTGGAAAACATTGCTCTAAAATATAATGTGATTTGCCTGTCTTTGGTTTTGTGTGTTAGGTGAACCCAACCATGGCAGATTATAAATTATTGCTTTTGTCCTAACATGCAGTTGTTCTAACCTATTTTTACAACCATGTCTAAGCAAGGATAATGTGTGAACTCAGGTCTGGTGTGCAATTTGGAGTCACGCTACTCATATTGAATTGTTCTAACATTTGGAGAATTTATCACATAAATATTCAGCTAAGCCCCTGCCTTCCAGCTGACAAAAATTATGCCAGTTCCGGCAGGCACTCGCTCAGCTTTCAGAAAGGTTTGCTGGAGCAAAGTTTTTGCAAATATGGCAGTGCACATTTTAGCTCCTGAATAAGTGAGGGCCCTATTGTTATCAGGATGCTTGTTTACATGGAGGCTAATACAGCTTCTCTCTTGCAGGCTCTCTTGCTGTTGACTATCTGACTTTCTGCAAGAGCAAGAATTTGATTTGAGCCAGAGGATTGCACTGGGTTTATCTTCAAAGGTTACTGCACAACTGGAGAAATGGAGAGAACAGCAACCCAGTAACCATGACTTGAGTATCTCCCCTCTGATGGGGCATTACTATACAATGCTGGGAGTTTTCTGCTTTAAAAGGTATATGAATGATTGAGATATAGAATAATGTATAGCATGGAGAATGTGGGTAGGGACAGGTTTTTAAATAAATAAATTCTTACAGTAACCGAACCTTTGATCGTCCAGGGAAGATGAATGGACTAAAATTCAAGGCAAACAAAAGAAAGCATCCGTTCATACAGCTCAAATTTAAACTATGGAATTTGCCAACACAAAATGTAGTGGCAGCTGCCAACTTGGATGGTTTTAAAAGGGGGATTAGACAAATTCAGAGAGGATAAGGTTATAAATCACTCCTAGTCATGATGGTTATATATTACCTCCTGTATGGGAAGCAGCTTGCCTCTCGATTCCAGCTTCTAAGGAAAATGAACCAAGGGTGCTATTGTGCTCCTGTCCTGGACCCATAATCTTCATTGGCTATTTTAGGTAGTGAATATGAACTTCAGTCTAGAGCAGCAGGGTATCTCTTCTTTTTCTTCTTGTAATTGATTCATCGCAGAAGGAGGTATATGCCTATTTTTATTCCTTCTTAACACCACACTTTCAGATTCCTCACAGAAAATCTTGCACCTCCTTCAAGAAGTAAATTATTCCCCCAAACAATCTCAAACCCTTCCCTTCCCATTATCCCTACTTTCAATTTTTTTTCTTTACTTTTGTTAAATATATGATGTTGTATATATTCACCTCTGTCATTTAGCTGATCTTCTCCAATTCATTTTTTAAGAACAAAAGATATAATTTGGCATCTCACTGAGAACCTAGCACTTATCCTGTCTCGGACAGAGAAAATTGCTAGACTGAAAAAACTTTGTTAGATTAACTTTTTTCGAGAAGTGATGTTAACGGAAGATTCATGAACACAATTTGGCAGAATCTTGCTAATTTCCTGCAGGGAACAAAAAATCCTCAACATTAAGTTTGGGAATAGTGGAAGGGTAAGAGAAATTAAACTTTATGAAACAAAATACAGGCCTGGAAAAAGCTAAATTGCCAGAATTCAGTTGCTGTAGAATATACCATTGCTTAAATATGTCTAAGAACATAAATAGCTGATCCTGAATCCTTGATTGATTTGATTTGATTTGATTTGATTTGATTTGTATGCTACCCAACTCCCAACAACTCTGAGGAGCTAAGGTGCCATTTGCCTGAAGAATCAGAGCAGGGGGCTACTCCAAAGTAATTACTGGGAATGTAATTCTTCAGATCATGTATCTTCCTCCCCACCATATACAATGCTTTACTTCTTTTGGTTTTCAGAACAATATATTAAGAAGGAAGAGAGGCTGATTCCTGAGATGGTAATAAAATATGGCGGGGCATCTTTGTGATTTCTGGTAAATCAGATATATTTATTCATAGATCTCGAATTCTTATGTGGGCCCAGAGATTATGAATGAAACTCTAAGAGTCCCTCCAAAAACTTCTACTCAAGTGCAATTTTTAATCGAGTTCTAAATATCCATCTATGCCCTCTTTGATTGTATACACCCTAATTCTTCCCTTAGGGCATCCATTTTTCATGGGAGCCCACATGCTCACAAAATAAATGACACCACCAACCTGAACAAATTCCATACTTCTACTGAAGCCACTTTAGCTGCCACAGCTCAGATGATCATTAGGAGTGATTTGAAAGGATTAGGTTACTCATGTCTGAAGTTATAAAGAGTGCTGTATTTGCAAGATATTTCATGTATTATCATGGCATTATCTCCTATTGGGACTATTTCTTTCTGTGAAAATTCAATTCTGCTAAGTATTTTCAATTTTAGTGGTTCAGTGTCAAAGTAATTGACACTGGTATTAATTGATGAAGAAAGATGAAACAACATCATGGCTTACATGTATTTAAAATGATTTCTCAACAGGAAGATTGATTATTATGTGGAGCTATTCCGTAGAGAAATTATGGAAACTGATTTAGCAGAATTTTTAAAACCAGACAGGCTCTGGAAAGCAAGCATCCATTGACAAAAGACATGGACTGCATGAGCTAATATGTTTTTCCATCTCTAATTTCTATTATTCTATAATTGGTGGTGGAATATACTCAAAAGTGCTGGTGATTCAGTTCCTATTGCAGCTACTGAAGGGGAAAAAGCCATCTAAACTTTTCTAAACTTAATCTGGATTTGGACCAAAATTTTTAAAGTCCTGGAAATCATTAAATATAAATACAAACATTCTATTTGGGGCTATCTGTCACTTCAGTTTTTGCTCAGTTTCTTATCTGACTAACTGCAAGCTCTTTTTAGTCTGTTTTTCTATCAGTTGTGCATTGTGGCTAAAACAAACTTTCTATAATAAGATCTGAGTTCACCACGGCTTAAATATGAGAAATTGTGCATCCAGTTTTTGAATTGCAAACTGTGATCCACAATTCTTAAAAAGCTGGATTTCAGCATTTGTATGCATTCCATGCTCTTTTATAAATTTAGAATATAGAAATAGTATAGCTATCTAAAATAGGGATGTAATAATTTCTTCTTTCCTAATTTTTAGTATGTTTTAGTTTGTGCGCTCAATGGAAAAATGCACAGGCCATGATCAAAAGAATTCCCCAAAATTCTATACAGTCTAAGGACCTGGCAGCTAAAACAACCTGGGAAACTGCTTTCTAGACTTACTGTAGGATGGCGTTCAAAATTGAGGAGGCATTTCATAGGAATGCATCAAACACATACCTACAAAAAAATCCAAGACACAATTGTGTCTATATACGTGATTGTCTAGAATCAATATTTTAGGCCCAAAGTTTTCTTCCCACCTAGTATATTCCACTCACAGTAAGTGTGTGTGTGTATGTGTGTGAAACAGGACCATACTACATTGGCATAAAAGTACTTGAGTTACTTGTGTATTTCAAAATGAGTTTGTCCTAGACAAGACAGTAATTCACATCATTCACATTTATCAAATATTATGAAAATTATCAGCTTTGTTAAAATATATATAGTAATCCTCATTTTAAAACTGCATGTTGTGATGTATTGTGTATTGTGACGAAGAATACCATTAAAAGAATACATTCATGAGAATTGTAGGAAGTGGAATATGAAATTTCATTTTTTGAAAACTAGATGAATGCACAAACTGGATACATGGAAATTCGGATTTGCTGAGTCTAAATTGATAGTGATGCCAGATAAAACTATTTAGGGCAAAGTAAAAAGCTCAAAAACTATCAGATAGGAGAACAACAACAACAACAATAAATTTTATAAGATACATCAACAAACTGCAGCTTCCTGCAATAACATCAGCGCAACTGCAAAAAACTGTGCTACTTGGAACGTCGTATATCTTATGAAGATACTTGGTTGATACCTAGGATGCTGGCAGCAACCCGTATCAACCATTAGCACCAGTCAATGGTATTTGTGATGCATTTTTGAATGTTCAATTGACTGAGTTTCATGTTTAATGAATAAAGGAGATCATCATCATCATCATCATTTATTGAGCGGTTGCAAGACAATAGCTCCGACTGACTACAAACAACGCCATAATACAGTCGCTCAGATGGTCCACTGGAATTTGTGTCACAGCTACCATCTGCCTGTAGGAAAGAACTGGTGGGATCATAAACCTGAAAAAGTGGTAAAAAATGAGCATGTAAGGAAAAGGGCGGTATATAAATCTAATAAAACTAAAACTAAAACTACTGTGGGACTTCCGAGTACAGACTGACAAAGTTTTGGAACATAATACCCCAGATATCATGATTGTAGAGAAGAAAAATGTGTGGATCGTCGACATTGCCATACCTGGTGACAGCAGAATCGATGAGAAACAATGTGAAAAAGTCACCAGATATCAGGATTTGAGAATTGAATTGCAGAGACTCTGGCATAAACCATGTGGTTCCAGTGGTACTCAGCACACTGGGCGGTGTGACTAAAGACCTAGGCAAGCACATAAAAACAATTGACGCTGACAAGATCACCATTGGTCAGCTGCAGAAGGCCATCTTATTGGGATCTACTTGCATAATCCGCCTATACATCACGCAGTCCTGAACTCTTGGGAAGTGTTCAACTAGTGATTTGGGATACAAAATCCAGCATGGTCATCTCGTTTGCTGTGTATACTGTTTAAATAATAATAATAATAATAATAATAACAACAACAACAACAATAACAACAATAATGTTAAGTGCTGCATGAAATTATACAGCAAAGGATATTCAATGGATGTTCATGGAGAAATCATTTGGCCTAATAAACAATCTGAGGAGATAGAAAAACACTGCCCTGAATTCACTCATGTTTAGAATAGCTGAAAATTCTGTCCTCTCAAAATGTCGTGTTGTTTACAGAGCAACCATATTGCTGATTCTGCATGTAATCTTCAAGATATGTTTGATACTGCAGAACCTATAGGACCTACAGTATATTGATAACTTTTAAAACAATTCAAGTCAACAAGTTTTAAAGGATCACAAATAGATTAAAATACCAATTAATAGCATTTCATTGTAGACTACCTAATTATTAAATAATAAACTGTACATTTAACAAGAACAAATATAATCTGTTATTTTAATACACTATGTACTAAAGAAGAAATAAAAGAACAGTTACACTGAAAAAAACAATATAAATAGAATCTGAGAAAAATAAACCAAAAACATTGTAAGCTCCCAAAACAAACAAATCAAAAAGGGAAGCAAATAAAACTGGCAATCATAAAACTAGCGGTTTTCCCTTTCAGAATATTATTATTCTATTCAGTGTTAAAACATTTGACACCAACTATGAGGCAACCACAAGGTTAATTTCCTTTCCATGAACTGGGCACATAGAGTTGTGCCTCAGTAGCGATCATGGTGGGTGGTTCAGGGAGCGCGGGAGGACCCCTTGCAAGGGCAGGCTGAGGATTTTGCACAGTGTCTGCATGATAAAATCGCTCAGATTCGGGAAGGCTTGGACTCTGACTGGGTAGATTCAGACGGGGTGACTGAGGCCGGTCTTGAGACTATTACTTGGGAGGAGTTCGATCCTGTGACTTCTGAGGACATGGATAGGATTCTGGGGAGGTTAAACACAACCACATGTTTATTGGACCCGTGTCCTTCCTGGCTGGTACTGGCCACTCGGGAAGTTACACGAGGCTGGCTCCAGAGGATTATAAATGCTTCTTTGAGCGAGGGTTTTTTGCCTGCCGCCTTGAAGGAGGCGGTGGTGAGGCCCCTCCTCAAGAAGCCTTCTCTGGACCTGGCTGTTTTGGCAAATTATCATCCTGTCTCCAACCTTCGCTTTATTGCGAAGGTTGTTGAGAGTGTGGTTGCGCGACAGCTCCCTCAGTACCTGGATGAAACTGTCTATCTAGATCCGTGCCAGTCCGGCTTCAGACCTGGGTAACAGCACGGAGACGGCATTGGTCACGTTGGTGGATGATCTCTGGAGGGCTCGGGATAGGGGTTGCTCCTCTGTCCTGGTCCTGTTAGATCTCTCAGCGGCTTTTGATACCATCAACCATGGTATCATGCTGCGTCGGTTGGGGGGGTGGGGGTGGGAGGCACCATGCTGTGGTGGTTCTCCTCCTATCTCTCCAACCGGTCGCAGTCTGTGTTGGTAGGGGGGCAGAGGTCGACCTCGAGGTGCCTCGTTTGCAGGGTGCCACAAGGGTCGGTCCTTTCACTGCTTCTGTTTAACATTTATGTGAAGCCGTTGGGTGAGATCATCCATGGTTTTGGGGTGCGATGCCAACTGTACGCTGATGACACTCAGCTGTACATCTCCACCCCTGACCACCCCAATGATGTCCCAGTGTCTTGAAGCCGTGCGGGTCTGGATGGGGAGAAACAGGCTTCGACTCAACCCTTCCAAGACTGAGTGGCTGTGGCTGCTGGCGTCCCGATATAGCCAGCTGACTCCATCGCTGGCTATTGGGGGTAAGTTTTTGGCCTCCACAGAGGGGGCTCGCAACTTGGGTGTCCTCCTGGACACACGGCTGTCCCTGGAGGAACATATGACGGCCGTGGCCAGGGGGGCCTTCTATCAGGTTCGCCTGATACGCCAGTTGCGCCCCTTTCTAGATCGGGACTCCCTATACACAGTCACTCATGCCCTCATCACGTCCCACCTGGAGTACTGTAATGCTCTCTACATGGGACTCCCCTTGGGGTGCACTTGGAGACTTCAGCTGGTCCAGAATGCAGCCGCGCAGGTGATTATGGGAGCAACCTGGCGCTCCCACGTAACACCTCTCCTGCGCGAGCTGCACTGGCTTCTGGTGGTCTTCCAGGTGCGCTTCAAGGTGTTGGTTCTCACCTTTAAAGCGCTCCATGGCATAGGGCCAGGGTATTTGCGAGACCACCTGCTGCTACCGATAACCTCCCACTGGCCAATATGCTCATACAGAGAGGGCCTCCTCAGGGTGCCTTCTGCCAAACAGTGTCGGCTGACGGCCCCCAGGAGGAGAGCCTTCTCTGTGGGGGCACCCACCCTATGGAATGAGCTGCCTCCTAGTATACGTTTGATCCCGGACCTTCGCACCTTCCGTAAGGCCCTAAAGACCTACCTATTCCAACAAGCCGGCCTAGCCCAAAGGGTTTTTTTAACAGGGTTTTTAAATTATATGGATTCGGGTTTTTAAATTGGAATTTTATGGATTTTGGGGGGTCGAAATTTTAAATTTTAAATTTTTTTAAATTGAGAAGCCAAGGATTTAATTTATTTATTTTAGTTCCTTATAACTTTTGTATTCTATGTATTTGAATTTTTTGGCTGTTCACCGCCCTGAGTCCCTCTTGGAAGATAGGGCAGTATATAAATCTGAAATAAACTAAACTAAACTAAACTAATGGCGGCACAAGACTCCACCCACCCACCTGGTTGTCTTTACTTTCTGGTTTTAACCAGGAAGTAATGTGTTTTTTACACTCTGTGCATGCTTAGAAGGTTTTGCATATGCACAGAGGGTCCGTACACATGTGATACATGTGAGCAAAGCAAGTGCATGCAGGGGGATGCATGCACTTCCGAACTGGTAAGGAAGGTAAGTAGATTTCACCCCTGATGAAGTCTACATACTTGTGCAATTGTGTTATAATGGAGTGGGAGAAATTAATTTGACTTTCAATTTTACAGCACAGGCACACTGTTCTTTAATATATCCTATGTATGGATAAGCCTTGAACAAAAATGTAGCGCTATGAATCTTAGGCTAACATTATGGTATTTAAAGAGGTTTATTTTCCAATTAACATTTAACTGCACATCATAATTAAATATTGAATCTTCCTATCTAGACTGTAGCCACAAGATAAGACAATGATCTCACCAGACATTATAAATGTTAAAGGGTGAGGCTAATTGACTCCTTGGATGAAAGCTCTCCAAGAAAAACTCCAGAATCAGAAAAAGTATTCCTCTAATTCTGTAGGTGATGCTCTTCTCTTCTAAGTGAATGTTGCTGAACCAATCTTTGATTTAATTGGTGTGTGTGTGTGTGTATGTGTGTGGAATAGAGGGGCAGGAGAAAGCCATAGGTCTTCCAATCAAAATTTTTAATTTGTGAACCAAATTTCAAAACGCAATTTACTCTATTTCAAGAATGCTGTTCAGCAGGTTCTGATAGGTTCTGGAGAACTGGTAGTGGAAATTTTGAGTAGTTCGGAGAACCAGCAAATACCACCTCTGGCTGGCCCCAGAGTGGGGTGGGAATGGAGATTTGGCAGTATTCTTCCCCTGCCATGCCCACCAAGCCATGCCCACCAAGCCACACCAGGTCCACCAAGCCACGCCCACAGAACTGGTAGTAAAAAAAAATTGAATTCCACCATTGAATTGCTCTGTTTGGTGTACTGAACATTTGTGTACACTAATTTAATTTGAATTCCAAAGTTTGCAGAATTTGAGGACACACTTGTAAGTTTTCCAACTTTTTCAAGAATAGAAAAGCTTTTCCTTTCCTTTCCTTTCCTTTCCTTTCCTTTCCTTTCCTTTCCTTTCCTTTCCTTTCCTTTCCTTTCCTTTCCTTTCCTCTCCACTGCACTGCACTGCACTGCACTCCACTGCACTCCACTCATAGGACTTACAGAACCAAGATCACAAAGAAAACAACAGAAATACCTGAAGTTCATTAATTAACTCTAATATCAATTGCAGGCTTTAGGCAAATTACTTAGGTCTGTATGTCTCTTCAATTATAGTCAACTCTAAGCAACAAAATGTGAAAACACATTAAGTTAAGGAAAAATATAAATATTTAATATAGTCCACCTAATTGAGAAAACCTCACAATCATTCATAAAGCTCTGCTGTATGGGATTTTATGCTTATGTGTTGCAATTTTGGAAACATTTTTTTAAAATTTATAAACTTTATTAATAAATCTTAAAAAACATACAAATTACATATAAAGAACATATAATAAACATAAAACAGAGACGGAAACAGAAAAAAGAAAAAAAAGAAAAAAAACCATTAAAACATTATGTATATCATTCATTGAAGCATTGGATTGTGGTGATATTTCTATTTACACAGTCTTTTATAATTCCCATAGATCTTACAGTAATTTATTGTTAACCTTTTTGACCTCGTTTACCTCCATTTTACTAAGACAATTTTTGATAAGTGTTACTATGGTTTAAGAACATCATAAATATAAGATTAATTACATTCTACTACACCTCTAATTATTCCCTGTATTTATTTTTCTCTGGTAACACTGATCCAGTGGTACCATTTATCCCAAACTTTATAAAATTCAGTTTCCTCTTTCTCCTTTAATTCTTTAGTCAATCTATCCATTTCTGCACACTGGATTATCTTTTCTTTGTCTCATCCTCCGATGGGATTTTGTCAGATTTCCAATTGCTAGCATAAATTATTTGTGCCGCTGTTAAGATGTGTATTAACAGATACTTTATTTCTTTGAGATAGGGTTTAGTAAGAATTCCTAATAAAAAGGTTTTGGGTCTTTTATCAATTTGTATATTAGTAATTTGTTCTATCCACCTCTTAATAATGGACCAGAATTTTTTCGCTACCGGGCACGTCCACCACAAGTGGTAGAATGTGCCTTGTGGATGTTTGCACTTCCAGCATACTGGACTCATCGGGTTTATTTTGGCCAGTCTAGATGGCAACATATGCCACCTGTAGAACATCTTTAGCTGGTTTTCCTTATATGCCATGTCCAGGGTTATTTTTGTGTTCCTTTTCCAGAGTTCTTCCCATTTTTTCAGTTCTATTGAGTATTTGAAATTCTGCATCCATTTGACCATAGTATGTTTGACTATCTCCTCTTCCATCTTATATTTTAGCAGTAATTTATAGGTTTTGCTAATTAATTTTTCACCAGAATCTAACAAGATAATATCTAATTCTTGCTTTTCCTTACATATCTGATATTTTTTTGTGTATTCTTTATGTTTGGATTGTATCTGTGTAAATGTCCACCAATCAATTTCCTTATTTAGGTCAAGTTCTAATTGTTGTTTAGATTTAAGTTTTCCTTGATGGTCAATTAACTCTTTATATCTTATTATATGTTTGGGATCTAATAGATTTGGGTGTTTTAGTGCTTCTACCGGGAAAAGCCATAATGGAATGTTAGTGTAATGTTGTTTTTTGATTTTCAGCCAACTTAGTAATAAAGCGTGCCTGAGGGTGTGCCTTTTGAAATATGTGTGAGATTTATATTTTTCTTCCCATAAAAATGAATGCCATCCCAATTGCAAGTCATGGCCTTCTATAGATAATATTCTATTATTGTTTAACTCCATCCATTCCTTTATCCAAACCATTCCTACTGCTTGATAATAAAGTTCCCAGTCAGGGAGTGCTGTTCCTCCTCTTTCCTTGGCATCTTGCAGCAACTTAAGTTTTATTCTAGGTCTTTTCCTTTGCCATATAAATTTTGACGTAATCTTATTATGTAATTACGTAATTTTGGAAACAATTAACCTCCTGTTTCACAAGGAAAAGACAGTGACAAGACAACGATGTGCAGTAATAAATCTTGTTATAATTCAAATAAGGAAAACAATGTCAGAGTCAGACTTTTATAGTAGGAGGGTATAGAAACTACCCAATAACCCAATGCTTCACAACCTATCCAGAGCTCGGTAAAGCACAGTCCAAAGTAGTCCAGAGGTATTCAATCTGACTTTACATACACACAAACTTATTGTATATATGTGTGTACTTATAAAGCATCAAAATGCACACACAATATGCACAAATATTAGAATGTGCAGAAATGAATAGGTTAATAGGTTCCAACTTCATGATTCTGTGAGAAAAAAGGTAACAAAAAGAAATAGCATAATAATAATAATAATGAGGAGGAGGAGGAGGAGGAGGAGGAGGAGGAGGAGGAGGAGGAGATTGACAGGCACTTGGTCCACAACACACCTGACATAACATAGTTGAAAAAAAAAGTATGGTTCATTGACATTGCAATACCTGGTGATGCACGGATTGAAGATAAGCAGCAAGAAAAAATCACAAGGTACTGGGACTTGCAAATTGAAGTTGAGTGACTGTGGAAAAAGAAATCATGTGTTGTCCTGATTGTAATTGGAGCCCTTGGAGCTATTTAGAAATTCTAAATTTACCGGACTTGAACATTTTGACTCTACAAAAAATCACCTTACTCGGAACAGCTTACATCCTCCGACAATACCTTAACAGTTCCTAGGTCTTTGGTTAGGACTCGAGCTGCTGAGCTATTAACCAGCCTCAAAGGCTGTGAATCTCACTACAGATTAAATTATTATTATTATTATTATTATTATTATTATTATTATTATTATTATTATTATTATTATTATTTTATTTCTATACCGCCCTTCTCCCGAAGGACTCAGGGAAGTGTACAGCCTATTAAAAGCACAAAGACAAACATAAATTAAAAATAATAAGATTAAGATGAAAAGAGAAGTGTTAACTGTAGAAAAGAGGAAAGAGAAGAGAAAGAAAAGCCTTCTTTTGTATTGCAAAAAAGATTTAACTTTATCAGTGAAGGAGTCTTTTGTAAGCAAGAGCTGCTCTTTCAATCTATTTGCACTTCTTAATAACTCTTTTGTTTGAGGTTTTTCTTCTATTCATGCCAGTAAATGTTAGATACACCTCAGACTCAACACAAATACAATCCACAGGTAATTATCTGGGAGGAAAAAACTTGTTTTCCTATCAGAAAATGGAATGTTAAAAAGTATTCTGCCTTTCCCCTTTTTCCTGAAGTGAACGAACATACCCAAATTAATACCTGGTTTTTCCTCTTCCGTTCCTCTATCTCTAACTTCAATACTCTTCTCAATCCTTCTGTCTGTTCCCAAGCATGTCATTAATGTTAAAATAACTAACTGTTAAAAACTGAAGCTGAGCTCCTTAACTACATGGTAGAGCTACAGCTCCACAATTAATATTGAATTGAAGATAAGGTATGTTTGAGAGTCTTCTCTTCCCTCGAATGAATGAGAAACCCTCTACAATTGTGCCCTGTGTGTCAGTAATTTTGAGACTCATAAGACAGGGCTTCTCTGGGGGGAATGGGACAACTTGCCATAGCCAACTTGCTGTGACAAACTCACCACAGCCAACTCATCACAGCCAACTTGCCACAGCCAACTCACCATGGCCAACTTGCAGTGGGCGAACTCACTTGCATTGGCCACAGCTAACTTGCAGTGGGCGAACTCACTGCAAGACAACTCATTGTGGCACAATTTAATAATTCTATTTAATTATTTAAAATAAATAAAAATTATTTTAATTTTTGCCATTCACATTTCATTCTGTCCCTCCTTTTGCATCCTTTCTTTAATGATTCTATTCCACCATTTCTTTGATATTAGTGTAACTCTTGTCCTGCAGTGAGTTATCCTGCGGCAAGATGGCCATGGTGAGTTGTCCTGCAGTGCGTTGGGTGTGGTGAGCTGGCTGTGGCAGTTTGGTCATGGCAAGATGGCTGCGGCGAATTGTCATAGATCCTTCTCCAAGGGATAGTGGGGGAAAAAGCCAAAAAGGTGGTTAAAATGATCTCAGTTGCTACCTTTATTTTTGTGACACCCCCTTTTCCATAGGTGAAATGATGCAGGAGCCCCAGGCAAAAGACAACTTCCTAGGACAGTTATCTACTAGACTGACAGAGGAAAGAAAATCAAAAGCCATCAGAGGAACACAACCCCAGACCTCCTGCTGCTTAATTGGCTTTCACTTTTTAACAGGCAGAAAGTTCATATTTGAAGTAAGGAAAATGCAAGACCGCTCTTGGCCCTTGGAAGTGGTGGAAACATACAAAATAATGATTTGTAAAATATGTCAAAAGCCAGCTGTCAGGTTTCTACTCTTTATGTGAAAACTGATGTTACATTTGCCCAACCCTTTCGAAACAAAGGAAGCTTTCTTTCTTTCATTAATGTTTGTGTTCAATGTGATTTTGAGAACAAAATGTACCCCAGAACTGAATTTCAGATTAAGTGAGACAAATGATTCTAAAGTTATTTTATTGTTGAGAGACGACTGCTAGAAAATCCTAATTCCATTAGATAGCCCAGGGGGAGAAAGGACTATTGGGATGGGAAATGCTTGTCTCATAAGTGTCATCCTTGATTATTATTTACCTTTTCCCACTTTCCCAGCTGAAGGAGAACCATTAGTTCCCTACAGGGCAAAGAGGAATGTCAGTACTAAAATATATATGGTGGCTATTTTACATCATCTCTTATTACAAGAAGGACTATCAGATGACCTGAAAATCAGATAGAGGTCAAGGCCCCATGGAAAATTTCATCCATACCAGTGGTTCTCAGCCTTTTCTTCACCATGAACCCCCTTTAAATACCTTTTGTGGCTATGGACCACCAAGACTTAACTCAAGATTTAAATCATAACATTTCTTCAAGCCTTTGTGGACCCTCTGTGATGACATTGTAGCCCACCAGAGGTTCCCTGGACCACAGGTTGAGAACCACTTATCCACACTTTATTTGAACCATTTTGCAAAATTGCATTGACCCAAAATTGCATTCACAAGAAACATGCAAAAATGAACACTTTGCGAATACAAGAAACAGATATATTCTTCACTACCATTTTCCAAAATGAGACCTTCTAATTGCAACTGTCCTCCAACTGCCTAGGAACTCTGAGTCAAATATGTCTGGAAGTTTTGAGTTTTATGTATAAAGTTTTTAACCTGTCTCAAGCAATATGGCTCTGGGTGGTTCGATAAAACTGCTTCATACTGTAATATTATTTTAGATTTGCTGCAATCACTGGATGATTTGAGGCCAGTCATTATGTTTCAGTCCAACCACACTCTAAGGGTTGTTGGGGGAGGGGGTGATTTTGTGCTTCAGTTAAAAAAAAGTGGAACAAATGGAAATAATAATAAATACTACTGTTACCTAATATAGCAATAGCACTTAGACTTATATACCACTTCACAGTGCTTTATAGCCCTCTTTAAGGTTTACAGCATATTGCCCTCAACAATCTGGGTCCTCATTTTACCAACCTCGGAAATTTAGAAAGCTGAGTCAACCTCAGCCTGAAGAATCGAATTTTTGGGGTGGGCAGAGTTAGCCTGCAATATTGCATTCTAATCACTATGACACCAGGGCTCATCTCTGTGCTAGTATAGACTCCTTAAGTACTGATATTGGCCTAAAATAATTACTGGCATATAGCGATAGCACTTAAGACTTATATACTGCTTCACAGTGCTTTACAGCCCTTTCTAAAAGGTTCACAGAGTCAGCATATTGCCCCCAACCTCAGAAGGATGGAAAACTGAGTCAACCTTGAACCAGTGAGAATTGAACTGCCAAACTGCTGGCAGCCAGAAATCAGCAGAAGTAGCCTGCAGTACTGCGTTCTAACCACTGTGCCACTGCGGCTCATATATTCCTTATGATGATCCAAATTATTGTGGCATTACTGCTGCTTATTTATATGCTGGAATCCAGAAACCTCATATGCCTTCATTCAGCAATTGACATTCATATCACAGCACATTCTGAAACATCTTTTTGGAATAAGATCTCAAGTATTACATAACTCTAGTTTTTAATTTCATTTTATTCTAGATTACAAAGCACATTCTGTCATTCAGAAGATCCACTGAGTTGCAAACACACAATATTTACAGAACCATTCACATTAAGTAGATTACAAGCCTTAGATCTGATGGTGAATCTCCAGCCTATGTCTTACTTCATTGTCCCCTTGTCACATGCCCCTTCTTAACTCATGCAGTTTGATTTTTTTTTTACTTGCTGACTCTTCACTTGACACCTCCAAGAATGTAACAAAGTTCTACTTGATCACAATTTTACCAGATTTTGGTCTTGTAAAATTGGTTGTATGTTGATTTTTTAGTTGACGATATTAGTATTAATTTCTTCCCATAAATTGTTTCTTTTCTATGTGCATAATTTGGGATCTCTGGCCATAAATTAACAAAGTATAATTACATTTACAAAGCGCTCTGAGTTGAAAAGGAAAAGTATCAATTTTTGCTGCTGTTGCTGTTGATGGTGATATGAGATCAACAAGGATAGCCATCATCAGTTCAAAAATGCTACCTGGTATAAAACGTTTGTTATGAAGGAATTTGTACTGGGAATTGTTTCTTGTAACCAGGAGTTTAATTTGAGAGAACAAATTTTAAACTAGGCCTCTTGCCAGGCAAACTTAAGAAACAGCATTTTCTTCCAAACAAATAAAGCATAGTTCATGTCAACTATCAAACACAGATTCTGTGCAGCCTTTGATAAACAGAACTTTTCCCCAAGTGAGGCAGCTTGCTGAAAACAGGTGACTTGTAATGAAGGGGCATTGTGTTTGTTTGTATGTGTTGTCAGGATGGAGTTACTCATGACACATTTTAAAACGGGGGAAGACTTCAGTGCAGAAATCTCAGTTCCTGGATTTTCATTTTTAAGAAAATCGTTGAAATGGACCTTTGTTAGAGAACTTATCCATGCATTCCTTGAGCAAAGTCCACTGTAACCCTCTTCCAAAGGGTCACTGTGTCTAAAAAAAAATTAAAAGCCAAATGTGATTTAGGAAAAGGTCAAAATGTTATAAGGTTGACAAATTTTGCAGCACTTTGCCATTTTCACCTAAAATCTTGCAAGACTTTGTGGCGAGTTGCTAATGTGTGTATATGGGGAAGGAGAGTGCCTGGGCCCTCAGACAAAATCTCTTCATGGCACCTGGGCTTGAAAAAACTGCCAACTGCAACTGTCTTCTGTACTGAGCCGAAAGCTCTGAACCATGAATGAAAGACTCTCAGAGTTATCATCCCAGCCATTGCTTTTCCATTGCTAAGAAGAGGGGATTGCATAGGGGGTCATTGTGTGAAACGTTGGCAGGCTCCACATTTTAAAAGAAACTTGTATTTGAAGTAATATTAGCAGAGGGCAAGTTTCAAGAATGAATGCTAGGCATGAAATAAATAAAGAAGTCACAAAAGAGTTAAATAATCTCCTGAGTAATTGGGAAGATTTGAAACCAGCTGTACTTACACATATGAATGGTATTGGGTACTCTACTGTACTTCTCAGAGTTAGCATTGAATTAGAAGGATAAAGCAACCCATAATGTTCTTGATATGATTAGATTGTCTATCCACATTTATCCAGCCCTATCTAGTAACTTTCGGTTAAAGAGGTTGTGTGCTCAGATTAACATTGTATTAGTATGGGTGATTAAAAATAGTACGATCATAATATTGTGAATATTTTCACATGAAGGCAAGCATGCCTCATTCATTTCTTTGGTGCTGAGGTAACCTGCTTGCTTGCTTATTAAACTGCTTTTAAAAACCACCCATCAACAAAGTATTCTCCAAGTAATAATCAGTACTCCTTTTAGAGCATATATTTTAAAAAGACAAAGCAAAGTATAAAAGCAAGTTACTTCAGTTTCACCATAAAAAAACAAAACAAAGAGCAATATGTGCAGTTGTAATATTTCAAACCACTTGAATGTCATAAACATGGAAATGCAGAAAATACAGAAAATCTTTCATGGGGAAGGAGGGTCAAAAAGTCAAGATGGCATCCACAACAGTTCCATCAAAGTCTCATCCTTTTCATATGAGCATTGCAACTTGGCTGTTTTGATATGTCCTGCCACATCCTTGAAATTTTCTCAGGTGCCAGCTAGCCTTCTTGATGAACAAACGCCATGCCCTTGACAGGTCCCCCCACCATTCATCTCATTAACCAAGAGTTTCCAAAAATTATTTTAGCATTTTCCTAAGTACACCTGAAAAAAGGTGACACTTTGGTTAACCTGTTCCAAGCAACCAGTTACAAGAACGATGCTAACACTACTCAGAATTTTGAGAATTGTGTGGATTGATTTGAATAATTTTCACACAATTTTTGGAAAGATCAAGGTTTGACTAAAAGCACAGATTAAAATGGGTAAAATGGAGAAAACAATGGGAGGAATGTCGAATTGATTTAATTCTGCATCCATGTCTAGGTTTGCTAGAACTGATGTTGATTTAAACCACCAGCACTTCTGTTAGCCCTTTGAGGTAGTCCAGACAAAAAACACAAGTCTGAGCACTAACTCTATTGTAAAGTTACTTTAACAGAATCTTGCAAGACTGAAAGTTATTTCTCCCTTACCTTACTTTCCTTTTACTCTCCAGAAAGTTTATCCAATCTGCAGCTCTTCCTTCTGTCTCCCAAGGTTATTTTAACATACTATTGCAGCATGAATGGGCAGGGTAAAAGATGTTGCTTTCTGGAATGAGTATTCTACTGGAATAGCACTGACTAACCCACTTGAATAAGAGATTATCTGGGTTGGCTTCCGGTGGCGTCTCCATCATTGCCGGATGGTCTTTTCATGACCGCCGGCCTCGCCGCGTGTTGGAGCTGCCTCACAGCTGGCAGGCGGCTCGGAAAAACCGCTCTTTAAATGGAAGAGCGGGTAGAGCAAGTGGGGTTCGGTAGAGCCCCCTGAGTTGCCCCCAGGACTCTTTTTTTGTCCTGGGGAGGGCTCAGGGTGATGGCTCCCTATTCACCTCACAGAAGCTCCGCGCAGCGAGGGACCTCTGCTCGCAGCAGCAGAGCCAGACGACGAGAGCAACGCCACTAGAATGATTGAAATTTACAGCAAACAAGCAATCTGGTGAAACCTGGACTTACTAAAAGGGAAAAAAAGCAAGTATTGGTTTTTTATTAATTTTTAAGGAAAAAAGAGACTTAAGAAAATGTCTTGAAAAATGGCGACTGGCTTTGCTTGGAAAATGCCTGAGAAAATGGAGAGTGGAAAGTGAAAGTGAGAGCTAAGCTTGGTTCTCTTCTCAATTAGTTTCCATCCCTTTCTTCTTCTTCTTCTTCTTCTTCTTCTTCTTCTTCTTCTTCTTCTTCTTCTTCTTCTTCTTCTTCTTCTTCTCCTCCTCCTCCTCCTCCTCCTCCTCCTCCTCCTCCTCCTCCTCCTCCTCCTCCTCCTTCTTCTTTCTGGTGCTTTGGCAAATAGGTTGACTCCTTCGTCTTTGTGGCAGCTCTCAAATATTAGAACACTGCTATCATGTCATACCTAGCCCTTCTTTTTACTAGACTAGATATATTCAATTCCTGCAACTGTTCTTCATATATTATATATGCTTATATATATTTTCAGCTATACACCAGGGGTGAATGCAGTATGATGAAAGCTCTACTTTTATGCATGAAGGACTTGAAAGAAAGGTGGAGCTGTGACAACACCCTTGTGACTGCCATTTTGACTTTTTTTCACCATAATTTGTAGATACTCCAATCTTCATATTCATTCATTCATTCATTCATTCATTTTGCCAGAGAGACTGACACAATAAATATGGTTGCTGCCAGATCCTCCAGTAAGTTACAACAGGTGTAAATAAGAGAAGCATGCCACATTTTCAACTCCTACTCTAGGTGACAGTAGTAAACCTCCACAGTTCAACAAGATCTGAGATCCTTTCATTTTCCACAACAGAGATCAGGGATCCAGAACAATCAGAAGAGTTACTAGAAGAGAAGTTAACCCATTGCAGAACACTTAACATATCCATTGAGCCAATTATAAAGCCCATAACATGACCTTTCTTCCCCATTTCCCTATCTGTTATTTAACAATTTTCAACAATTTTGAACTGCCCCTGTCCCCCAAAGAGAGAATCTGGGTGGTGTACAATAAGACATTATACCTGAAAGATATAATCCTTAATTTTAGACAATAGAATTTTTTCAGTCATCTTAATACATCCATAAGTGGCTGAATGAATTACACAATCAGGCATTAATTGGACTTTCGGACAAGTATCTAAGTCTCCTAGGGTCACTTTGCAATTGAGGTAGTGTATAATTGACAAATAAAATAACTCACAGAAGAGAAAAAGTAGCCAGTATCTTCCTGTTCTCAGCTCTGTCATTTTCAGATTCATGGAAAGTTGTAAGTTTGACATATTTGAGAAACCTCAATGATCAGAATTTGTGGCGAATTTACAGCTTTCCCCAACATGGTGCTATCTATAGGTACAGAGGTCCCAACTCTTAGGCAGTCCTGGGAACTGTATCTTTAATATTTGTGGAGAATCTGAGAAAGGGAAGACTATTGTACATCCAAACGGATTCCTTGCCAATACGACAGCAAGGATATGAATATGGGACCAGCAGATTAAGATAGTGAGTATATAAATCCAGTATCTTGCAAGTCTTGGGTGATTCAGTGGGGCTTTAGATGCTGCTCACAATTTTTATAATCATGTTCTGTCATTTTAGTCTCCAACTAGGGACACTCCGGTGCATGGAGATATTTTTCATTATTTGTTTGCTCATTAAACAAATCTATATGACTGCTTAACTCAAAAACAGGTAATTCTGAGCAATTTACAACATTAAAAACCACAACATAAAAGCCTTTGCTGCCCCCACACCTACACCCCTCCCCCACCTCTGGCAGCAACAATACAATGAAATCAACCACTTGATCAGCTCTTCTCCATTTTGTTAGGCCATCTAACAAAACCATGCCTTCAGGACCTCTTGAAAAACCAACAAGGCAAGACCCACTCGTACCTCAGGGGGTGGGGAAGGGGCAATGACATTATAGAGAATGGTTCAGACTATTCTCCAAAATTGAACCAAAATTGCTGATTTCTTCTAAAATATAAAGGAAAGAGAGAAAGACAGAGAGCACACTGAGACAGAAACTGGTGGACGAGAGTCAGATCCACAAGAGAAAACTGGGGCAGAATGCATATTGGTGGGATGGCAGAATTAATAGCAATAGCACTTAGACTTACCAGTGTTTCCTCAAAAATAAGCCTAGCCTGAAAATAAGCCCTGGTCTGATTTTAAGTGTGCACTTATTATAAGCCCTACCCTAAAAAATAAGCCCTAGTGAAGGGGGTTGACCCTGGCCAGCACTGAAGGAGGCAAGGGCACATGGTCCGACAGTGTTTGGCAGCAGCTGCAGTGCACACAGCACAGGTGAGTTGATTATCTGTCCAAGAAGCAGGCAGAGACAGAGGCGGGGGGAGGTGACCTGGACGCGCCATGTGGGCCTCGGGAAAACCAACAGTTAGTAGGCCAGAGCATACAGTGGCCACAGGAGGCTCATCTTGGTTAAGGTTAAACCAGGATTCCTTGAGGACCTTGAGGTCAAGAGATATGTGGTCCCCATGGATGCTGAGATCACCAGGCCTGCCTGTGGCCTCAAGATTCTCAAAATCCCAGGGCCACATGATGCCCTTAAAGCAGGGGTCCCCAACCTCCGATCTGTGGACTGGCATATGTCCATGGCATGCCAGAAACAAGACCGCACAAACAACCAAAGCCCCATCCGTGGGATGCAGGCAGTACATGAAACTTCACCCCCTCTCCATGGAACTGGTCCCTCGTGTCCAAAAGGTTGGGGCCACTGCCCTAATGCTATTGCATTTAGCTTTTAAGAGAACATAGACAGGAAATAATTAAATAATATGTAGTACATCTATCAGAGTTGAGAACAGCCAAATGGCAGAGAAACCCAATAGAATAAACAAATAAATAAAGTTAAATGTAATTAATATATGCTTCAAGCCTGCCAACTCAGATTTAGGAATAGCTTTATGGCAAGAACAAAGATTCTTGAGAGTACCCAAGAACAAAATTGAATTAAAAGATGGAGGAAAGAGACCATCGAACAAAGAATAACTGTTACATGTAAATCTTCTCCCTGGGCATGGTCAGCACAGTACCTTGGCATGCCAAGGGTTAACAAGTCTGAATGAACCTGACCCCTCCTTCTTCCCCCTCCCATTACCTGTAACTCCACCTCCTGGGTATTTAAGGTCATCCCACATTGTTGCCACAGTTGTTCCTGATGATACCTGTAACGAAGCAGATGTAAACAAATAAAGACTTGCTCTTGTTAAATGATCCAGTGTGTCTTCGTACATTATTGGGCCCCAAATCGATCCAAGCCAACAAAATGGTAGCAGTCGATGGTTGGGCAACCCAATAATCAGAAGACATGCCAAAAAGACCGCAGACGAGGTCAGAGACCAAAAGGCGGGAAAAACAACAAAACCCAATTGAAGACATGGCAACGCCAATGACTTCGGAAGAAGAAAAAGAAGACAGCCCTGGAGACTATTCATCGGATGATGAACAGGGGCAAAAAGACCTAAACGAAGAAAAAATCCAACAAAAGGAAACCAGCAGACTCAGGAGAGAAATGATGAGCCTTCTGGAAACCCCCGCAACGGATGAAGATCTCCTGCCCGGCATCAGCTACCTCATTCGAAGCCAGAACGAGGCCAGGAAGATCCGAGGACGACAAGCGAGGCAACCGGACACAAGCCCGGTAAGAAAAACCCCCCAGAACTGTTACATTGCAAAGGCAGAGGGGGGAATTCCCGCACAAAATCAAGACTGGCGGCCATCTTTGAACACGTGGCCAAAAAAGATGGCCGACCTCCCAAAAACCAAATTTAAATATGCAAATCCGCCAACCAATGAAGCGCCCGGACCCCAAAAACTAAAAAATAATGATGATTCCTCGGAAGAAAGTGAGGAATCACCCCCCGAGGACATCCCTAGCGATCAGGCGGTGGAAGAAGCAATAAAGACACTCACCACCGCCTTCGGAACAAAAATAAAAATTTTAAAGGGGCTTCCAAAAAACGCTAAAAAACCCAAAGAAGGAAAGGGAAGACCCCCCAAGTACTCACCAAGGGACGCGGACGCCGCTGAGGACCCACTGACACCACAGCGCCCCCCGGTCGCGATACGCCACCCCACTCCCAAGCCGCGACTGCCGGAAGGAATCGAATGGAGGGAATACTCACCGCCGCCGCCACCGCAGAGAGAGACCAGAAGCCGCCCAGCGGAGAGGACAGCCTTCCTTGACCGCCGCTGGACACCTGGAGCCGGAGCAGAGACCTTCTCACCTTGGACAGACAGCCAAGCAGGAGCGGAGCCGAAGAGGTCCTTCCCCGACGAAGTCCCAGCCGAAATGGACGCCGCGCATGCGCAGAAGCTCCTGTGGACCAAAAGAGAAAAAAAAAATGCAAGGAGGGATTTTTAAATTACCTACCAGCGTTCCTGAGCCGCTCTGCTATTTCCAGCATGTTAAGTACCATGGACAGCAACACACACCTGTGAGTAATACACAAAATAACACAGGGAACTTACCAAATGGGTTTCCAATTTTAAAAACACAGGGTTCAAACCTAATGGAGTGGTATCAACAACTCCAAGTTTTATTTCTAAAAGAAAATATGAAGTTTTTTATAACTGACCCACCTGATACACCATGGACATTTGAAATGGACTGCATGCACCACAAGGCCTTTTGCCTCCTTATCTCTAGCATATCCCCCACAATTTACTACAGTATTGAGGATGATCTAACTGTACATGATGTTGTTCAGAAAATATTTGGTTATTTCTATAGCGATAATGTAGCCACAACAACAAAAATTTCCAAGGACTTCTATTCTGCTAGGATTAAACCAGGGGTGTCAATGGGAGAGCATTTAATGGAATTGAATGCAACTAGGGCAGAATTGCAACTAAGGGGGGAAATAGTGTCAGAGCAGACCATGAAGAGTATCATCCTCAACTCACTAGACCCTTCCTGGCGAACATTCCTAACACAACTCAACATACTTAGCCTAGGCCACATGACCATAGACAGCCTATCTAACCTACTCATAGCAGAGGACAATCACAGAAAGGAACACGAGGTGACCCATAGAGAACATAAACAAACACGAAGAGTGGCCTTCACTGACACCACCCGAGACTCCCCCGAGTGCTATAACTGCGGGCGAAGGGGCCACTACAAACGGGACTGCACCAGAGGGTACAGGGACAGATACAAACATGAACCACGCGAAAGGCACACAGATAGGTGCCACCATGACAGCAGGGCAAGACGAAGGCATTCACCCAGGCCCTGGGAGAAGAAAGAAGGCAGAGACCACTCTAGGGATAGCAGGGAAGGATCCCTATGCAGAGTAGGAGGAGCCACACAGAGTAACAAGACTAACGAAAATGGGTCCTGGTGGCTCATTGACTCAGGGGCCACCAATCACACCACATGTGAAAGGGGACTCCTCTCTTCCTTCACAGAGGAGAATTACTTAATCAAAGTGGTTAATCAGAATGACGTGAGAGTGACAGGGAAAGGCAACATAACCCTCCCCAGATTAGGAAAACTAGAAGGAGTGTTGTTGGTGCCAGAGATACCCCACAACATACTCGCCTCCTTGAAACTCAGCAAGGAGGCAGGGATAGAAATTAGCATTAAGGAGGGGGGAATCACCATGACCAAAGAAAACACAGTCATAGGAAAAATCACAATTAGAGGGGGTCTACCCTTCCTTTACGTAGACAAAACCAATGCCAAAGAAGACACCGAGGGCAACAAGGAACAAGGGGAGGAGGATACCCAAACCCACAAGGGAGGCAAGCAAGACAAGGATAAGGTTAATATAGGGAAGCCGCTCCATGATGAGTGCGCACACCTGCTGCACCGCAGGCTAGGGCACGCTAGCTTCCCTGTTGTTCAAAGAGTTAATGACTGTACTGAGGGCTCAAAAATAAAAAACTGCGAAACTTATTTGGACTGCTCTATATGCAAGCGCTCTAAACTAAAGATAGCCCCCAAACCCAAAAGGGCCACACGCTCAATGGATCACATATTCGAGATGGTACACATGGACCTTGTAGGCCCACTTAGGCCTTCCATAAAATATGGCAAGAGGTTCTTCTTAACCATAGTGGACGATTACAGCCGCTACGGCTTCGTGTACACCCTAAAACACAAAAGTGAGACCTACCAAAAATTTAAGGAATTCTATAAGCGTGTGGAAACACAACACAACACAAAAATCAAGAAAATTATGACTGACAGGGGATCAGAGTTCTTATCCAATGACTTCTCCCGTTGGCTAAGGTCAAAGGGCGTCCTGCACTTTAAATCATCACCATTTTCGCCGTTCCAGAACGGCGTCGCAGAACGCAAAAACTCAGCATTGCAAACAATGATGAGATGCGTCCTCGAAGACGCCGGGCTTGGCCAACACCTCTGGGCCGAAGCCCTAACTTACTCAAATTACACGATCAACAGACTCTGGTCCAGCGTGCTAAACATGACGCCTTACGAGGTGATGTACAATAGAAAGCCAAGGATATCCCATCTCCACATCTTTGGGGTCACAGCAGACGTGCATATACCCAAGCAGCTCCGCAGGAAGGGAGACAAAATATCAAAACGCCTTAGATTCATGGGTTATGAGACAGGCACGAAAGGGTACAGGTTCCTAGATAATAACAACAGATTCATCATCTCCAGAACTGCCACTTTCCACGAACAGGCTAATTGGTCAAAAATACACCTCAATGAGTTGCATCACCAAGTAGGGAACAGCCAGGAGAAACCAGACAACATTGATCACCCACAAGACAACTACACACAAAAGTCACTCCAACCCAGACAGAAAATAGATTCACTCACTAACAAAGAAGCAAAGTACATGCACGACGCGGAGACCCTGCGAGGTAGGTCAGTCAGAAGCAATAGGAACCAAAAACCAAAAAGGTTCAATGATTACGTCATGCACTTGCAGACAGAACCCAATGCCAGCAAGAAACCTCTCCTCCACTGCTACGCTGATGCTGATTGGGCAGGCGACACCAAAAGTAGGAAAAGTACTTCTGGGTATGTTCTCTTCTTAAATGATTGTCCAGTATATTGGTATACCAGAAAGCAAAACTTAGTAGCCACCTCCACCACTGAGG